>LPNX010690186.1:0-108843 GCA_001517045.1 Pseudotsuga menziesii | reverse complement strand
CACCAAAGCGCTTGGACGAGAAAAGTTTGAAAGATTCAGAAACATGCTCGGACTTACGAACACCCCTTCGGATTAAGAGGAGGATTGTTAGAATATAATCCGTCAGGATTATTGTAAATAAATAATTAAATAGGAATTTGAATAGTTTCCTAGGAAGGTGAAAAGGCTGGTTCTCAACCGCCTCATTGTAATCTATAAATTAATGTTTTAGTCGTGAATAGAACATTGAATCGGGAGTTATTACCAACAATGTCCACCAATGGAGATGAACCAAAATCACCTAGTTTCACTCCTGAAAGGAATGGTGATAGAAGGTTGGGCCTCATCCTGCCATCCCCAAGGATCATTCAAACTATAGTGTGATTATCAAACAAGAGGCATTGTAATAACCCAAAATTTTGTAAAAATTTAAAAATTTTAAAGTGACATAAAATGTCTAAAGTCCCAGCTAAGTAACTGCTAATGGTTAGCGGAACATGAAACAATTTATAAAAGATCATGGGATTGTTTCATTAAAAGAAACTTTAAACTAAAGGATGTAATCTTAAACACCTGTGCTAGTACTATTAATGACTTAACAACTTTAATCCTATCAGAGTTAGGAAAGGACTTGCATTAAGTTGCTGCTAGATATACTAATGATTTACTTTTGTCAAGTAGGTAAGAATTCTTGTTTGAGAATGGGGCTTACTTAGCGTTCTTCTAACTCAATTGGACTGTTGTTTCCTTATAGGTTTAGCAGGTAAGCGTAAGATCCAATAGGTGTTATTTTAATTTACGTTGAGAAAATTACTTTCCCAGCATGTTAAGATGCTAGTTTAAGAGAAGGTTAAATAAGTTGTTTGTCTACAGGAAGGTAAAGTCAATTCTTTTTGTTGTTGTTATAAATCCATAGTTATATTTATAGCTAACACCACCAAACCTAAACAAGGGTTTAAATTGGTTGGAACAAGTACTAACCAAAGTTCCTTAAATCATTTAAAAAAACTTAAGACACCGTTTATCATCTTATGTTTACAACAAAGTTTATTTATAAATTTCTAGAAAGAGAAAATAGATCTCATGGTTTTGGGGCTTAAGTTCACTTCGAACTGTTTAGTGATCTCACATCTAAACTCACTTCAATACTCAAAATATGTCTTCTCTTAAAGCATGAACAAGTTCCTATGTTTTTCAATTATAAATTTAACAATGAGTTATTAGAATCTTTAAGAGAAATTCTCCATTATTGTTAGTCTTCAGTTACTTGATCACTTCCTTCATGAAAATAGTATAAATGTTATGTTTGTGGAAGTTTATGGCTTTTCCCTTTTAATATAGTTATAAGCTATATTATAATCCATCTCATAAATTTACACCATATATTTGACTTGTTCGAAAGCATGAAGATCTTCTATGATACAAATAGTATCCAAGTTGTAACAATAGTATTCCAGTTATAACTAAAGCATTTAAGTTATGACAATAGTATTTAAGTTATAACAATTGTCTTTTAAGTTATAATCTAAGGTGGAATTACCTACCAAACAAACTACTAATATGAAATCGAAATGATGGCAAATTTATAACTTGTATAGTTTAAACATGTACTTTGCTAAATTCCAAGGCATAATATATAACGTTGGCATAATGCATATCATTAGCAATCATGTGTTACATAGTTTTGGAATGATTGTTTGTTTGATAAATCGAAATTGTTGATTGCAGCGCTGACTATAGGTTTCGAACCACACTTGTTGAAATTATTGGAAGGGCACATGGACTGTTTGCATCCACTCAATTGTTGACTTAAAACCTTGAAACCCTTATTCATTTGAATTGCAAACTGTGGGTTCCTCCTTGTGCTGGCTAAGCTGAAGGTTCGCGGCCACGAGAGGCCTATAACTACCTTCAAACCTTTGGCATTTTGCCTACACATACTATGCCATGACTATTGGGAGAATTCGTTGATGGTTTGGTCTCTCTGAGTGTTGAAAGTTATAGCGTGAGTGTAGTTGTTAGCTTTTCATTGTGGCCCAAAGAATGTACTTGTCTCAATCCTGCAACGGTTCACATATAGCTTCTGCATTGTATACTTTAGTCGGTTTTCTTGCTTTCTCCTTCTCAAAGGTGACTTCAAGGTTTCTTGCCTTTCGGTTCGGTGCCGACATGACCTGGTGTGGCCATCTCTTCTCAGTTTTGACTCCCAGTTTAACAGGTAAATACTTACCCTAACTCGGTTTTTCACTTGTTTTTCTTTTGAGGGTTTTAATTTTTAAGCAAACAAGTATTTAAAAATTATTTGGTTTGGACTTTTCAGGTTCTTGCTACCGGGTCCAATACTGTAGGTGGAAACAAGCTCACACTTCAATCCTTTCATGGGCATCCAACTGGTAAGCCCCAATTCCATCGAGGGTTCTTCTTGCATGGGGTTGTGGTTGTTGGAAGTGGTTTCTGTGGTTGAAAAGCACGGCCTCAGTTCTCTGTTAGTTATGATTCAAGGCTTCTTTATTACTTGTCAATGTTTTTTGAAATCCTTAAAGGGTATTTTTTGCAGGATGAAGAAGGCTCTGGAAGCCGTGATGTAAAATGGTTTTTATCTTGTATTTTTAGCCTTGCGGCCTAAACAATGTAATTTTTTTTTTTTTTTAAATGATAGAGCTCATCTCTAACTCATTGAGTCTATCGACCTCTATCTAGTTTATTTTAATTCTTACTATGGATTCTGTAGGTGAAGAAATATTGTGGAACAGTCAGGATTTGTAAATGTTTTAAGGTTTTTACTTGTCAGTAAAAAAAAATGGTTACTGTTGAATTTATATATACTTATTTTGCATAGTTGGTTTGTTAACGAGCCTGAACCTCGATCCATTAATTTCAAAGGCTGTAAGCCATTACTTAATATTTGATTCTATGTTTGCAAATTGTTTATAGAAATTTTGAGTATTAAATTTTGTTTTGAATAAGTTGCTCATTTAATAATTTAAATTATTACCCTGAATTTATAAGGATTTTCAAAGCACAGTTTAAGGGAAAATATTACTGTGTTTTAAGAGTAATATTTTACTCTGTTTGGCTCAAAGGGTTAATTAATATATAAACCCTACAATTCAATAATAGCAATATTTGTACTTAGTGAATTCTTAGCTCTATTCGATACTAGATAATAACATTATTTACAGATAATAGTTCGATAATAGCTCTATTTATTTAATAATTTCCTTAATGATTTTCATAGTTTGTTTTTAATTCTCACCTAAGAAGAATTAGGGTTTAATGTTGCATACTTGTAAATAGAATATATTTATCTTTCAACAACTTCTATGGTTTTAAATAGATTATAGTAGAATCCTTCTTTCTTAGACAAAGACACACAGTGTTTGGAATTCAATGTTATAAAATGTTTTACAAATTCTTTTTACCTGGTTTTTAGATGTTAGCCTATTTACTATACTTATGTATAATTATTAAACTGTAATCTCTATATTGTATAATTATTAAACTGTTATTTCTATAATAATATTATTACTATTCTTTTACATACCTATCTTTTAGTTTATAGCCGAAGTAAATAAATGCAGACAATATTTAATACTTCTTTATAGTAGAAATCATAAGCAAACTAAGTAAAATCTCGTTACAGTTTTCATTCAAGTAAAAGAATCATCTTATTCACCTAAACACCCAGCTGTACTAGAGTATTGCCTTAGTCAGGCGTGGAAAAATATAGTATGGAAATTCTAATTCTATATGTTTCTCATTTTGCATATTCATTTCTATTTCTAATCATAATCTGTAATTTACCAAGTCTAACATTACACAGTTACGCCTTTCTTCATAAACCCTAAATAACTAACATGCCTGTAGTTAGAAACTAATAAACATTTTACTGCAAACAGTAAACAAATATAATAACATAAAGACAAATAGAACCCATCAATGATAAGACGACAACAGCTTAAGGAGGTTGTTCCTCAAGACCAAAATTTTGGAGAACGCTTAGACAACGCTTCCTCAGGACCCCCGATCTTGTATCTAGTCTTCTTGGCAGAGAACTGGGTGGAGAATATAACTTTAAGACCTCTGTCACCTGACTGGTCCAATTACCTCAGTAATTAAAATCTTCTCTCAGCAGTATGAACTTCAGCCTAAAAGCTGCAACAAGTTCAGTCTCAACAGTTAACCCCTCAAACTCACTTCAGTAATTCCCATTGAATTTCTCTTGAGTAAATTCATTCACCCTGAATGATCACCTCTAGAATGAGCAGCCTCAGCTGTCTTCAATGGGAAATTTTATAGAAATGCCTAGGTCTTCTAGGTCAATTTTCATTTAATGAGCCACATGCTCTGATTCCACTTTCTTGGGGAAACATGACCACAAATATAGGGAAGTTGCCACCTACAATAGTTGGAAGTAGTTTGAGGATGCTGCCACTTGTCAGTGTACTCTCCACCCAGTCTCCTCCACCAATTGACCAATAAACACTCTTTTAATAGCTTCCCTAAGATATTGTCTCATCATTTATTTATTTATAAATAAAATATTCTGAATTACTTTAATTATTCTTGACCCCACTGGGTATTCAATTACAAACTTAGCATAAAACATAACACAATGTTCCTCAAATAACATTAAATTGTTTTTGCAAATTGGGGCATGTGACATACACACCCCCTTAAATTATAACATCGTCCTCGATGTTATTTATTCCTCGTCCTCAGAGTCCCCCTAAAATAGAATTGGATATGCATCATTCATATGACTTTCCAATTCCCAGGTGGCTTCCTTTGGACTAAGGTGCTTCCATTGCACCTTCACTTGACCAATGTTGCGGTTCCAAAGCGAGATCTCCCTCCGCTCGAGGATACAATTTGGTTCCACCAGAAAATCTCCTTTGGGTTCCTCGTGCACATCATTCCAATTAATAACATGAGTAGCATCATGTACATATTTTTTTAATATAGAAATGTGAAAAACATTGTGAAGTCTTAAATTCGGTGGTAAGGCTAACTAATAGGCTACTTGTCCGATCCTGGATAGTATTTCAAAAGGACCACAATATTGGGGTGCTAGCTTGGCACAGCTACCTAGCCTCAGAGAACTCTTTTTGGGTCTCACCTTAATGAAAACATGTTCACCTACCTGGAACTCCTTTGGAGTTCGTTTAAGGTCTGCTTGACTTTTTTTTCGATCTTGCGCAATTTTTAAATTAACTTGTACCTGTTTTACAATTAATTCCATTTCTTTCAATAATTTAGGTCCTAATACTAATTTTTCCACTGGATTACTCCAAGAGATGGGGGTATTGCATTTCCTTCCATACAGAATTTTGAAAGGACTGTACCTAGTTGAAGCTTGGTAATGATTATTGTAAGCAAATTCTACTAGGTGTAAATAATCTTCCCATTTACCTGGCTTCTCCTTTACGTACATTCTGAGTAAATCCTCCAATACCTGATTTACTCTTTCAGTCTATCCATCAGTTTGAGGATGGAAAGAGGTACTAAAGTTTAACGTAGTATTTAATCCTTTGAACAAAGATCTCCAAAAATTACCTGTAGATTTAGGGTCTCAGTCTGAAATTATCACCTTCGGTATTCCATGCAACTGAAAAAATTGTTTTAAGAAAATATCAGCAATATTTGCAGCTTTATAAGTAGTTTTTATAGGTATAAAATGGGCTGCTTTACTCAATTTGTCAACCACTACCATTATTGAGTCATTTAAGTTCTGATTTTTAGGTAATCCAGTAAGAAAATCAAGGCTAACTATCTCCCATTTCCAGCTAGGGATAGGCAATGGCTGAAGTAGTCCATCTGGATGCTGATGTTTAGTTTTTACTTGCTGACATTCAAAGCATCTAGTAATATATTCTGCCAATTCATTTTTCATGTTTGGCCAGAAATAATATTTTCTTAGCATGGTGATAGTTTTCTCATAACCTAGATGCCCTAAATAAGGAGTTTTATGAATTTCGTTTAAAATCAATAACTTAATCTTGGCTACATTAGGTACATATAATCTGTCTTTATATAGTAATAATCCTTTTTCATTCAAGTTGTACCCTGTACTTAGACTTTCTATTAGATTTTCTTTTACTTTTGCTTGTAACTTTAGGTAATTTTCATCTTGTTCTATTCTCACTTTAAGTTGTTCTTCCAATTATGTTGTATAAGTGCTAATAACTGCTGTAAAATTCAGCTTTGCATTTCTACTTAATCCATCAACAACTTTATTCTCCTTTCCTTTGATGTGTTGAATTTCAAAATTGTATTCACTTAGAAAAGCTAGCCACCTAGCTTACCTAGCATTCAAGTTAGGTTGATCTAATAGGTATTTCAATCCTTTATTATCCGTCATTAAGATAAACTTCCTTCCAATTAAATGATGACGCCACATATTTAAGGCATGTGTGATAGGAGCTAACTCTAAGTCATAGGTCGCATAAATTTTCTCATGAATCTTTAGTTTCCTAGACTCATAAGCAATGACATGTCCTTCCTGAGTCAATACTCCACCTAAAGCGTCATTGCACGCATCAATACATACTATAAAATCTTTATTAGGGTCATCAATTCTTAAAATTGGTATGGTGGTTAATAAGGTTTTTAACTTTTTAAAACTGTCTTCGCACTTCTGATTCCAATCAAATTTCTTCCCTTTTTTCTACAAGGGGGTTATCGGATTTGCAATTCTTGAAAACCCTTTGATAAACCTCAGGTAATAATCGGTAATCCCCATGAATGATCGGACGTCAATTACGTCTTTTGGGACTGGTCAATCTTTGATTGCCTTTATCTTTTCAGGATCCACCAAAATTCTTTCTTTAGTCACCACATGACCTAAGTACTAGATTTTATCTTTAAAGAAGTCACATTTACTAAATTTCAGAAAAAGTTGATGCTCTCATAACTCTTGCAAGACAATTTTTAAGTGTTATTTATGTTCTTCTTCAGATTTTGAGTAAATTAATATGTCGTCAATAAATACGACCACAAATTTATCCATATATTTGTGCATTACATTATTCATTAGACACATAAAATAGTTGGAGAGTTAGTAATCTCGAAAGGCATAATGACAAACTCGTAATGTCCATTTCGAGTTCTAAAAGATGTTTTAAAGATGTCTTCATCTTTAATTCAGATTTGGTGATATCCAGACCATAAGTCAATCTTTGAAAACACCGTGGCTCCGCGTAGTTGATCAAACAGATAATCTATGCAAGGTAACGGGTATTTGTTATTGATAGTCATTTTATTTAATTAACGATAATCTATGCATAGTCATAGAGTTCCATCATTTTTCTTAACAAAGATGACAGGTGCCCCCCAGGGAGACACACTAGGTCTAATATAATTATTATCAATAAGTTCTTTTAACTGTGACTTAAGTTCATTTAGTTCAAGTATATTCATCTGATAAGGGGATTTTGAGCTGGGCATTGCACCAGGTACCAGCTCAATAGTAAAATCTAATTCCCATTTTGAAGGCAGTACCGGAATTTCTTTCGGAAATACATCTGAATATTCCTTTAGAACCGGTATATCCTCCAATTTTAATTTATCTATGTTGTTCATGTTTTCTTCATTACTTATGGTTACTGCATAAGCCTTACAGCCTTTCCTAACAACTCTCTTAAGCTGCAGAGCAGAGATCTGTCTTACGACTATTTTCCTAGGGATTCCCTTTACACTTATTAACTTTCCATCGTTATTTATGCAAGTAAAGGTTTTATCGAAGCAATTCAAGATCACCCTATGCTGCTCTAACCAATCCATACCAATTAATATATCATATGAGCCTAAAGGTAATATATTGAGTTTAACAAAAGTTTCAAACTTATCCATAGTTATTGCACAATTCTTTACAAAACTAATTACCTTTCTCTTTGCACCAGTAGCTAACTGAACTAACCAAGAATTTGCAAACTTTTCAACTAGAAGCTTACACTTTTCTACCAAATTAGGAGAAATATAGCTTAAACTAGCTCCTGGATCAATTAAAATAGATATAGGTATTTGATTTATCTTACCTTCCACTTCCACCATGGAAGTTTGATAGTCTACTTGCTGATTCTCTAATGTTGCATTTATCCTGGGCACTGTCCTCTCTATATCACCAACAGTCATCTCCTCCTGTATTGTGTGGATGTTGCTAACAGTATTCTTTCGATTAGGACAGACTAATGAATAATGTGGACCATTGCATTCCCAACACTTTATGGGTTCTTTTCGTTCAAAGTTCTTTGTGTAGTTAATGTTGTTATTAGCAGATTATTTATTCTTTTGATTATTCTGATTGGTCTGTGAATTACTTTTATTCCCTTGGTAATTCTTATTAGAAGAATTTCTAGTGTTATTATTTTTGGAATTTTGATTAGGTGCAAAATATTTCTTCTTTTGTTCAAAGTTATTATTTCTTTTGTCCTTCTAGTTGGCCATACTCTCCTTTTTATGATTTTGTTCATAACAAAAATTCACTTTTCTCATGGCTTCTTCTAGAGTTTTCGGATTGTCATACTCAATCTTGTCCTTTATATGAGAAGGTAAACAGTTGAGAAGTCATTGTACCTTAGGTTTCTCATCTACAATGTATGGCACATACCTGAGCAGACTTAGAAACTTACTATTCAGTTCTTTCATATTCATTGTACCCAATTTTAACTCGTAGAATTCCTTAGCCCTTTCCTCATAGTATTGTTCAGATACAAATTTATTTTTAAAATATTTCTTGAATGTGCTCAAATTTATGTTTTTCTCTCTTATTCCTTTTACTCTTTTTAAGTCCTGCCACCATATATCATATTTTTCCGTAAGATTATAAATAGCCATCCTGGCCTTCAGTTGATTAGAGTAGTTATAAATTTGGAAGTATTTCTTCATCCCAGATAACCAAGATTCTGCTTCTTCCCCCTTTTTAGTTTCTCCTTTAAATGTTGGCGACTTGATCTTCTTGAACTCCCCAGAGATTTCTTCATAAGGTTTATATTTTATTTTCCTAGTATGGTGGTTATCTTCACTACTGTCACTAGTATAATGAGAGTTGTGTTTATCACCATATACTTAAGATGATGAGCTACTTTCATTTTTAACTGGTTTAGTCTTTTTATACTTATGCTGATAACTTATATCTTTAGACTTGGTTCTTTAACCCTTTCCCTCAGTATGAAACCTTTCTATTAAGATCCGATTCATCTCCTCTTGAGCTCTCAGAATCCTCTCATTTTATTTCTTAACTGATTCCATCTCTGATTTTAATTCTTTAACTATTTGTAGTAGTTCAGAAGAATTATTGGTTATATCTTCTTGTATAGGTTCTTTTTGTAGATTATCTCATTCATTGTAAAGAGATTCCTCATCTGCATATTCTTCCAATCTTTCCATACCTGTCATTAACTCAGAAACAATTTTCTTTGTGTGTATCATTCAAAGAAAACAACATCAGCATAATTATTTAAATTTACTATTCCATATAAGCAAGTTGAGCTTCATTAAGGCCTAGTGTTTGAACCTTGTGCTCTGATACCACATGTAATAACCCAAAATTTCGTAAAAGTTTCAAATTTTTAAAGTGACATAAAATGTCTAAAGTCGCAGCTAAGTAACTGCTAACGATTAGCAGAACATGAAATAGTTTATAAAAGATCATTGGATTTTTTCATTAAAAGAAACTATAAACTAAAGGATGTAATCTTAAACACTTGTATTAGTACTATTAATGACTTAACAGCTTTAATTCTATCAAATTTAGGAAAGGACTTGCAATAAGCTGCTGCTAGATATACTGATGATTTACTTTTGTCAAGTAGGTAAGAATTCTTGTTTGAGATCGGGGCTTACTTAGCGTTCTGCTAACTCAATTGGACTTCTAGTTCCTTACAGGTTTATCAAGTAAGCGTAAGATCTAGTAGGTGTTATTTTAATTTTTGTCGAGAAAAATACTTTCCCAGCATGTTAAGATGCTAGTTTAAGAGAAGGTTAAATAAGTTTCTTGTCTACAGGAAGGTAAAGTCAATTCTTTTTCCGTTTTTATAAATCCATAGTTATATTTATAGCTAACACCACCAAACCTAAACAAGGGTTTAAATTGGTTGGAACAAGTACTAACCAAAGTTCCTTCAGTCATTTAAAAAAACTTAAGACATTGTTTATCATCTTAAGTTTACAGCAAAGGTTATTTATAAATTACCAAAAAGAGAAAATAGAGCTCATGGTTTTGGAGCTTAAGTTCACTTTGAACTATTTAGTGATATTACATCTAAACTCACTTCAATACTCAAAAGATGTCCTTCTCTTAAAGCATGAACAAGTTCCCATGTTTTCCAATTATAAATTTAACAATGAGTTATTAGAATCTTTAAGAGAAATTCTCCATTATTGTTAGTCTTCAGTTTCTTGATCACTTCCTTCATCAAAATAGTATAAAGGTTATGTTTGTGGAAGTTTATGGATTTTCCTTTTTAATATAGTTATAAGCTATATTATAATCCATATCATAACTTTACACCATATATTTGACTTGTTTGAAAGCATGAAGATCTTCTATGATACAAATAGTATCCAAGTTGTAACAATAGTATTCCAATTATAACTATAGCATTTAAGTTATGACAATAGTATTTAAGTTATAACAATTGTCTTTTAGGTTATAATCTAAGGTAGAATTACCTACCAAACAAACTACTAAGATGAAATCGAAATGATGGAAAATTTATAACTTGTATAGTTTAAACCTATACTTTGCTAAATTCCAAGGCATAATATATATCGTTGGAATAATGCATATCATGAGCAATCATGTGTTACATAGTTTTGGAATGATTGTTAGTTTGATAAATCGAAATTGTTGATTGCAGCGCTGACTATAGGTTTCGACCCTTGTTAGAATTATTGGAAGGGCACGTGGACTGTTTGCATCCACTCAATTGTTGACTTAAAACCTTGAAACCCTTATTCATTTGCATTGCAAACTGTGGGTTCCTCCTTGTGCCGGCCGAGCTGAAGGCTCGTGGCCATGAGAGGCTTGTAACTACCTTCAAACCTTTGGCATTTTTCCTACACATACTATGGCGTGACTGTTGGGAGAGGTTGTTGACGGTTTGTTCTCTTTGAGTGTTGAAAGTTACAGCGTGAGTGTAGTTGTTAGCTTTTCATTGTGGCCGAAAGAATGTAATTGTCTCAATCTTGTAACTGTTCACATATAGCTTCTGCATTGTATACTTGAGTCAGTTTTCTTGCTTTCTCCTTCGTAGAGGTGACTCCAAGGTTTCTTACCTTTCGGTTCAGTGTCGATGTGACCTGGTGTGGCCATCTCTTCTCAATTTCGAATCCCAGTTTAATAGGTAAATACTTACCCTTACTCAGTTTTTCACTTGTTTTTCTTTTGCGGGTTTTACAATTTTAAGCAAACAAGTGTTTAAAAATTATTTGGTTTGGAACTTTGCAGGTTCCTGCTACTGGCTCCAATACTATAGGTGGAAACGAGCTCACACTTCAGTCCTTTCATGGGCATCCAACTGGTAAGCCCCAATTCCATCGAGGGTTCTTCCTGCATGTGGTTGTGGTTATAGGAAGTGGTTTCTGTGGTTGAAAATCATGGCCTTGGTTCTCTGTTAGTTATGATTCAAGGCTTGTTTATTACTTGTCAATGTTTTTAGAAACCCTTAAAGGGTATTTTGTGCAGGATGAAGAAGGCTCTGGAAGCCATGATGTAAAATGGTTTTTATCTTGTATTTTCAACCTTGCAGCCTGAACAATGTAATTGCTTCTTCTTTTTTTAAACGATAGAGCTCAGCTCTAACTCATTGAGGCTATCGACCTTTGTCTAGTTAATTTTAATTTTTATTATGGATTCTGTAGGTGAAGAAATACTGTGGAACTATCGGGATTTGTAAATGTTTTAAGGTTTTTACCTGTCAGTAAAAAAAATGGTTACTATTGGATTTATATATATTTATTTTGCATAGTTGGTTTGTTAACGAGCCTGATCCTCCACCCATTAATTTCAAAGGCTGTAAGCCATTACTTAATATTTGATTCTCTGTTTGCAAATTGTTTATATAAATTTTGAGTATTAAATTCTGTTTTGAATAAGTTGCTCATTTAATAATTTAAATTATTACCTTGAATTTATAAGGATTTTCAAAGCAGAGTTTAAGGGAAAAGATTATTGTGTTTTAAGAGTAATATTTTACTCTGTTTGGCTCAAAGGGTTAATTAATATATAAACCCTACAGTTCGATAATAGAAATATTTGTACTTAGTGAATTCTTAGCTATGTTCGATACCAGATAATAGCATTATTAACAGATAATAGTTCGATAATAGCTCTATTTATTTAATAATTTCCTTAATGAATTTTACAGTTTGTTTTTAATTCTCAGCTAAGAAGAATTAGTGTTTAATGCTACATATGTGTAAATAGAATATATTTATCTTTCAGTTACTTCTATGGTTTTAAAAAGATTATAGTAGAATCCTTCTATCTTAGACAGAGACACATAGTGTCTAGAATTCAATGTTATAAAATGTTTTACAAATTCTTTTTACCTAGTTTTTAGATGTTAGCCTATTTACTATACTTATGTATAATTATTAAACTGTACTATCTCTATATTTTGTAAAGAAAACTAATACTAGAATTATTTCTATAATAATATTATTACTATTCTTTTACATACCTATCTTTTAGTTTATAACTGAAGTAAATAAATGCAGACAATATTTAATACTTCTTTACAGTACAAATAATAGGAAAACTAAGTAAAATCTAGCTACAATTTTCATTCAAGTAAAAGAATCATCTTATTCACCTAAACACCCAGCTATACTAGAGTACTCCCTGAGACAGGCGTGGAAAAATACAGTATGGAAATTCTATTTCTATCTATTTCTCATTTTGCATATTCATTTCTATTTCTAATCATAATCTATAATTTACCAAGTCTAACATTACACAGTTATGCCTTTCTTCATAAACCCTAAAATACTAACATGCCTGTAGTTAGAAACTAATAAACATTTTACTGCAGACAGTAAACAAATATAATAACATAAATACAAATAGAACCTATCAATGATAAGACGACAACAGCTTAAGGAGGCTATTCCTCTCAACCAAAATCCTGGAGAACGCTCAGACAACGCTTCCTCAGGACCCTCGAGCTTGTTCCTGGTCTTCTTGGCAGAGAAGTGGGTGGAGAATATAACTTTAAGACCTCTGTCACCTAACTGGTCCAATTACCTCAGTAATTAAAATCTGCTCTCAGCAGTATGAACTTCATCCTAAAGATGTAACAAGTTCAGTCTCAATAGTTAACCCCTTAAACTCACTTTAGTAATCCCCTCCATTGAATTTCTCTTGAGTAAATTCATTCACCCTGAATGATCACCTCTAGAATGAACAGACTCAACTGTCTTCAATGGGAAATTTTATAGAGATGCCTAGGTCTTCTGGGTCAGTTTTCATTTAATGAGCCACCTGCTCTGGTTCCACTTTCTTGGGGAATCATGACCACAAATATAGGGAAGTTGCGACTTGCAACAATTGGANTATTGTCTCATCATTTATTTATTTATAAATAAAATATTCTGAATTACATTAATTATTCTTGACCCCACTGGGTCATCAATTACAAACTTAGCATAAAATAGAACACAATGTTCTTCAAATAATATTAAATTGTTTTTGCAAAATGGGGCATGTGATAGGCACACCCTACCAAGTTTTCTCAAAACCCTTCCTAAACCTCCTAGGCTCTACCTCTAAACTTAGCTCTATAGTTGAGTTCATCTCCTCTTTACACCTTAGCTTGCTTAAGCTCCCTTTAGGTATAATAACACTCAAACTTTTAGGCACATAAAGCTCATTCCTTCAAAGGCTAAGAGCATGTTCCGTGCATATCACTTAGGTGCTTACCAATTCATTCCAGAACTCAAGCAACCATCCTCTTAAGTACTTCACATCATTTCAACTGACCATGAGAATGGTTTCAATTTCTTCTCATCTCGAATCTATTGGCAGCGCTCTCAACACAACTTAACACCATTTCACCAATTTTCCCTTGCTCCTGTAGACGACTTCCATATATACAGAGTTCATTTCTGAACCCCATACACCATGCCAAATAACACTATATTTCCAAATAGCACTCTAGATCCAAAATATATTAAACCAGACATTAATATCTTTCTAATATAATTCATTGACATGTGAAATCCATTCTTCAACTTTGTTGACTAAGGATACAGCCTTTATCCCACACATTTACTTCAAACAATAGATTACTAGCGATATGAAGTAAAATATTCACCTTCAAATTATACATTGCTCTCTTCAAACCTTCAACGCAATCAATCCCTCTGTCATCATTTAGTTATCTGAATGTTGTCTTCCTCTGCCAAACTCCAAACTCCTAGCCTGCAGGTGATATCGATATACCTTCTATCAAACAGGAAAATACATAATTCCTCTAAACTCTTTACACACGGAATTGACAGAAACAACACAAATTCGTTAATCTTCCTTATTCAAAGCTTCTCAGAACACTCGAATGGCAAATAAAGTTCTCTACTTGAGCTACACGGTTCAAAATTCATGTAAGTCTTTGTCAGAATTGTGCAGGAACTGGAACCCCCCCATCCAATATTCTACCTAGTTCTCTCTTAGTTCTCTGTTTGGATCCATGCACATAATTATTTTAAGCATGCAACCAACTAATAGCACCAAAATTCAATGCATTCATATAAAATCACATATACAAAAACAACGAATTTTCTTTTCATTAGAAAATGAAATTATACAAGATTAACAATGTTGTTGCTCTTCCTATTGCCTAATCTCATTATGTTTTGAATATCTCGGGCCTTTTCCTTCTTGTATGCCTACTAAATATTTACAAAATCGAGCTCAAAGATCACTCCAACCGAATCCTATAATCCTTGAACTATCTTCCTAAATTTAAGCAACTGTTACTAAAATTAGAACATTAAACTTATCACCACTAACAACTCATCAAATAGATCCCTATATGTATGCAATTCTTCTTATATTCCTTGTTATCCCCTCTAGTCATTCCATGCTTTAAAGAATTAGTCCAATACTCTTATTACATTGACACTTAGCATAGAAAGTAGAATCTTGCATGATATGCTTGCTAACTAAAAGAAAACTTAAACATTTATACATATGATTTACAATTCGACCCCTCATTGGGATAATTTCATGACCTAAGGTCTAATCAGATTTTGGAGTTTTGAGTAAGAGCGGAATGCCCTTGCATCAGACTCTGCAAGTAAAAAGAAAACATGAACTCCTATTCACGTGTCTTCAATCTTTGTCTTCCTGGATCCCAAACCTTGGTTTGTAACTGTCCAAGGACTTCACTGTCATCATTTCTTGCTAGATGCAACCTTCCAGGATTCCAAATCTTAAGCTGAAGTCTCCATTGTCTTTACCCTCAACATTTTTCATTCTTCAATTGTTTCCACATTGGACTACTTGCTTAACTCTGCTGTAGCTTTCCTTAGGCATATGCATAAATTTCCAAATGTCTTCTATGGCCTTTTCCAATTATGTCTGCTGCTCATTATATTCATCCTCTCTTGATTCAAATTTTGTTTTCACCTTCAAAATTTCTTCAAACACTGCCTCAGATATTACTCTAGATATTTCTCTAGACATTACTCTTGAAACTACTTTAGATATTGTTGCCACCCTTACTTCCTTTATGATCTTGTAAGCATCTCCCTCTGCAATATCCTTCTCATGCTTTTTGCTTGCAAATTCACTTTCAAAAAGTAATTTGTGTCTCAGTTTTCTGATTACAGTAATATAATCATTCACTCTTCTTTCTATACTAGTAAACTTAATCAAATTTAGAAAACTAGTATATGCTCTTCTCTCTTTCACAACATTATACATTTCTCCCTCATCAACTACAAATTCTCCCTCTTATTTAAATACTTTCAACCAGTATTTCAAACATTCATTGATTACTTGATTCCCTTCAAGCACTTCTTCAAAAAGTTGCATTTATGTGTCAACAAAACTCTCCTCTACCTCTATCTTCACAATCTTCAGTAATTTCCTTTCAATCCTCTGATTATTTCTGATAGTCAATTTAGTCTTTTCAAACACTCTATTTTCGTATTTGACATCTTCCTCATCATTATTCCTTTCCTGGAAACTTTCAATCTTCTTCAGCTCTAAAACTGGTTCCCCTTCAACCTGAGACATATCTGACTCATATTCATCCAAATTCAATTGTATCTTCAGAATATTCATTCTTTGTGTTGTTAATCTATCTTCCAAAAGACTTAGCTCATTCCATAAATCAATTATCTCACATGGAATTTCTTCTGAAAACTCTGTACAATCTTCACAATCTTCTTCTTTGTCACTAAACTAATCCTCCTGTGACACTACTTCCTCTTCCTTCATCAGAATAGTATTTTGATTTCCTACTACTGTGACAGCTCTAGAGGTATGCCTCACAGTCTTCTCTTGGTCATTCAAACAAGCCATTTGTTCCATGTCCTCAACAACAATAGGTTCTTTCTTACGAGACATGATTGTCTCATCTTCCTCAGAGATGATGCCCTTATTAAGTAAGAAATCTATGAATTTATTTTACTACAACAACTCTTCTCGGTCTTCATCAGAAAGGCTCTCTTCACCATACTTTGTTTGACAATATCCCACTTCATTTAATACAACTCCAAGAGATGGATTTCCTTCTGCAACACCTGTAAACACATAGTAAACTGTGAATTTCAAAACTACAATACCCTATGGTCTCATTTGATGGTCCAATCATCAATTATTTCTTTGGTTGTTCCAAGTCTTTTACAAGGCTTAGAAAATCCTCATTGCCTTTATCCCCAACTTCCTCAAGCATAACATATGAATGCTTGCTATCCCGATTTGTCTCTTTCAGTTCTTGGTCATCATCATATGCCAAGTCTTCCTTGTTTTTAACTTGCACAATATGTTGGAAACCATTAATTTCACTCAGTTGTGTATGTGTATGTACATGAGACTCAGCTGTCCCATTTTCTTCCAAAATAGAATTCAGATTATGTCCCTCTCCTTCATTCTTTATGACAATGTTACCAAATTGTCTTTCCTCATTCTGTGTACCTGCAAGCACACACAAAATATCAGTTTCAAAACATTGAGACCTCTTGGTCTCACTTGAAGCTTAAGTCTTCAAGACTTCCCCTTGATACCCACTTGCCTTGAGTATCTCATCTTCCCATTGAGAATTCATCAATTGCTCATTCATCTTCTTCTGTAGCGTATGCCACCTCAAATTACTTCTCATAAGGAAAACACATCTCTGGTCTTCCTTCTTCCTCTGTAACAGCTCCATCAGTACCTCAAGATGGACTTCCATCTCATCTTTCTCTCTCTCGTAATCTTCATTAGTCATATTTATCCATATACCATTTTCCTTAGCATCTTCTATATTCCTTTTGTGGTTTCCTCTTGAACCTCTTATATGACTCTTAATAGTCATCTTATTGAGTTTCTTTCACTCTTCTATGAGCTGCACTAGCCTCTACAATAATAGACCTCCATGCTACAACCTACCTCACCAAACGTTATCTATGCTACGTCTTTTGGCAAGTATTGGTCCTCTTTCTGGATCCCTTCTGAGCACTTTCTATGCTTCTTCTAGGCCTTCTCTCACAACTCATCTGCATGAGAACATAATTGTCCTGGCCAAACTTCACTCCCTCCTAGAAACCCTCACTAGTTTCCTTCATCATTGTCTTCAAATACCATGATCTTCCTGCTGAGATGTCCTTACTAACTACTTCTACCGCTTGCATGCATACACTTCTCCCAAAGTAGTTATCTATGTCTATAACTTACTGCTCATGCTACAAGCCTCTTCCTCCCTTGCATGCAAACTTTTCTTTCGTCTTCATAAGAAAACTTTCTTGCTCTCATTACTCTGATACCAAAAATTGATAGCAAGCTGGGCCTCATCCTGCCATCCCCAGGGATCATTCAAACTATAGTGTGCTTATCACTCAAAAAGCACACCCTACCAGGTTTTCCCAAAACCCTTCCTAGACCTCATAGGCTCTACCTCTAAACTTATCTCTCTAGTTGAGATTGTCTCCTCTTTACACATTAGCTTGCTTAAGGTCCCTTTAGGTATACTAACACTCAAAAAATTAGGCACCTAAATCCCTTTCCTTCAAATACTAAGAGCCACTTAGGCACTTACCAATTCATTCCAGAACTCAAGCACCCATCCTCTTAAGCACTTCACATCATTTCAACTGACCATGAGAATGGTTTCAATTTTTTCTCATCTCAAATATGTTGGCAATGCCCTCAACACAACTTAACACCATTTCACCAATTTTCCCTTGCTTCTGTAGAAGACTTCCATATATACAGAGTTCATTCTTGAACCCCATACACCATGCCAAATAACACTATGTTTCCAAATAGCATTCTGGCTCCAAAATATATTAAACCAGACATTAATATCTCTCTAATAGAATTCATTGACATGTGAAATCAATTCTTCAACTTGTTTGACTAAGGATACAATCTTTATCCCACACATTTACTTCGAACAATAAATTACTGGGAGATCTAAAGTAAAACATTCACCTTCAAATTATACAACACTCTCTTCAAACCTTCAATGCAATAAATCCCTTTGTCATAATTTAGTTAATTGGACGTTGTCTTCCTCTGCCAGACTCCAAACACCTATCTTGCAGGTGATATCGATATACCTTCCATCAAACGGGAAAATTCATAATTCCTCTGAACTCTTTACACACAGAATTGACAAAAACAACACAAATTCATCAATCTTCCTTATTCAAATCTTCTCAGAACCCCCGATTGACAAATCAAGTTCTCTACTTGAGCTACACGGTTTAAAATTCATGTAAGTCTTTGTCATAATTGTATCAAAACTAGAACCCCCCCATCCAAGATTCTACCCATTTCTCTATTAGTTGTCTGTTTGGATCCATGCACATAATTATTTTAAGCATGCAACTAACTAATATCACCAAAATTCAATGCAATCATATAAACTGACATATACAAAAACAACGAATTTTCTTTTCATTAGAAAATGAAATTATACAAGCTTCAGAACCTTTCTGCTCTTCCTATCGCCTAATCTCATTCTGTTTTGACTATCCCCCCTTTTCCTGCCCATATGCCTACTAAATATTTACAAAATTGAGCTCAAAACTCACTCCAACCAAATCCTATAATCCCTGAACTATATTCCTAAATTTAAGCAACTATTACTAAAATTAGAACATTGAGCTTATCACCACTAACAACTCATCAAACAGATTCCTATATGTATGCAATTCTTCTTATATTCCTCGTTATTCCCTCAAGTCATTCCATGCTTTAAGGAATTAGTTCAAGACTCTTATTACATTGACACTTAGCATAGAAAGTAGAACCTTCCATGCTATTCTTTCTAACTACAAGAAAACTTAAACATTTATACATATGATTTACAATTTGACCCCTCATTGGGCTAATTTCATAACCTAAGGTCTGATCAGATTTTGGAGTTTTGAGTAAGACTAGAATTCCCCTACATAAAATGGGCACTTGTATACCTTACATTCAGCCATATTGAACTTCAATAACAGGTCTGCAACATACTTTGATTTGATGACCTTGATCCCCACATCAGATTGCTCAATCTCCAAGCCAAGAAATTGTTTCAACAATCCAAGGTCAGTCATAGAAAACTCACTATGCAAAGAGAACTTTATTGAACTATATCATCAACATATAGCACTATTATTTGCAATAAATCACTAACATGTTTCAAATATACATTAGGATAAGATTTACATCGCTCAAATCCTAGTGAAAGAAGAAAGTTGTCCGTCTTGGCATACCAAGCCCTGGGGGCTTGCTTGAGGCCATAGAGAGACGTCTTCAACATAAATACAAGTGAAGGATCATGAATGAAACCTTCAGGCTGATGAATATAAATCCCCTCATGAATATAACCATGAATAAGATCACTCTTCAATTCCATGTGGTGAACCTCCCGTCGTTTAGATACATCAATGGCCAAAAATAGCCTTATTGAGTCCATGTTTGCAACCGGTGCGAATATCTTTGTATAGTCCACTCCTTGGACTTGAGAGAAGACTTTGGAAACCAAAATATCCTTGTACTTGATATATGAACCATATGCAGCCACTTTGGTCCTAAAGACCCACTTATATTGTACTAGTTTCCTCTTGGAAGGTAAAGGAACCAACTCCCAAGTTTCATTGTCTAGCAAAGAATTGAAATATTCTTGCATGGTTGTTTGACACCTTGGGTCAAATGATGATTCCTGATCCTGATCAGACCCAACCATCATAAAGAATATCTCTAAAATATTCAATTCACAAGTAGAGAAAGCATTGTGAAATTGAGATCTAGTCTTCCTAGAGTCTAGTGGATCTCCAACAAGATCACCAACTTCTTGTATGGTTTTCTCATCCCACTTTGGATGAATGGGTGAGTCATGATATGAATGCATGTCACATCATCATCATCAATATCAGAATTAGAAAAAACATAGAAATAATCATCACTTACATCATCAAGCGTGGAGGATGTGAGCATTCCCCCTTGACTAGTTCGATCTCCTACATGGGCTCTTCTTCAAACTGTACACTCCTTTCAATGAATTTTTTCTGAGATGAGGGATCAAAGAGATTGTATCCATTTTCATCTTCAACATATATAACAATAATGGACTCCTTGATTTGAGGTTGCAAGGCCTTTCTCTTCTTGGGAGGAATTCTAACCCAAGCCTTTGAGCCAAAAACCCTGAAATGAGAAACATTGGGCTTGTGACCACTCCAAGCCTCAAATGGATTTTTGTCTTCCAATGCTTTGTGTGGAGCTTTGTTTTGAAAATATTTATCAAAATTGATGGCTTCATCCCATATCTTAGGTGACAAATCTTTACCTCGATCATGCATGTTTCCATCTCTTTCAGAGCTCTGTTCTTGAGCTCTGTAACACCATTTTGCTGTGGTGTGTAGGGCACAGAATGTTGCATCTGAATGCCATTTTTATGACATATATGTTGTAAGTTCTGGTTGACATACTCCTTTCCATTGGCATTCCTAATAACCTTGATTTTATTCCCACTCATGTTCTCAACTAAAGCTTTAAACTCTTTGAAAGTCTCAAAGACTTCAGATTTTTGTTTGAGAAAATAGACCCAACAAAACCTTGAGAAATCATCTATGAAAGTCAACACATACCTTTAATTCCCATATGAGGGTGTGGGAAGAGGCCCTATTAGATCTGAATGGACCATATCAAGCACTTGGAAAACCCTCCTAGCCTTCCCTTTGTGATATTTGAGCTCAACATGTTTCCCCATTATGCACCCTTTGCAAGTTCCTTTGGAAAACTTGATGGTAGGAAGCCCTTCAACCATGATATCCTTGCTTAGTGATTGGAAGTACATGTAGGTGAGGTGTTTATACCTCTCATGCCACAACTTGTTGGTCTCATTGGCATATGATAGGAGCGCATTCCATTGAAAGCAGGGGAGGAAGTGAGAGAACTTATACATTCTCGAATAATGGTCAACAAAACCCACCACAACAACTTCGCCTGTAGAGAAATATGATATATCCACATCATCTTGAGTAAACGTTACTCTCTTGGTTGTACTTGTGTGTGACATTTGATAGACAGAGAGTATGTTTGTTGCAAGATCATGCACAAACAACACATTGTTGAAGTACCCATCTTCTAGATCAATCATGCCAATCCCTTTGGCTTAGATCTCTGAGTCATCACCCATGACGATGGATGGAAAACTCTAAGGATGTATGACCGAGAAGAAATCTTACATGGAATCCATGTGCCTTGAGGCACCTAAATCTATGATGAAGGATGAAGATCCTGAAGACCCAACAACCAAATCATGGCATCTATCCTTGTTCTCTAAGATTCAACCTCCCTCTTTCTTCCTTGTGCCTTCTGGCAGTGGGATGTTGTTCTTCTCTAGGAGTTGCGCCATCATGTCAATGGTTTTCTTCATGCATGCACACTCTAGATGCCACCCTTTGTGAAAATAAGTGCATTTTGTCTTCTCTTGCTTCTTCTTTTCTTTGTCCTTGCTAGGAATCAAACCCCCATTTGAAGATTTAGGCTTGTCCTGCTCCTTATTCTCTTGCTGCTTCGAATCCTTGGATTTCTTCTTTCCTTTGGCTTGATTCAAAACTCTTACAGCAAGGGCTTGATCCTTGGTGGATTTGATGGTACTCATTTGCACCAACTTGTCTTGTTCTTGAGTCAAATACTCCATGAAGTATGCCAGTGAAGATAGTCTCCAATTTTGAGCTGTCAACTTGCTTGAGTGGAATGTAGAGACAAACATTGAGTACTTAAGGCCTAGCTTCGAAAGAATGGACAAGATCAACTGCTCCTCCTTCTTTTCATTGCCAAATTTTTTTCAGTTGAAGCACCAACGATTTGAACTTTGTGAAGAAATAATGGATCATCTCAAAGTGAGTTGGGCTCAATGAGATCAACTCATTTTCGAGTTGGTGTCCTCTCATCTCACCAGTCTCCCAAACAGTGACTCAAGCTTGAGCCAAACTTAATTTGGTGTATTAATAATTTCTACATGGTAGAGAAGATATCTCGAGATACTCAAACAAAGAATCTTGAATGCTTCATCCAATCTGTTGAAGTACTTTGATTTTTCCACAACAGAGTTAGGTTCATTCTCAGTCCCCATGGTGACCCTGTAGAGGCCTTTCGACCTCATTTGGATCACCATTTCGGAGTTCCATTCAAAATAGTTGGATGGGGTAAGCAATACATGACTCTGATTCATTTTTTCTTGTGCACCGAGTGACAAAAACAATGGAAGGTACCTGTAATGCAAACACTCAATTTTTTCTGGAAGAAACCCTAGATAGAAACTTAAATGATCTGGATATGATTTGAAACTCAATTGAGGCCTGATACCATGTGGAAATATGATTCACACCAAGATCTAGGAGCTACATGAATCCTCACAACTCAATATATTCACAAATTATGCAGAAAAATAGTTAAAAGAGAAAAATTAACACATAGGAATGGCGCCAATAACTGAGTTTATTATCACCGTTGAGTATGTAAATATGTCTGGAACATCATTATTATACAATAGGATAAAATCATTAGCCTTTGGAGGAAAATTGGATGCATGCATATGGTAGGCTTAGATTGGACCTCAAAACCCCCCTAGGTGGACCAATGAGCTCCCTAACCACCTCAAACTATCACGAATGTCTATGGGAATGTGGATGGAGCATGCTAGGACATAAATGAAGGTAGGGTAGGTGTGGTGGAGTGCATGGGTGAGTGGGAGTGGCTCTAGGTAGCAATAAATGGTCCAAAAGAGCCAAAAACACTCAAATACCATGCATGAGTTCCTCTAGTCAACCAGTTTACCTGTTTTATGGGGTGGGAGTGCACCAAGGACTAAACAATCATACATGAGGGTGCATGTGTAACCAGAATGATCAAATGTTGGCGCCTGGGTGCATTAATGAGTCCAAAACACCAAAAAGACCTTTCTTGACCAACATGACCTACTTTTGGATCATATAGCAAAAGTATGAAACAAATGAAAATGTGTCCTAGGTGTATGACCATGGTACTAGGGTGGTATAATGATCAAACATGATTGATTTCTTTATCACTTTAATTTTCATTCCTTATACTATTTTCTTTAATGAATTTGGCTAAATTCTTATGGCATTTAATGCAGTAATGAGGTATGTCTCTTTATTTTATGATAAAATAGCTTAAAACTATTTTTAATTTTTTTAAAGGTTTAGATTTATAAAATATTTGAATTAGTTTAATATAATAAAATGGCTTTAAAAATAGCAATAATAAATGAAATTTTATGTATTTCTTTAATATATATATATAATCATAAAAATACTTTAATTTAATAAAATGAAAGTATTTGAAAACAATATATTTACACTTTCTAAATAATATAAAATTGACACTCAGCAACTAAAATAAAATGTTCAATCTCCAAATAAAGCAATGCAATGATTCCAATAAATAAAATAAATTGATATATAATAAAATAAAATAAATTTATATAGACTTGCTTATATGGATGCATATTTTAGCACCTAGGTTTGATGTTGATTTAACATGGGCTTCAAAAATCATGTAGAATGCATATTGCGTGCATATTTGAATATTTGAAGTGGATTTTAAACAAATTTACTTGATAATAAGTTTTTATAATTTTTTTATTAATGGTATTATATTTTTTTTAAATTGTTTGACTATATATTTTTTAATAATATTATTATAATATTTAAAAATAATTAAGTTAATAATAATACTTATATTTTTTATATAACGAGTATTAACTTCTGTTTAAATCAATTTTGGTGTCTTAAATTAGAAAAAAAAAAGGAATTACTTGGTTTGTTTTATATTTTTATTTGTATACTTAAGAAACTTGGAAAAGACTTAAATTAGTATAAGTTTGAAGAAAGAAAAGCAATTTCGGAGGAAGTACTTTTCATCTTCAACATTCATAGGCTCACAAAGATGACACATCCTTTCAGCCCAAATTTTTAGGAAAGGTCTAACCCCTTCTTTCACTTTGTAGCTCATGAGAGTTTGTTTTTATTTTAGCTATGCTAGTTGAAATAGAGAGATAATTTGTATCTTCAAGATTAAGGTTAATGACCTCCTTGTAATATCTTAATCTTCTTGTATGCTTTAAATTTTCATTAGACCATAGCTTCTCTTTGAACTTTGAATTAATAATATTTTTAATGTCATCTATATTGTGCAATGTGACATGTTCATCAATCCTCCACATATTTAACCAAGACATGACATGGTTATGCCAACCTTGCTTGAGTCCCTCGAATTTAAAAGTAATTTTTAGAAATCTATGGTCTTCCAAGCTATTTTTTTTCTTGTACATTAGGTCCCTAATCATAGCTAGTTTTTCAATGGGGAAAGACCCACTTCAATATGGAAAATAGGATCTGGTGCAACTCAAAATTTTGGAGAGCAGTAATAGTGCACAAATTACATACAATAATAATTTTTATTATATTAATCATATGCACGTACATCAAGTATATATATAGTTGGAGTGATATCCAACTAACTCCAAATATGGAGATGTAGGTCGAGAGAATATCTCAGCAGTCTCCTACAAAATCTTAAACCAATCCACATGCATTTAATGGAAGCATTATCTCTAACACTTCCCTTTAATGCTTACATTAAAAAAAAACAATTTCAAAACAGAAAATGCATTACTGAATCTCAATCTTGTCTGTCTAGTCTTTGAAATCTCACACTTTGCGCTCTTTCTTCACTTCATCTTCGAGCTTCCTATTTGACTCAGTTAAAATGCAGCAACTTCTGACCATTAATAAATAAATTGCAATGACTAACAATATTGAGTACTTAACTATGCCAAAGTACATAACTCGCTGAGTTTGGCAAAGAAGTAATCAAGTAAGCGGACTGATCTATGGAGATACTTCCATCTGCTGAACACATAACTTGCTGAATCCAACAGTAATCTAGGAGAATACTCTAGATACTGAACATATAAAAAATATAGTCATACAAGTGACCTTCACAAACTAACAAACACACATAAGTGACCTTCACAAACTAACAAACACACATAAGTAAAAAAATAAATAAATATATAAGCAAGAAAAACCATCTACGGTGGCTTCCACAAATAGCATTCTTTTTTAGTGCTATTCTTCACACACAACATCGCACCAGCAACTTTGTCTCCCCTTCCTTTGCAGTAGTGCAAGTTCACAAAAAAAACTTTCTGGGCTCTGATTTTGTGGATCTCAACTTCAACTCGGAAGCTCTTAGACGTGATCCATCTTTTCCTAGAAACACCTCCTTATTGCGATGGAACATGACCAACTCCTCCCTTCATGCTTAAATCAACTCTTGAGCAATCATTGCAGCAATCGAGTAGTCTTAGCAAACAACAACCTCCACAAACATCAACAAAGAGGCCGAACAACTCCTCCTCCGACAATTTATTTCTTCACTGCCAACAATCACACAGGGCCATCCTTAACAAACATGTACATTCGGTCCATCCAACAAACCAACAACGAAGTCAATGGTTGACTTCGTTGTTGGTCTGTTGGATGGACCGAACGTACATGTTTTTTAAGCTCAGGCATCACACAGGGTGGCTGCAAACATTTTTCAGCGATTTGATTCTCCAACTATTTGATATCTAATACTAGCGATTTGATTCTATGTAAGAAGAGATAGCCTAGAGCAACATAAAGGAAAAATTGCAGTAATTTCTGGATTTGATTTTCCAGCGATTAGATCCTTCAATACTTGAAATGGCAGCAAATTATGTGTTGTGTACAGGAATCTCCTCCTGTCTCGTTGTGATCTGCACAACATCTTTATTTGCACATAAATAAAATAACAAACACACAGATGAAAACACACATGCCTATTTACACCAAATCAACTACTACAACTCTCACATTTTCCTGGGCATTCCCGTGAGGGAATTAAGCCCAGCCAGGCTCTAATACCAACTCAGAATTTTGGAGAGCAGTAATAGTGCACAAATTACATACAATAATATTTTTTATTATATTAATCATAAGCACATACATCAAGTATATATATAGTTCAAGTGAGATCCAACTAACTCCAAATATAGAGATGTAGGTTGAGAGAATATTTCAACAGTCTCCTACAAAATCTCAAACCAATCCACATGCATTTAATGGAAGCATTATCTCTAAAAGTGCATTTCTTCTCTAAAGAAGTTGTAGCCCCAAATTTAACACCCATAAAGAAGAATGAGAGAGACTAGAGTTTCAAAGAGTAATTTATTTTTATCCCACATCATAAGGTTTTCTAGATAAAATTGTTTTCAATACCAAAATAAGTTTTCCAACTTCTATTAACTATATTTATATAGAATAATCCCAAATAAATAATCCACTTGTTTTGTAGATATATTTAATGCAATTTGAAAAATGAATTTTTGAAATATTAATAATTCATCTCTTTTTTAAAACATGTTACATGGAGTTTTTTTATGTCTTTTACTTTATTAAATTTTATAAACTTAAAAGGTAATTGAATTAGTTTAATAAAACCAAAGTACTTAAAAAAATGATGAGATTTCCTGTAATTGTTTTTTGTTATTTAATCTATAATATATAAATATTAAAAAGATAATTTAATGTACTAAAGTGAATGCAAATTTTATATTAATATTTTTAGTAAAGAATATTAATTACTAAAAATTAAATTACCATTTATTACTCTAATAAAATTGTCATTCTCCAAATAAAACAATGTCACAATTACTATGAATAATATAAAGTTATGTGTATAAAGTTATGTGTATTTATTTATGGTTGGATTGTTTTAACATTTCCATATTTAGTTTAATAGAACTAAAGTAGTTACAAAAATAAACTAGTTTTAATGACATTTTTTTAGTTTAAAATATATATAAATATTAAAAAACAATTTGAAAACAACATTTTTAACTTATAATATTAAACAACTTCTTTAATCAGTAATATTAATATAAAATTAACATTTAGCTCCTCAAATAAATTTTTCATTGTCCAAGGCAAAACAATGCCATAATTATATTGGATAACATAAATTTATGTGTATTTTACTATGGTTTGATTCTTCTAGCACTTGCCATAATTAGTTTAATAACATCAAAGTAGTTGAAAACCCTATTAACGTAGGTTAAGTTTAATGTGACCTTCAAAATAAGTTATTGACTTTAATTTATGTAAACCCTATTAACACATTGTTCTTGTTATTGCGACTGCGTTTTATGTTGATTTGACATCAGCATAAAAAATTATCACAGGAGCATCTCGACAAAGTATTCTAGCCCTTTTTATTATATTGCAGTCTAACAACTTTTTCTGTGAAAATTGCATATTTCGAATATATACGAAAATGAAAATGGCCCTGCATTGTGAAATAAATAATTGTTATCGCAGGGTGGTATTCAAAGTTTCCATGATAAATGAGTAGAGAATCGAAGCATCTCTGCGCAGAACGATGAAATTACATGATACTCTCACCTCGAGACGTAATCGACAATGCATCTCTGCGCATGCCGATCAAATTTTGATAATTGAATGAAATCGAATCTTCCGCCGTAATCCATTAAAACGAAATAGATAATTCCAACCATCGGATTATATGTATAGCTGCTTTCAAATCCCGATGCCTAGACAAATCAAGAAAAGCGATTATAGTTATACAAAATTTGCAAAATTTTGGTGAATGAGTGTAAGGTTTGTAGTTATAGCAAAATTTGCAGACGTTGTTATTTTCAATTATTTTAAATTTATAGTAAAGATTTTGGTGAATGAGTATAAGGTTTGTTGTTATAGCAAAATTTGCAGATGTTGTTAAACATTTGAAATGGAGCAGAAAATCTTATTATCAAAAATAACCATTAATCCACATTTTTATATTCCCGCAACTATACTATAAAAAAGTTGTAGTAATACTCCAACACTGACTGCATTATCTAGATTCTGAATTATTGGTCCCAACCTAAAAATCCATTAACACTTATGTGTGCGCTGAAGGAAAGGCAAGCCCTCGTGATGAAGTTGATTATTGTTACAAATTCAATTGTGCTGATCATGCTAGGGGCGGTAGCAGCGGGGAGTCCTTNAAAATCCATTAACACTTATGTGTGCGCTGAAGGAAAGGCAAGCCCTCGTGATGAAGTTGATTATTGTTACAAATTCAATTGTGCTGATCATGCTAGGGGCGGTAGCAGCGGGTAGTCCTTCCAACCTCGTCGAGAACGGGAGCTTCGAATCCACGAGCTATAATTCATCGACTAGATCTATTCTTAATTTACAGTTGCTCCGTTGCACGCAATCCATGGATGGTTTGTTGCGGATGGAAGTGTTAACTGGGGTAAAGACGGTGGAACCCGTCCTCAGATGGTTCTCTATGTGCAGTGGACCTCAATGGCAATAGCGTTGGAAAAATGTAATTACTCGCAGATCTGTACTTGACTTCCAGCCGACTCTGTTAGAGTCTGTACAAGTCAAGATCTTGTCTGTCAGTCTAACAAGAGGGAAGAGTCCACGAGTAGGCAATGTAAACCAGTCGAATTTATTTTTGAAGCTAAGTTGTTAGGTAGATAGTTATTACAGTCTTTATTGGTGAGTCAGTCAACCCATGTAGTAGTAATCTTCAGGTTGCCTATAAATAGAAGAAGCAAATTGTAAATCAGTTTACAGAGTCATACCCAGACATTAGACAGCAGAGGAACTCAAGTGAGAAAGAGAAGTCGAAGCTCAAGCTTTTGTGCATGTGATTTAGTCGAAGAGCTGAAGCTCGGTAGACCGACAAGTCTGGACCGACCAGTTTGTTACCGACAAGTTTGTAATACTTTGTTATTTCCCATAGTTAAATATATGAAATAGTTTATGGTTGAATGCATGATTATTTGGCCGCGAGTATTTCCATATTTACTTATAAATGTCTTTTACAATTACTGTTAAGTGAAAGAACAAGAACCCACAAAAATCTCACCGCGTGAAAGTTCCAGGTTTTACAGTGCATTGGTCGATTCAAGTCTTCCTACATATTTAAGCATATTTTTGTTATAAGATATTTGGATTTGTTAATGTGTCCATTTTTACTCTATCTTACTCACAGGTGAAAAGCATTTGCAATTTCTTAAGTCTTTAGACTAAGAAACATACTCTGTAGATTTCGACCAAAGTGAGCCGACTTGAGTGGTCGGTTGTGTGAGCCGACTTGAGTGGTCGGTTGAGTCAGCCGACTGAGGTGAACCGACTTGGTCAAAGCAGCGGACTTGTTCGAAGAGAAGAAGTCAGCTGACTTGGTCGAAATGACAAGTGGTCGAGGTAAAAACCGGTCGGTAGAACCGACAAGTAAGTCGAAGTAAATTTAGTGGAGTGTAGGACCTACTAAAATTTATAAACTTGTCTAGTCGGACATAGACAAGTTTCTCACCGGACAGGTGAAAAAGAAAAGTGGTCGACGTGAAAAGTGAAAATCAAATTTAATATCTAGTGAGCCCTAAACCCAAGTTTAGTTGGCTTGGTTTTGGCTATCTGGTATCGGAGCAAGGTTATATCAGAGCAAGGTTTTATATTAGCCCAAGATTGAGGAAACAAATCTTGTCTTAAAAGGTGGAAATTAATTTTCTAAGGAAAGTTAATTAAAAAAAATTAAAATGGCTTTCACTTTTGGTTCATTGCAAACTCCAATTTTTACAAGAAAGAATTATGAATATTGGTCTTTAACAATAAAGGCTTTATTCAGAGGTCAAGATTTCTCGGAGATAGTTCAATATGGTTATGCAGAACCAGCAGACATGACAGCATATAACAATCTCACACAAGCTGAGAAAGATGTCTTGAGAGAACAGAGGAAGAAAGATGGAAAAGCTCTATTTTTCATACATCAAGCTATGCATGAGAGCATACTCCCAAGAATAGCAGCAAAGACTAATGCTAAGGAAGCATGGGATACATTGGAGACTGCCTATCAAGGTTTGGATAAGGTAAAGACATCCAAGCTGCAAATTCTTAGAAGAGATTTTGAATCTCTGTCCATAAAAGATTCAGAGAATGTAGACACATTCTACACTAGAGTTGTTGGGTTGATAAACCAATTGAAATCTCATGGAGAACCCATAGCAGACCAAAGGGTTGTTGAAAAAATTCTCAGAAGTATTCCCCTAAGATTTGAAAAATTGGTTGTGACCTTAGAGGAAAACACAAACATGTCGACATTTACCATTGATGAGCTGCAAGCTTCACTCATCAATCATGAACACAGACTCAGTAGATCACAGACATAATTGGAAGGTGCATTTGCAGCACAGTCATCCATAAGCCGTGGTAGAGGCAGGGGGAGAAACAACTTCAGAGGCAGAGGAAGAAGTTATTCAAGAGGAGGACGAGGCAGAAGTCCTGCAAATGCCGGTGGCAGAGGAGATAACCAGAACCCAAGTCAGCCAAGTGGCTAGAGGTTTGATAAATAAAAAATTCAATGTCATTACTGTAAGAAGTTTGGTCATTATGCATATGAATGCAGGAAGAAGCAATATGAACAAGGAAGACAAAGCCCAAGTCAGTCGACCAGCACCAACACTTCGACAGGTGCAATGTTAATGGCATCGACATCTCCACTTGAATGCAATTCTGTTCAAGAAAGTCCACATGACATATGGTACTTAGATTCAGGATGCAGCAACGATATGACTGGTAATTTAAATCTATTTTCCAGTCTAGACACTTCAATTAAAACTGATGTTACACTTGGAAACAATGTTCAAGTTACTATCTTAGGAAAATGCACTGTTGATATTTTAACCAAACTGGGGGAGAGTAAGTATATCCCTAATATCTATCATGTTGAAGGCCTGAAACATAATTTGTTAAGCATTGGACAGTTGTTACAAAAAGGCTACAGAGTCTACATGGAAGATGAACACTGTGTGATCAAAGACAAGTGTCCAAGCGACCAGCTGATAGCAAAAGTGCCAATGACAAGCAACTGCTTGTTTCCATTAAGGATAGTTCCCGACATAAAAGAGAAGACAAAGACAGGAGCTGCATTCAAGGTAGAAAGTGAAGAAATAGTCGAGCTCCTTGACAAGAGAAAAAATTGTAGCACTAATTTGCAAGCTACATTTCAGACAGAAGTTCAGGATGAATTCAGGTTGTGGCATTTCAGATTTGGACATCTGAATTTTGGTGGGCTGAAGCTACTGCACACAAAGAATATGGTGAAGAGATTGCCATTGATCGACAGACCAGAGAGGGTTTGTGAAGGCTGCATTTTTGGCAAGTAGCACAAAGAGACTTTTCTAGTCGAAAAATCCTATAGAGCACGCACACCACTTGAAATTGTGCACTCTGACATTTGTGGTCCAATGCAGACATCATCCATTGGTGGCTGTAACTATTTTCTAAATTTTATTGATGACTACTCAAGAAAGACATGGGTATATTTCTTGAAACATAAATCTGATGCATTTGGTTATTTTCAGCAGTTCAAGGCACTCGTGGAGAACCAGAGTGGTCACCGCATCAGGATCTTAAGGACCGACAGAGGAGGTGAATATGTTTCAAATGATTTTCTGAATTTTTGCAAGACCCATGGCATACAGAAGCAATTCACAGCATGATATACACCTCAGCAGAATGGTATAGCCGAAAGAAAGAATAGAACCATCATGGAGATGGCACGTAGCATGTTGGAAGCCAAGCATTTTCCAAATGAGTATTGGGGTGAAGCATCCGCAACTGCCATATACATTATGAACCGGTGTTCGACAAAGAGTGTGAAGAACAAAGTTCTCCAAGAAGCATGGATAGGTATGAATCATAGTGTTTCACATTTAAAAGTTTTTGGTTGTGTTGCATATGCTCATGATCCAGATGAGCTGAGAAGGAAGCTAGACAAGAAGGGACAGAAATGTATTTTTGTCAATTATTTAGAAGACACAAAAGCATACAAGTTGTATGATCCTGTCACAAGGAAAGTGATAATCATTCGGGATGTTCAATTTGTCGAGAATGAATCATGGGATGGAACTGTCGACATAAATGTCAATATTGTGTCGAACGTCGACAATGATGATATGGAAGAGGAAGTGGTTCAAATACCACATGTAAGTCAAATGGTCGGAGCACCGTCGACTCCCATGACACCAATACATGGTTCAGCACAAGGACCATCGACTCACGTAGCAGCTCAAGCTACACCGACAAGCACACCAAGAGGACAGTAGACTCCATCAAGCATTTCGTCAAGGTCGACATCGACAGAACCGGTGAAGATAAGAAATCTGCGAGAGATATATGAAGCTGGTACACCTAATTCATTCTCTCTGTTTGCATTATTTTCCCCTATATATGATCCACTAACATTTGAAGAAGCTGTTGAAGAAGAAGAATGGGCACGAGCCATGGATGAAGAAATAGAATGCATTGATAAAAACTAGACATGGGAATTGGTCGATGTACCAAAAGACAAAGATGTAATCAGTGTCAAATGGATTTATAAGACAAAGCAAGATGCTGATGGGAATGTGCAAAAGCACAAAGCAAGAATGGTAGCAAGAGGGTTCACACAGCAACCCGACATCGATTTCAATGAAACGTTTGCACCTGTTGCACGCATGGATACAGTCAGAACAGTTTTGGCCATTACTGCACAAAACAAATGGCGAGTTCATCAAATGGATGTTAAGTCGGCATTCTTAAATGGCTATCTAGAAGAGGAAGTATATGTAGAATATCCACAAGGGTATGAAGTTCCAGGTCAAGAGCATAAAGTGTACAGGCTGAAAAAGGCATTATATGGTTTGAAGCAAGATCCTATAGCTTGGTACAGTCGGATTGATTCCTATCTCATTGAAAATGGATTTCATAGAAGTGAAAGTGAACCAACTTTGTACACCAAATTCGATGAGCAAGGTAAGGTGTTAATTGTCTGCTTGTATGTAGATGACTTAATATTTACTGGTGATTATGGCATAGCAGATTTTAAAACAATCATGGAAAGTGAATTTGAAATGACTGATCTGGGGCTTATGAAGTTTTTTCTGGGCATTGAAGTTTAGCAGTCTGAAAGTGGTATCTTTATATCATAGTCTAAGTATGCAGGAGAAGTTTTAAAAATTTTTAACATGTCTAATTGCAAGACAGCCCCAACACCAGTAATAACAGGTTTAAAATTGAGCAAGGATGATGAAGGATCCACTGTAGATCCTACGCTGTTCAAAAGGCTTGTTGGCAGCCTTATGTATTTGATAGCAACAAGACCAGACATTATGTATGGAGTAAGTCTGATCTCAAGGTTCATGGAGTCACCAAAAGACTCACATTGGCAAGCAGGTAAAAGAATTCTAAGGTATGTAAGTGGCACAAAAGACCTTGGTATTATGTATTCAACCTCAGAAAATTTTAAACTCATTGATTACACTGATAGTGACAATGGAGGCAGCATAGATGACAGGAAAAGCACATATGTGTACACATTTCATTTTGGTATAGGTGTTGTTTCATGGGCTTCAAAGAAACAACCCATAGTAACTCTATCTTCAGCTGAAGTAGAGTATGTTGCAGCAACAAGTGTTGCATGTCAAGCTGTCTAGATGAGGAGAGTGTTAAAAGACTTGTCACAAAACCATCAAGAATCGACAACAATATTATGCGACAACAATTCAGCCATAGCATTATCAAAGAATCATGTGTTTCACAAGAGAACCAAGCACATCGACACAAGGTTTCATTTTATAAGAGAGTTGGTGAACGACAAGGAAATTTGTTTGCAATTTTGCAGGTCTGAAGACCAACTTGCCGACATCTTCACAAAGCCATTGGCAAAGGACACATTCCAGTATCTGCGTAGTTATCTTGGAATGACAAGTTCTCCACATTGAACTCTGTCATAAACAGAGCATGTCTAAGCTCTGAAACATTTTGTAAATTTTGTTTTAAAAACTCCATCTGCTTATAATTAAGGGGGAGTGTTGGAAAAATGTAATTACTCGTAGATCTGTACTTGAATTCCAGCCGACTCTATCAGAGTCTATACAAGTCAAGATCTTGTCTGTCAGTCTAGCAAGAGGGAAGAGTCCACGAGTAGGCAATGTAAACCAGTCGAATTTATTTTTGAAGCTAAGTTGTTAGGTAGATAGTTATTACAGTCTTTAATGGTGAGTTAGTCGACCCATGTAGTAGCAATCTTCAGGTTTCCTATAAATAGAAGAAGCAAATTGTAAATCAGTTTACATAGTCATACACAGACATTAGACAGCAAAGGAACTCAGGGTGAGAAAGAGAAGTCGAAGCTCAAGCTTCTGTGCATGTGATTTAGTCGAAGAGCTGAAGCTCTGTAGACCGACAAGTCTGGACTGACCAGTTTGTAACCGACAAGTTTGTAATACTTTGTTATTTTCCATAGTTAAATATATGAAATAGTTCATGGTTGAATGCATGATTATTTGGCCGCACATATTTCCAGATTTACTTCTGTAAATATCTTTTACAATTACTGTTAAGTGAAAGAACAAGAACCCATAAAAATCTCACCATGTGAAAGTTCCAGGTTTTACAGCACATTGGTCGACTAAAGTCTTCCTACATATTTGGGCATATGTTTGTTATAAGATCTTTGGATTTATTAATGTGTCCATTTTTACTCTATCTTACTCACAGGTGAAAATAATTTGCAATTTCTTAAGTCTTTAGACTAAGAAACATACTCTGTAGTTTTCGACCAAAGGGAGCCAACTTGAGTGGTCAGTTGTGTGAGCCGACTTGAGTGGTCGGTTAAGTCACCTGACTGAAGTGAACCAACTTGGTCGAAGACATGAAGTGAACTGACTTAGTCGAAGACAAGAAGTGAACCGACTTGGTAGAAGCAGCCGACTTGGTCGAAAAGAAAAATTCAGCCGACTTGGTCGAAGTGACAAGTGGTCGAGGTAAAAACTGGTCGATAGAACCGACAAGTAATTCGAAGTAAATTTAGTCGAGTGTAGGACCGACTAAAATTTATAAACTTGTCTAGTCAGACATAGACAAGTTTCTCACCTGACAGGTGAAAAAGAAAAGTGGTCGGCGTGAAAAGTGAAAATCAAATTTAATATCGACTGAGCCCTAAACCCAAGTTTAGTCGGCTTGGTTTTGGCTATCAGATAGTCCAGGTACCATCAAAACTATTGTGAAAACCATTGAAAATGTTACCATTTATACCTTTTTAGTAGATACAACACTCCATGATCCGAAAACAAGATCTTTGCTACTCTATGACGTTAACATGAATTGCATAAAGAGCATGAATGAAGCTCACAAATACATAAGAAGATAACCAAACAGCATAGACAATACACACATAAATACAACAAGTTGATAACGGAGTTCGTCCAGGATGGACTACGTCTCCGGGCCTGCTTCTCAATAGGAGGGTCGATCTATAATCTCAGCATAAGGCAAAATACATGGCAATGGTACAATGATACCTTGGCGACAATGGTCAGGAAGAGAACCACTGCCCAAAACACAACAAGACTAGTTCCAGCAACTCCGAAGCCTGAACGGTGTAAAACGAGTATAAACACTCGTACCTTCCTCCTACAGAGCTACACAATCTCCCTTCTCTCCTGTAGCTACAAAGTCTCCACTCCAAAGCATGAGTGGCAATAGAAACCAAGGGGGTTTATATAGTTTGGCTTGCCCCTCTTCACATTTTCCTCATGTTCTCTTTGGTTACAACAAATTTTCCTGATTGGGCATATGGTTGAAAACCTCCAAGTTTGTTTTGGTTTCTTGTTAATGTGTTTAAATCATATAGTTAGTAAGTTGTGGAACTATACCAACCATAGATATAAACATAGCACTTTTCATTTAGTTTAAACCTAAAAACTTCATAATAAAGTTTGTTTATAACCCACTTGGGCCATGATTCATTGCATTGTTTCAAACTCCAACCGACCCATTTTCCATAGTTTATAAGTAGACATGTGTTGAAATCTTTTGCAACTGAGCGGTCCCGTCACAGTCAGAATTGGTTGGCATATCGTTCAAATATATAATTGGTTGAGTGGTCGGAATGGCGGGCTCCACGTGCAGCATTGCATTGGTGAGAGGTCCTGGTCATCACGCTGATTGGGAGAACCAGGGGTCGGGGCTAGCCCTGACCCCTTTTTGTGCCAATATAAACTTTAACCCAACCTTAAATACATTTTACTGCATGCGCATACCAAGAACCACACGCAGCCCGAGTGGCGAAGGTGCTCAGCATTCTTTGTAGAGGTCATGGAATCGAACCCCGTGGAGGCCATAATTTTTGTATTAGACATAATAGCCAATCCCGTGCTACCACGTGGCGGCCTGGGATTGGTCCACCTTATGCCCAGTCGGCGTCCAGTCAATTGCCAAGTCACTGCCCGTACTGCCACATGTTCAATATCCATTGGTCTGTACGTACATTCCATGTCACCTTGTCTGTACTGTATGGATGCCACGTGTCACCCTGCCAGTGGTGCCACGTGGCACCCCCATTTTGTCAAATTTGTATGTTTCATCAATACAACAGAATGCGATAACTTTCTCATACGGATTCCGTTTGAGGTGAAACAAACATCATTGGAATCGTCTTGACGAGCCCTTCGATTTGGTGCTACTTTTGCTAAGATTGGAGGACTTCAAAAAAATTTCCTTCTTGGATCCTCCTGGATCATTCCTCCCCACTAAGAAGCTTTTGGCCTCCAAAAGCCTTTACTAATCAACATATAGGTGAGGGAATTGCTCCCTCACTTTCTCCTTCTCGATCCACTTGGCTTTGCTTAGATGAGTGCCTCTGATGCCCACTCGAAGATAATCAACATCACCTCTACGAGAAGTCCTTGTCCTTCTGTCCAAGATGACATCTTCCTTTAGCTCATCCATGTACTAAGGAGCAAATTCATCAACTGATGGAAATGAGACATTCTCCCTTTCATCCATGATCATGGGAGGCTCATAGATTTTCAAGTTCTCCACATTCACCACTGAGTAGATCTACATGTATGGCGGTAGCTCTAAGCGAAAGGCATTCATCCCAATCTTCTCCAAGATGGTGAAGGGACCATATCTAATGGGCTTGAGCTTCTTTCCTTCTCCTTTCATCCTCTCCTTGTGGATGTGAAGCCACACTTGATCTCCTACCTGAAACTGATGATCAACTCTATGCTTGTCATGGCGAGCCTTGTACTGGGCTTGACTCTTCTCCAACTGCTCTTGCACTGCTTGATGTACCTGTTGAACTCTCTGAATGAACCTGCAAGCTTTGTCTTCATCCTTGGAAGCGCTTGAATCAACATCTCTCCCATAATTCAAGTCCAATGGAGTCTTTGGCAAGTACCCAAAGCATGTCTCAAATGGTGAGCTTTGAGTGGAAGAATGCATAGCCTTGTTGTAGGCATGCTGCACATACTGGATCTGCTCATCCCATAACTTAGGATGCTTGTTGCAATAACCTCGAAGCAAATGAACAACTGTCTTGTTGACTACCTCTGTATGTCCGTCGGTCTGTGGATGGAAAGCGGTGCTCCTCTTCAGCTTGGTGTCCATCATACACCATAATTTTGTCCAAAACTCTCCAAGGAATCAGGAGTCCCGATCTGAGATAATGGACGTAGGGAGTCCAAAGTGAACCCATACATGCTGAAAGAAAAGAGAAGCAGCCTGCTCTGCAGTGACCTTATTTTTACATGGCATAAGAATACACATCTTGCTAAACCTATCCACGACCACATACAAGTAGTCATGACCCCTCCTAAACATAGGCAAACCCCCCAAAAAATCCATGGAAATGCTTTCCCAAGGATGGGAAGGAACAACTGAGTGGTGAGTACAGCCCCAATTTTCTATTGGTGGGCTTACAAGTAGAGCACATCACACACCCCTTTACATATTTTGTTACAATGTCTTTCATGCGAGGCCAATACACAAGTCTTTGTAAATGAGACAAAGTCTTACCTACCCCAAAATTCCCTGATACAAGAGAAGTATGAGCTTCTCGTATTACATGGACTCTTTCACTGATAGGAACACATAACTTGCCTAAATGATAGAGCAACTTTCCCTGCAAATAGTAGTCTTCCACCTATGTGCCTTTGGTTAGCTTCTCATAAATCTCCTTGAAATCATCATTAGTAGCATACTGCTCAATATAACTTTCATGGGACAAAGGAGCATTTTTCAAAACAATAGATGCAACAATAGGAGGTCTAGAGAGCATATCTGCCACTTTGTTACTAGTACCCTTCTTGTACTTGATCACTAGATGAAATTGTTGAAGAAATCCCATCCACCTGAAATGACAAGCTTGCTGGAGCTTAGTCTGGGACTGGAGATACTGCAAGGGCTGATGATCGGTATGGATGATCATCTCCTTACCCATCAAGTAGTGTTTCCACTTCTTGACACTCTGAACCAAAGCATACAACTCTTTGTCATAGGTGGGGTAGTTGATCACTGCTTGAGTAAAAGTCTCTGAATGGTAGCAAATAGGCTTGCAATGCTGCATCAATACTGCCCCCATGGCATATCCACTAGCATCTGTCTCTATCTCAAATGGCTACTGCAAATCGGGCAAGGCTAGGACTGGGGCAGTGCTGATCTTTCCCTTCAATGTGTCGAAGGATTTCTACTGCTTACCTCCCCACTGGAAGGATTTCTTTACACTTGTTAAGGCATGCAAAGGAGATGCTATGTATGAGAAGTTCTGAATGAACCTTCTCCAATATTGAACAGCTCCTAAAAATCTTCTCACTTCAGTAGTGTTAGTAGGCTTAGGCCAATTGACAATTACATCAACTTTTGAAGGATCAATTTTTAAATTTCCACCTCCTACAATATGACCCAAGTAAACTAATGAAGTTTTGCCAAATTCACACTTTGACAATTTTACATACAATTTCTCCTTTTTCAAAGTGTCCAACACTATCTTTACATGCCCTACATGTGCTTCCCAAGTTTTACTAAAGACCAATATATCATCTAGATAAACAATGACAAAATCATCTAAGAATGGCCAGAAAACATCATTCATTACCCGCATAAAGGTTGCAGGTGCATTGCAAAGCCAAAAGGGCATCACCAACCACTCAAATAGACCTTGCTTGGTCTTGAAGGCCGTCTTCCACACATTACTTTCTGCAATTCTGATATGTTGGTAGCCACTACGCAAATCCAACTTGGTAAAGAACACAACATCTTTCAACTGGTCGAGAAAGTCATCTATGTGAGGAAGCAGGTATCGATTCTTGATCGTGATCTTGTTGAGAGCCCGATAGTCAACACACATCCTCCATGTGCCATCTTTCTTCATCACCAACACAATCGACGAACCACATGGAGAGGAGCTGGGTCTGATCACTCCTTGGTCCAATAATTCTTGAACCTGCTTCTTAATCTCTGCAATTTCAATTGCGGACAACCTGTACATGCCCACATTAGGAAGAGGGGCATCCTGCTGGAGATGGATCTCATGTTGAATCTCCCTTTTGGGAGGCAAACCTGTAGGTTCCTGAAATATTTCATCATAGTTAGCCACAATATCAAACATTGCCTTTTTATGAGAAGGATCACAACCTTTGAAAGCCTCGGATGCTTCAGCATCTTTTGCTCTCACAACCATGAGCATGTATCTCTTATTAGTGTTGCTGAGTCTCTTCATCTGTCCTACACTAACAAGAGTGGTGTTAGCCTTCATACTGTGAGCTCTCACAATGTACTCCACCCCATTTTTGGTGAGATGGTACTTGTTCTCATGATGGAAGAATACTGCTTTTCAATCATACAAGTATGGGCTTCCCAATACGATACCGCAGATGTCAAGAGGAACAACATCTAAGTCCACCTCATCGATCAACTTTGAAGCAATATCAAACCTTAACCTGCATTGCTTAGTCACCTGTAACTTAGCATTATCACATACCCATCCAAGAGGATAAGGCTTGGGATGAGGTTTAGTCTGTATGCCCAAATTCTTAACAACTGATTCTGAGATCAAATTTACTTGAGAACCCAGATCAAATAATGTTTCAATCTTTGTATGCTTAGACACAACTCTGATGTGAAACAACTCACTTCTTCTTTTATCATTTTCTTTAGAAACATGAGTAGAACTTGAACCAGTATGAGGAGTTTTGTTACCTTGCATTCCCACTGCTGTAATCATGGTTTCGTCACTTGAGTCAAAACCCAAATCTCGTTGCGCTGTTGCAATGGTCTTTTTTTTCTTTTTTCCTCCATAATGCTTTGGCCTCTGTTCAGGATGCAACTTCCAACAACTTTCTTCATCATGCCCATTAGTGTCGCAATGTTTGCAATGGAGCTTTCCTCCTTCCCTCTGGGCAGTAGCTACCTTCTTGCTCTTGTCTTTCTTTTTGGACTTGTGGTTGTTGTTGGGCTTGAAAGGCTTCTTCGGATGGTCTTCTTGCAAATGCTTCCCCCTGCTCTCAAGATGAGTATCCTGAACACTTGCTTCATCCACACTAGTAGGATTCAACAACAACAAAGTATGGTGTAGATAATGATGAAGAGCACCAATGTACTTCAAAAGAGTGTCAAGAGAATCTAAAGAAATATTCAACTCTAAAGATTTCTTTCTAAATTCTTCAGTAAAATTCTGAACACTCTGACCCTTGCCTTGTCTAAAACTTTGCCAATCCATCATAGCCTTTTGAACATAACCCAATGGATAAAATTGCTTACGTAAAGCAGAAATGAAAGCAGACCACGATGAGAGGAGATTACCCATTTGTTTACTACCTTGCTGAAGCTTGCTTTCCCACCATACAAGTGCGGTGCCTGTCAGCCAAAGTGAAGCCAACTAAATCTTCACATCTTCTTCTTTGATCTGCTGGACTCGGCAATAGACCTCAATTTGCCTTATCCAATTGTTCAACTTCTCTACATTCGCTTCCCTATTGAACATGGGCAAATCAAATTTCACATTGATCTTCAATAAGGGCTTCTTTTGAGGCTCTTTGTGAGGAACCTTGGAATGCTGAGAATGAGATGAGGAAGAAGCACTTGAACTTGTGCTTGAAGCTTAAGGTGAAGAGGGAGGCTCAGGAGGCTCTACGCCACCTCCTCCTTGGTTAACTGAAGCGTTGCCTTTTTCCTTCACTTCTTTGTCTTCCTTCTTTACTTCACTGCCTTTTCTTTCTTTTGCCATGTGTTCTTCATAGTCTGCAAACAACTTGTCTACCTTGTCGGCCATCATGTAGAAGACCTTGTGAAATTTTGCCTCCATCTAAATGCGGGCATCATTAGCATCCATCTTCCTCCTTCGGTGTGCATGTCCGATCTCGGAATTGTAAGGCTCTAATGTACCCTCACCACCTTGCAGTTTAGCCCTCATGAGCATCCACACTCACAATCCAACGTCACATAAACCTGCTCTGATACCACATGATCCGAAAACAAGATCTTTGCTACTCTATGACGTTAACATGAATTGCATAAAGAGCATGAATGAAGCTCACAAATCCATAAGAAGAGAACCAAACATCATAGACAATACGCACATAAAGACAACAAGTTGATAACGGAGTTCGTCTAGGATGGAATACATCTCCGAGCCTACTTCTCAATAGGAGGGCCGATCTATAATCTCAGTATAAGGCAAAATACATGGCCATGATACAATGATACCTTGGCGACAATGGTCAGGAAGAGAACCGCTGCACAAAACACAACAAGACTGCTTCTAGCAACTCCGAAGCTTGAAGACGGTGTAAAACGAGTATAAACACTTGTACCTTCCTCCTATAGAGCTACACAATCTCCCTTCTCTCCTTTAGCTACAAAGTCTCCACTCCAAAGCATGAGTGGAAATGGAAACCAAGGGGGTTTGTATAGTTTGGCTTGCCCCTCTTCACATTTTTCTCATGTTCTCTTTGGTTACAACAAATTTTCCTGATTGGGCATATGGTTGAAAACCTCCAAGTTTGTTTTGGTTTCTTGTTAATGTGTTTAAATCATATAGTTAGTAAGTTGTGGAACTATACCAACCATAGATATAAACATAGCACTTTTCATGTAGTTTAAACCCAAACAATTCATAATAAAGTTTGTTTATAACCCACTTGGGCCATGATTCATTGCATTGTTTCAAACTCCAACCGACCCATTTTCCATAGTTTATAAGTAGACATGTGTTGAAATCTTTTGCAACTGAGCGGTCCTGTCACGGTTGGAATTGGTTGGCATATCGTTCAACTATATAATTGGTTGAGTGGTCGGAATGGCGGGCTCCACGCACAGCGCTGCATTGGTCGGAGCTCCTAGTCATCACGTTGAAGGGGAGAACCAAGGGTCAGGGCTATCCCTAGCCCCTTTTTGCACCAATACAAACTTTAACCCAACCTTAAATACATTTTACTACATGCGCATACCAAGAACCACACGTATCCTGAATGGCGAAGGTGCTCAGCATTCTTTGCAAAGTTCATGGGATCGAACCCTGCAGAGGCCATAATTTTTGTATTAGACATATTGGCCAATCCCGTGCTGCCACATGGCGGCCTGGGATTGGTCCACCTTATGCCCAGTCGGTGTCCAGTCAACTACCAAGTCACTACCCGTACTGCCACGTGTTCAATCTCCATTGGTCTGTACGTACATGCCATGTCACCTCGTCCGTACTGTATGGATTCCACGTGTCACCCTTCCAATGGTGCCACGTGGCACCCCCATTTTGCCAAATTTGCATGTTTCATCAATACAACAAAACGTGATAACTTTCTCATACGGAGTCCGTTTGAGTTGAAATGAAGGCCATTGAAATCGTCTTGATGAGCCCTTCGATCTGGTGCTAGTTTTGCTGAGATTGGAGGACTTCAAATTTTTTTCTCTTGGATCCTCCTAGATCACTCCAAAACTGGAATCGCGATCCCAATATGTCAGTGAAGTTTTCTATGTCTATCCAAGCTACCCATAAGCACAATAATGGGTCAAGAGTCACGTTAAATTCTATACTAATTAAAATCCATTGGAGAGGGTCCAATGGAAATGGAAATTTAGCTTGGCAAACCATGGCACTTATCTTCCATACCAGTGAAGTCAGCGGCCCTGTAACTTTAACACTATCAAGCAGATCGTCGAGACTCACCGGTGTCGTTATAGATGTTGAAGATTAACACTTACAATTAGTTTGTAAGTAAACAGTTATGTTACGGTTGTGATAAATTATAGTTATGCAACTATTATTGAATATATTATAATGAGATAAATAAGTGGTCACTTCAATATGAAAGATGCACCCTCTAGTTAATAAAATTTCTTGTTTAGTTTTTAGTCTTTTCACTTTAATCATGGTGCCCATGATTTCTTAACATGGTATCAGAGCTTGGACAGCCCTGAATCTCTCACGAGAGTGGCTGGAAGATGAGTTTTTTTTATAATCATGGTCACTATATTAGAATAGCATCAATGTATAGATTTTTATCAATAATATTTGTGAAAATATCTATCTACAAGGATTGAAGTTGTTGCCCATAATATTTATTATTCAAATCTATATATATTCGCAGTAATGTGTATATGGAAACCAGTACAGGGGCAGTGTAGATGGCAACCACTACAAGATATAAGAAACAAATGGAACTTCATTCAAGACCTAGTGTAACTACAGGTGGAAATAAGAAACAGAGCTTTATTGAAGAAGTGGTGGAACTTTATTGAAGACGCTGTGTATCTAGCGCTGGAAAAATCTCTTGCCTGACTTGGCTGAAAATCTTATCAGAAATTTTAGACAGTACTTCTTTGTCATTGTTGAGATGGGAAATTTTTATTTTTTTTTTACATCACAAAGGGAAATCACTATCTATCGTTATGTAGTATCTGTCAAATTAAAAGCTAGAACTTTCAAAATGAAAGCTGGAAATTTCATCGATATATCATTATGCATGCTTGCTAGAGTTGTTGCTATGAAAAATTCTTTTGATAAGTCTGTCAAATTAATTTAAGTCAAGCCAACTTACTGTTCTGAACAGCCAGATTTCTTCTTTACTATATGAAGAAGTTAATACAGGGTAACTCAATATGGATTGTTGTCCAAGTAATTCGGGATTTGTGGTCTAGGGAAGGATCCCTCACTAGTTGCTGAGTTTACGCAACATGTGGATTGTCGAGTAATTTGACTTCGGGAGATTTGTGATTCTGGAGTTCAGGGAGGTGGAATCCAGAAACTCGTGAATCCAACTCGGGAATTCTACCTTTACGAGGGTGATGAGATAGCATGATGGAGTACCTGCAAAAATCTGAATATGTAGAGAAGAAAATGGAAATCCATTTCAGAAGTTTGTTGAAGATTAACACTTACAATTAGTTTGTAAGTAAACAGTTATGTTACGGTTGTGATAAATTATAGTTATGCAACTGTTATTGAATATATTGTATTGAGATAAATAAGTGTCCACTTAGATATGAAAGCTGCACCCTCCAGGCAATAAAATTTCTTGTTTAGTTTTTAGTCTTTTCACTTTAATCTTGGTGCCCATGATTTCTTAACATGGTATCAGAGCTTGGACACCCCTGAATCTCTCACGAGAGTGGCTGGAAGATGATTTTTTTTTATAATCATGGTCACTATATTAGAATAGCATCAATTTATAGATTTTTATCAATAATATTTGTGAAAATATCTGTTTGCAAGGATTGAAGTTGTTTCCCATAATATTTATTATTCAAATCTATATATATCCACAGTAATGTGTATATGGAAACCAGTACAGGAGTAGTGTAGATGGCAACCAATACAAAATATAAGAAACAGACAGAACTTCATTCAAGACCTGGTGTAACTACGGCTGGAAATAAGAAACAAAACTTTATTGAAGATGTGGTGAAACTTTATTGAAGATGTGGTGTATGTTGGCTATCATGGGCAGACTCGGGTTTACTATTATCAACCAACAACACCCCTAGCTCACTGGCCCTTTCGGCGACAGACCGCGAAGCGGCCTGAAGTCTCACCTGAATTAATTCTAATGGGTTGTCCAAGGACTCAAGTGTCTTGGACCAGGTTCTGTGGCAATCTCACTTGCGACTCGCAGCTCTTCTAGCTGCGAGGCTTCTTTCTCTGCACGTCGCGCGACCTTCTTCTCGTGTCACACGATCTCCTCGTCTCGCAGCTCTTCTAGCCGCGAGATATCCCTTTATACTACCGTGCGGTCCCTTTCTACGTCGCACACTTCCACTGACTCGCGATATCTGCAACCTTGCCGCATCGTCGCGCACCATGCGACACGCAGCTCCTGCCCAACACTAATTCCTCAACCTGTAGTATCACGCACCGCAGCTCCTCTGCTAGTGCAGTATTGCCTCTCTATGATATCCTACCTCTGCGGCCTAACGCACTTAGTGTTGCTCGTGTCGACGTGCAAGACTCAACATACAAGACTGTTCAATACTGTGACTAGTGACTGTTCAAGCAAAGCATAAATGAACCCACATACAACATGCCAAAGTCTTCAACTTATGTTTATCCTTCTATATTGCTGTGAACTGATTAACACATTCATTCATTAAACTGTAAACAAAGTCCATGAAATGACTGATAAATGCATAAGTAAACATAACGCATAATCCAATCGCATAACACTTGATTTTAACGTGGTTCACCTCCAGGATGGAAGTTACGTCCACAGATCTGTGTTTTTATTATAGCTCAAGGAAGGTAAAACACATTTCTACTGCACCACATATGCAGCTCAAGATCTTCTCTCTTAGATCTCTTTTCTTCTCTATATTGCTCTCCTACAATATGATCTTCCCTCTCTGTCGATCCCTGCGGATAGTTACATGCGTGCGCTATAAGCCAGCTACTGGTTACAGTAAGATTGCTACCGCTAATAACAGAACCAGAGCTAGGCTTTTACAACAGTCTAATAATCTACAAACAATTAACAATTGAGCGAACCAACCAACCAACCCTTTTACAATACAAAATATATCCCTTTATAAGCAGCCCGAAGGTCTTGCCATTACAACACTGTGGGCCTGTCCCAATAGTAACCCAAACCCTAATTAGTGATAGTCGGCCATATCTGTACTTGAGGTAGCTTCTTTTCGTCATACCACAGCTCTCTGCAGTCTTCCATGCTTACCGACGCTGATCATGGGTACTGTGCACCGCTTCGCTCTCCTGTCCTTCGTCTTCAATGCTTCAGCCTCATTGCTCCTTTTCCTTTATGAGGGTTGCTGAGCCCTCCTTTCTTCGCCGCTGCCTTCAATGCAGTGGGTGAGCTCTCTCTTCTCGACCGCTCAGGTACAGTCGTCTTCCTTGACTTCTCCGTCTTCTTCGTCATGGTTTCCGGCTCTGTTCTATAGCTGGACACGTGCTACGACATCGTAGCTCTATCTTATCTTCTTTCCGCCAAAACTTATCTCTCCGCTAAACTAGCAGCTTCTTCTGTAGCTGCGGGACCCTGCTCCAACAGTGTATCTAACCCTGGAAAAATCTCTTGCCTGACTTGGCCGAAAATCTTATCAGAAATTTCAGACAGTACTTCTTTGTCGTTGTTGAGATGGGAAAAATCTTTGTTTTTATTTTTACATCACAAAGTGAAATTGCTATCTATCATTATGTAGTATCTGTCAAATTAAAAGCTAGAACTGTCAAAATGAAAGCTCGAAATTTCATGGATATATCATTTGCATGCTTGCTGGAGTTGTTGCCATGAAAAATTCTTTTGATAAGTCTGTCAAATTAATTTAAGTCAAGACAACTTACTATTATGAACAGTCAGATTTCTTTTTTACTATATGAAGAAGTTAATACAGCGTAACTCAATATGGATTGTTGTCCAAGTAATTCGGGAGTTGTGGTCTAGGGAAGGATCCCTCACTAGTTGCTGAGGTTACGCGACATGTGGATTGTCCAGTAATTTGACTTCGGAAGATCTGTGAATCGGGAGTTCGAGGAGGTGGAATCCACAAACTTGGGAATCCAACTCGAGAATTCTACCTTTACGAGGGTGATGAGACAGCATGATGGAGTACCTGCAAAAATCTGAATATGTAGAGAAGAAAATAGAAATCCATTTCAGAAGTTCTTTATTTTATGTTATTATGTCAATCAAGGTTTTTTTAAATTGTAGTGTTAAAAGGGTGTGTTGAAGATTAACACTTACAATTAGTTTGTAAGTAAACAGTTATGTTACAGTTGTGATAAATTATAGTTATGCAACCCTTATTGAATATATTGTAATGAGATAAATAAGTGTCCCCTTCAATATGAAAGCTGCACCCTCCAATTAATAAAATTTCTTGTTTAGTTTTTAGTCTTTTCACTTTAATCTTGGTGTCCAAGATTTCTTAACAGTAGATAATGTACGCGTATTCCCAGGCCTGTATTTTCCTCCAGTTGAGTGCTGGGAAGCATGTTATGAACGTTTCAGCAATTAAATTTTAGTAATATTCATGCTCTAATCCCTCTGATTTGCTTTTAATATATTGCAGGTGACCAGCTTCATAAAAAAGCAGGTATAATTTATATCTCCAATGGTTGGAATTCTGCAACTTTATACTGTTTGGTTAAATGCTATTGTTTTGTGTAGGTGGTAGAATCAAAGAGCTTTATATAGTCAATGGAACAGCTATTGGGTCCTTATTTGCGGTATCGGGTCTCTTTGCGTGGATATACATTCGGAGGAAAAGATCGATAGAAAAACGAGGAGGTTAGAACTTAGAACACGTTATAGACAGTACTTTACGTTTCATTTTTTTGATCATATGAGCTCCCTTACAAATCTAGCGCTGACTTAGACTGTTTGTTCATGTAAAAGCAAAGCAGAGATTCAAAGTCTTCGTGAGACTATCCAAATCTTTCCTTACCGGGTAATTAAAGCTGCAACTAAGCACTTCGACCCCAAGTGTAAACTTGGTCAAGGCGGATTCGGACCTGTCTTCAATGTACGTTAAAATGGAGATCGTCATGTTATGTTTTAAACAGCCCGGTCTTTTTTCTAACATGTAAACATAGAGAGAAGAAAAAGATCAACATTTGACTTATTCTCGTTATGCGATATTAAGTTCGGTATTCCAAAAAAAAATTGAAATTACAAGTTTTTTAGTATGAAAATGGTTTGAAATTATGCAAAGGTAAGGGGTAGAAATTATATAAACAAGAATAGCCATTTAACTTGTGGTTGGTGAACTAAACTTATTTTAGTATAGCCATATAAACTTAACTTGTTGCTAGTAAACATGGATAGGTAACGAGTTAACTGCTTTTTTGTTCTTTATGTTTATTTTTATTCACTTGTTGTTTATGCCTTTTAGTTAAACAGGTTGTGTCCCATGAACTCTTTGTTAACTATGCATTAGAGAACAGTTATCCATACATCAGCTACTAGTTATTTTTGTTATTTTTTTTCATTTATAATTATTTAGTTAAACTCTAGAAGATTTGCACTCTAAATCTTGCATATTTTTCATGAATCCATTTCTGCAGTCAAAATTGCAATTTTAACACTGAAAATCCTATTTTCACCAACAAATTGTATTGTGTGACCAAACTCACCAAAGAAGATGCAAATCATCTTGAATATAGCCCACTTCATTGTTTATTTTGAATTTAAAATGACTACCATAAAATCAATCTCTACATTACACTTAATCTTATCAGTACATATATTGCAATTTAGAAAAAATATAAACACTTATGATTAAAAAACATAATCTACCTCAAATTTTAAAATGTAAACATTTATGATTACACAAACAATTACTAGCCATAATGAAAATAAGAATAAAACCATGTATAAACTCATCATAAAGACTTATTATTAATTAAATCTATACAATTTGGATAAAGGAGGAGGCATCACATATATAAGATAGGGCAATAAAAAGACTCATCAAGTTACATGTCATAGAATTAATATTTTCTAAGCTATAGTTCACTTCCTCAGATATAGTTATGGCTAATTCACAAGCAACTATTCAACTAATAACTGAGACTGTACAAAGAGCATATTTATTCTAGCCGAGGATCAAAATTGAGCAAGTAAGGGTGGGTCAAAGGTCTTTTAGCACTTCTTATATGTATGGTTAAAAATTAATGACTGTTAAAAAAATATATTGACATTTTTTAAAAAGGTAAATAAATTATATTATTTTTTTATAAAAAATATTAGGTTACAAATTGTTTATCAAATATTAACTATGGTAATTGGTCTAACTAAATAGCTTCCAATTTCTTAAGTTTATTTGCATAATTCAATGTCTTTCACAATGGTTTATAAGCTCACATTAAGCTCAAAGGGCTCTCTTGTATATAATATCAATTGAACCTTGAGTGCATAGTTGAATTAAAAAATCCATCTTAAACCTTTATTTATCAAGCATAAAAAAAAATCACATCTCAAGAAATTTGACCAAATTTACCTCTCTCAAGAAATATGACCTCTTTTGATGCTTGATAGATCCACCTTTATTTTTAGATAACATTTATGGTTACAACATCTCTCTCATACTCTGCTATAAATATTCTTGATATTCTTGGTGCAATCAGTGTTTTTATCTACTTCTATAGTTTTAATAATTATATTTGACACTCTCATTGATATGACCATATTAAATTATTTCATAAAGATTTAAAATGTTTTAATGAACAAAAAAATGCCAAAAATTTAAAATGTTAGCTTGCAATAAAGATGTTAATTATGTAAATGAAAAATGTATCATATGAAAATCTCATTAGTTTCCTTGTTTCTCTGATTCTTATGCATTTCTCATTGTTAATTTCCAATGGCTAGCCTATCTTTCTACTTTATGTTATTTAGTTGTTTGTTATAGCTTTATAGTGTTTAAATGATTTGTAGTTATAGATTATGCTTTTTTTCTTCTTTTTTTTCTAACCTTATGGTGTGATTGATTTTTTTCAAATGCATAAATTTAATTAAAAATACAATATTTATTTTAACACTATAAAATGTGTCATTAACTTATTATTAATTAAATGTGATTTTCTCGAAAGCTTTTAAGAATATATAACCTTCTAACAAAAATTAAAGCCTAGAACCAGCTCTTCAAATTTGGTCATTGTTCCCCTATGTTCCATCATAGATGGTCTGTCTAACATTTATAATCTAGATATTGTAACTAACTTTTAATATTTAGATCATAATATTGAGCATTTTCCTTTCTAATAGTTATTTTAGATGGTCGTCTAAACTCGAATTCATCGATAATTTGAAGGGAGTGCTTCCTGACGGGACTGCAGTAGCTGTAAAGCAACTGTCCTCCACGTATTTTCAAGGACAAGCAGAGTTTCTAAACGAGATCAGTCTCATCAGTCGTGTACGACACGAAAACCTGGTTATTTTGAAAGGTTGTTCAATAAAAGGCAAGGAGAGGCCTCTCTTCTATGAATTCTTGGGGAATCTCAGTCTCCATCAAGCTCTTCTCGGTAAAGAAAGCACATGTACTGTTAGACTTGAGTTCTCTCCATTTAAAATAGTCGATTGTTTAAGGTGTGTGTTGATGTTCTGTATTTATATAGATAAACGAGTTGCCAGTCCTATGGCATGGCCAACAAGAATGAAAATCGCGGTTGGAACTGCCCGAGGACTTGTTCATTTGCATGAAGAATCTGGGGAACGCGTTGTCCACAGAGACATCAAAGCAAGCAACATTTTACTAGACAAAGATTTTAACGCCAAGATTGCAGATTTCGGGCTGCCTAAAATTTTTGAAGACGATGAAACTCACATAATTACTCGTGTAGCAAGAACACTGTAAGTCATGCCCTTTACTTATGTTCATTCTATTCTCAACTAGATAAACCTAATGCTCCTTGCATTTTTAAATCTTTATACATGATATCTATGCACTTGCTATTTGTACAATTGGAAAATGAAAATGTTCTTACTTTCCCTTCATACTTTCAGAATTTATTTTGGCCAACAAATATGCATACATATATACTATAAGACTTATTCGCATGTATATATTTACTTTAATATGCTTTGTTTTGACCAGAATATGCTTTGCGAGGCCATCTTACAGAAAAAGCTGACATTTTCAGTTTTGGCATCCTGGGATTAGAAATAGTGAATGGAAGAACTAACACAGATACATCACTACCCACACAAGAGCAATATCTTCTAGATTGGGTAAGCTCAATATTCTAGTTTATTTATTTAAAGGCTTTCTTGTTTTTAGGTTTTTTAACCAGTAGTTTATGCTTATTACAGTCTTACCATTTTAGGTTTTTTAACCAGTAGTTTATGCTTATTACAGGCTTACCATTTGATGGAAGAAAACAGGATCCTTGATATTGTGGATGCTGCATTGGGAAACGAGTATAATGTGGAAGAGGCTGAAAGACTTATCCATTCTGCTATTCTGTGCACACGAGTCCAGCGCACAAGACGCCCGTCAATGAGCCATCTGCTATCTATCATACTGGGATCAGAAGCTCCCATCTCAAACATCCTCTAAGTCCACTGCCAAAGAATGGAATATAGTTTTGAGAATAGATAACGTCCAGTACAAAAGAATAGAATGTCACATAGTTATGAGTGTACCGCAATATAAAATTAGGAGAGGTTAGTTATTTCACATACTCTCGCACTTCTAGCAAAATAATTTGTTTTTAAGTCGTAAATACATTTATGACTAATCTATTATAAAATTCTATTTTATATTGTAAGCCTGAACGAACTCATAGTCGATGCAGACCTGTATTCGAGGAGCTACTGCAAATCCCAAGTACAAGTTGCTAATTAGTAATGGCTTTTCAGGAATCGTTTTATATCGGTAATTGTGGTTGACCTATTTAAGTAGCTTTGAAAAGTGGAGATATCTCTTTATGTTTGGTTTTCAATAGAGGTTAACAACCATCATTATTATCATAATGTAATTACCTAACATAACTATAAAAAACCATCATTATTATCATAATGTAATCTCCTAAAAGAACTTAAAAAAACCATTTGAAAGAATAGAATCTAAATATTACCATTTCTTACTAAGATTTTTGGATAACAAGATACTAGAAATATTACCATTTACTCCTAAGATTTGGACAACAAGATTAACGAAATCCTTGTGTTGGAAAATAAATGGTTTTAAATATATTTTATAAAAATAGTATATTAAATTATTTATATTAACACAATTATTTCAATTAATAAATATGGCTAATATATTAATAAATTAATATACATAGTTATATTTACTATCCTATTATTATAGCTGTTTATTTTTAATGTTTGACCTTTTAAATTATGGTTGACCACAATATGATAATTCTGGAATATGGATTACTTTGATAGTATGGTTGATTATAGAACCATGATTGATTACAACTTACTATAGTTGATTATGGTTGGCCAAAGTTTAAGTTGATTGTGGTTGATTATGTTTGACTAAAGTTGGCTTTGTTTAGACATGATTGATTATGTGTAAAAATGGTTGACTTTGGACAACCTTAGTTGACCATGATAAACTTGAGTCAACCATAATTAACTATATTTGACCAATATTGACCATAGTTGACTATGTTTGAATTTGGTCTACTTTTGTTTGAATTTGGTTGACTTTTTCTTTAATATGTTTGACTTTCATTGGTTATATTTGGCTATAGTTCATTTGGTTAACCATGTTTGACTATGGTTGACCAAGGTTAATAACAATTAATTATAGATGACATTTAGTTGACCATGAATGACTATAGTTAAGAATGTTTGGTAATATTTGATTATGATTCAACGCATTTGACCATAGTTGATCATGTTTGGCATTAGTTAAACATGGCTCACCATGTTTGTTTATGATTAAAAATGTATGTTTGCGGTAGACTATGCATAAATATGTTTGACCATGTTGACTACAAATAACCATGTTATGCTACATGGCAAAGATTTACTATGGTTGACTTTGGTAGACCTTGGTTTGACCATGTTTAGCCATAGTTGTCCTTGGTTTCGATGTTTAGATATGGTTGAGCATGTTTATTCATGTTGAACATGCTTGACCATGGTTCTCTATGGTTAACTTTGGTTGACTATGTTTCACCATGGTTGAAGATGGTCAACTAGAGTTTAACTATGACAATGTTTGATTATGATTCAACATATTTGACCATGGTTGATCATGTTTGGCATTACTTAAACTTAGTTGACTATGTTTATTTATGATCAACCATGTTTGTTTATGGTAGACTATGCCAGATAAATATGTTTGACCAAATTAACTATGGATCTAACCATGTCAGGCTATGGTCAACTATGATTTACCATGGTTGATTTTTTTTACCTTGGTTTGACTATGGTTGTCCATGTTTGTCGATGTTTAGCTATGGTTAAGCATGTTTACTAATGGATGAACATGTTTGACCATGGTTCCTTATGGTTAAATTTGGTTTACGTTTCACCATGGTTGAAGATGGTTAACTAAAGTTTAACTATGTTTGACCATGGATTACTTATGATGTTTAACTATGGGTGACTTTGATTGAATATGGTTAACTCTAGTAATATTGTTGACTATGGAGCCATGGTTGAGCATTATAGTTAACCATGGTTTAATATTACTGACCACAGTTAACTATGACTAATCATGTTTGATTATGTGTGTCCATGGATGTGTATGGTTGACCATGGTTGATTATGTGTTACTATGGTTGCTTCACGGGGTCTTCACTCAGTGAAACCATGTCATAGCGCCTTTGTTCATGGGATATTAAACAATACCCCTAATTTCGCTACATATTGATAATTCCCTACAAAAATCCGTTTGTTAAGCCCCCCTCTCAATACATATTTCCCATTAAAAAACCCCTATTTTTACAATAGTTTCCCTAATTTTACTAAAAATATATTTTTATACCCACCAATACCTATAAACCCCAATACTGTATTCTATGCTCCCCCGCCCCTGATACCTAAAATATATTGACCTTATTTTTCACAATTAAAAACCCCCCTTTATGAATGAACGTGATAAGATATTACTGAACAAGGTGAATCCCCCATGAGTTGGTTATGATTAACTTAAGTTAACCATGGTTAACTATGTTTGATTATTAATAGTCATGGTTGACCATATTCAATTGTTGTCAACTTTGTTTTAATATCTTTGACTTTGGTTAGCTATGTTTGACTATGGTTGACATGGTTAACCATGGTTAACTATAGTTATCCATGGTTAACTATGTTTGACTATGTTTGATCATGGTTAACTATAGTTGACATTTAATTTACCATTATTGATTATGGTTGAAGATGCTTGACCATATTTGACTATGGTTGGGGATGTTTGGCCATGGTTAATAACGATTGAAATGGAGGACAATAGTTGAACTTGGTTATGTCACCTTGTAAGGATCCTGAAGGGTTATGTTTCATTACAATGTTCTTGAGTGGTTATGACACATTGTGATGTTTATCATGGTTGACTTTTGTTGGCCAAGGTTCAGTATGATTGACTTTGGTTGGCTAAGATTCAACATGGTTTATTTCATTAAATATGGTTAACCATGGTCAACCATATTTGACTATGGTTGATAACTTGATTATGGTTGATTATGGTTGACTTTGGATTACCATGATTGAATTTTGTAAACCATGGTTATCATTTTTTACAGATGCTTAACTGTGGTTAACTATGCTTTTGATGGTTGAGAATGATTGAGTAGTACTGTGATATTGTGACATACGTATTGGTTGCCACTTGGGTGTGTGGAAATTACATGTCCATTAAGGGTTATGTTGCACTCCAATGTTCCTCTAGTATTATGATGGACTATAGCATTTATCCACTTAATAATATCTTTCTCAAGAGGCCATATGTCGAGGAACTTAACAATAAGAACATGGCCCTTCATATATTGGATGTGTTCTCTAAGATACCTCAATATGATCTAAAGCAATGGAATTACCCATGATTTTGGGAAACATTTTCTTGGACCTCTTCCATTTCCTTCTCCCTTCTGATCTCTTTGCTCCTAAGGTTTCCCTTCTTCTCCTTTCTCATTTTCAATATCATGTTCCTTGAGCTTCCCGATTGCACCCGTCACCGCTCCAAGGGAAAGGCCTCTACATCGCCACTCCAACATTATCATGCCTCTCCCTAATTGGCTGGACATTAACTCCTCCTTTGTAACTTCCTGCCCCTCACAATATTCTAGGGTTTTTTTTTCCTCTCAACGCCTGACCTTCTTAATTATTGGTGCATATAATGTTATAAAGAAAAGGTTCTTGTAATAGTTTTGGTGTGCAATGGTGCATATAATGGCTTCAAATTTTCATGCGCATTGGTGTTGTATGTTTCTTTTAAATGCACCAATGCATTTTTTTGTTTCCCGCACTCGCGCGTTTGTGTATATAAAGGGCATCGAAAAAAAATTCAAAAGAATTCGTTAGCCAAGTTTTTTCCATAAAAACCTCCACTAAAACATCCAATAACATTTGTAGAGGTTGTATCGAAGGTTTTTTTTGTTTTTTTTCAATCTTGTAACACCACAAACCTCCGCTATATCCTCCACTACAGTTCCATTTTCTTGGAGTGAAAATAATATTAGTTGTGAAAGTTTGAAACTACATTATTATTATGAATATAATTAATCTATAAAGTACCAAAAATAAAAACAACTTTTAGAGCACTTCAAAATCTCGTTACACCATCTTCTTTGATGTCATTTATCACAGTAGAGTCTTTTTTTTAATAGTTTAAGTTTTCTCGCATTAACCTATTAATGTAAAAAACATTTTAATTTATACACAAGAAAATAAACATTCCCAATATGATAAAATTTATAAATTACATATTACTAAAAACAAATTTAATAATATTATATTATTTTTCAAAATATCAATTTGATTATAAATTTGTTACTAATGAAATTAATTATGTTGTTGTATTTTTCAAAAAAATTATTGATAATTTTTTTCTAATAATAATATTTCATTTAATATATTATAATTATGGTGATTTAGAAATACCTTTTAAACATAAAATTAAAATTTTAAAGAAAAACTAAATGTCTCTTTCTTTTTTAATGTATGACATATCAAATTTGGTTTAATAACTATCTTCATTGTTATACAATTTTCAAAAAAAAACTTAATAATAAGTTATCATGCTTATTATTAGAATATAAATATAATTTTAATGTACTTGGTTTCTATTTATATATTTAATGTGATGGAAGTTAAAACCATATTTACATTTTTAAAACATGTTACTTGAAATTTTTTTCAAGTTTTTTTTTATATTTTTTATAAAAATAGTTTAATTATTTTTTATTTTGTTTAAAATTTTAAATTTTGTAAAATTAAAAGCTATTTAAGTTAGTTTAATATAACTAAAGTAGCTTTAAAAAAAATGAAAAATAATAATAATAATTCATATACTTTATATAAATTGAAGATATAAAACAATATTTAAGTTTAATAGCATAAAAGTATTTAAGTTTAATAGCATCAAACTATTTAAGTTTAATAGCATTAAAGTATTTCAAAGACAATATTTTTAGTTTAATAGCATTAAAGTATTTCAAAGACAATATTTTTAGACATTAATAGGCATTCTCTAAATAAAACAATGTCATGATTTTAATGAAATAAAGTAAAATTATATACATTTCTTTAGATTTGATTTGATTTGACATGGGTTTTGCCTTTCCTTAGATTTGATGTTGATTCGACATGAGTTTTGCATTTCCTTATATTTGATGTTGATTTGACCTATGTAATGCCCATGGTAACATTGAAAGTAACTATAGTTAATTTTTACTCATGTGATAAAAACTAATAGATTTTGTAGGAAGTTTAATTTTAACAATAAACTATGAATGTTTGGATACATAAGTTAGGTAGTCATGCAGTAAACTTAAGTTTATGGTAGTAATTGAATTCTCAGCTATCTTTACGAAGACAAGTGGCTAGTCTAGGAGGAGAGTTAGTTACCAACTATTAAAGTCCTAGGAAAAAAAAAAGAGGGAGCATTCTCAAGAAAAGAAAAATATAAAACAAGTGAGAAACAAAAAAAGGGGAAAAAGGTAAGAGAGAGCTACTAGATAACACCTAGAGTGGTGTACGCTCTAGGTAATTTGTTGAGAAAATAACACAGAGTTGCAAATGAACATCTAAGAGGTGACAAGATCTAAAGCAGAACCGCTAGTGAGCACATTGAAGATGTGCTAGGTTCTGCAGTAGTTAACTCTGATGAATCGACTAGTGGTAACTTGAAATCTGAGAAAGTGAATCATAACCTTAGGTTCTGGGAAAGGGAGTGGAATCCTAGTAGACTGAAAGGTTTCGAGGTTCCTAAGAATGGGTTGTGTGTGGATGTTTAATTTTCAGTTCCAAGAAATGAATTCAGATATGTTTGATTCATAACCCTGAGCTTTGAATTGTTTATTGAGTATGAAATATCTATCATTCATTACAGTTGCAAAATATGTGATAGAGTTTAAGTAACTTTTATATTCAAGAACAGTGTTGAAGATTATATCTGTTATTATGACTATTCAAGAAATTTACTTTGAAATATAGCTAGCTAAGATGGGTCGGTATCTCTTATTGTTAAGAATCTAAGTGTGCTTTGGACTACTAATGTGATTCTCCAAATTATAAGCATTTTACTTCCACATTGTATATTATTTTCATGAAACAAGGAACCCAAGAAGGGCTAGCATATACTAGAATAAAACCAAGTAAATGAGCAAAGAATGTGTATGGAGAGTAACGTAGAACTTACGATAGAATGATTGTTTAAACCCTAATTGTTTTCAGAATAAACCAGAAAACCTAATGTGTATTATTAACATAGTGAACTCAAAGTTGAAGATTGCTAGTAGGGTAAACAAGCGAGTATATTAGCTAGAGATTAAAAACTAACAAAGTTATGGGTTGGTGCAAGCTAATGCTGGTCACTTATGACGCGTTCGTTGCAATGGAATTTTGGAAAAATAGAAATTTGAATGTCAAAAAGCAATATTAGAGGTACCTACACAGCTTTTTGTAATATGGCGTAATAATATGAAACGTGGACAATCAGATTACCTTCCACAATATATAACTTTCATTTATGGAAACTAAGTATAAATCCCAAAAAACAGGTCGTTATATCTTATTATTAAGAATATAAGTGTGCTTTGGACTGCTAATGCGATTCTCCAAATTATAAGCATTTTACTTCGACGTTGTATATTATTTTCATGAAACAAGGAACCCAAGAAGGGCTAGCATATACTAAAATAAAACCAAGTAAATGAGCAAAGACTGTGTATAGAGAGTAACGTAGAACTTATGATAGAATGATTGTTTAAACCCTAATTGTTTTCAAAATAAACCAGAAAACCTAATGTGTATTATTAACATAGTGAACTCAAAGATGAAGATTACTAGTAGGGTAAACAAGCGAGTATATTAGCTAGAGATTAAAACTAACAGAGTTATGGGCTGGTGCAAGCTAATGCTGGTCACTTATGACACGTTTGTTGCAATGGAATTCTGGAAAAACAGAAATCTGAATGTCAAAAAGCAATATTAGAGGTACCTACACAACTTTTTGTAATATGGTGTAATATTATGAAACGTGGACAATCGGATTACCTTCCGCAATATATAACTTTTATTTATGGAAACTAAGTATAAATCCCAAAAAACGAGGTTCTTCTAAGGTTAGTATGTTATTTTTTTCCCAAAAACTAATGAATATGTTTGCGTTGGTCCATGCATTTGGTATGCAAATGGTGGAATTTTGTGAAAAAAATTATATAGATTTGTAGATAACAGGTGTGTCTAGTGCAACGTTATTTTTCCATATTTATTTATGTAAATATATTTTTTTAATTAAGGAAGTCGGTGACTCCCTAAAATGACAAGGTCGAGCATTGGTCCACGACATCTTGGTCTTAACATAGTCAATGAATGATATATTTTTTTAGGATGTAGGTCTTTGTGTCTTCTTGTGCGGGTTCTTTTCCATTTTCTAAATAGGTGAGCCAATCAAAAGTTATAGCCGAAGTAAATAGCCTACTTTTTGTGTTAGATTGACGTTAGTCCATTTAAAATTAAATAAAAATTAGAAAAAGATAATAGATTTAAATAAAAATACATATTCAGAATCTACAGACAGAGATACACAAGTGTCTGAATTTTCATTAGCAGTGGACAAGCGTGGCATATGAAAAATCATGCATGAAATAGGAGAAGTGGTACAAAACATGTTTTCTATCATAAGATAGTCCAAACCACTTGGTTTGGCAACCCGAACCTAAAACCAAAGCAACCAAGTCATCCACCACGTAGGTTGGAAAAAGGTGCCCACCAAAATTCTAAATTTAAATCACGTGTGCGCTTAATTTAAAAAGTAATGCGCATGCACTAGAAGCGTGATCACGCTTTTGAGTACATATGTGTTGAACACGCATGCACGCATATGTTTAGTTGAAACTTTGATTTTGTTTGATTTTCAAGCATTTTCAATGGAATGATGATGATGACCATGATGATGATGAGGAGGAGGAGGAGGATGACAATGATGATGATGAGGATGATGACTATGATGATGATGATGATGATGATGATGACGATGATGATGATGATGACGATGATGATGATGATGAACAATAATGGTGATGATGAGGATGAGGATGATGATCACGATGACTATGACTATGATGACGATGATCATGATGATGATTATGATGATGAGGATGATGATGTTGTTGATGATGATGTTGATGATGATGATGACCATGACGATGATGATGAACAATGATGATGATGATGATGATGTTGATGATGATGAGGATGATGACTATGACGACGACGACGATGATGATGATGATGACGACGAGGAGGATGATGATGATGATGATGATGATGATGACGATGACGACGACGACGATGACGACGACGACGATGATGATGATCACAAATACTATGACTATGATGACGATGATTATGATGATGACTACGATGATTATTATGATGATTATGATGATGATGATGATGACTATGATGATGACTATGATGGTGATGATGATGATGATGATGATGATGATGATGATGATGAGGCTAATAATGATGATGATGATGATGACGATGATGATGATGATGATGAACAATGATGATGATGAGGAGGAGGAGGATGAGGATGATGACAATGATGACGATGACCACAACGATTGTTGTAATCTCACAGATCACATGAAGTTACCAATAATACACATAAAGAATCATATAAACATACAGAGACAAGAGACAAGAATAGATAGTAGAATAGTAGATTATATTATAGAATCACATGAGGGTCCATACATATACAAAACTGAACTAAGTTCTTAACTGGCTCAACAACCTATTATATATGATTATAAAAGGGTTATGAGTAATTACTTGTCGGTTCAATCAACTGACACGACCTTTAGAGGCCGACCTAATCTCCAATTAGTCAGTTAACTCGACTAGTCGACTCACTGACTAGCTCCTCCAACATCTCCCCCAGGAAAAAAAATCTTTCTTCATCCCGAAGAAACAGGGGAGGTACAAAACCATGCCTCAAGTAGCTTCCTTTTCATTGTTATGTATTCATGGGCTATGCAGTCTAATAGATGCTTTTCTATGTACACATACTTCATCTATGTCTTCTGTCGAAACGGCTAGTTGGTGTTAAAATTATTCCCAACTGCGAAGAGCTCTCTAGATGTCTATGGTCAAGGTGGTAATGCTAGATAGAGTCGCCATTTTCTCTTCAATTGAGAGTTCTATAATATTGTTCATGTCAAGACCCAAAAATTGGGATTTTTCATCTGCTATTTCCTTCAATATTTTCATTTGTGGACAAATTGTGTCCAGTTTGTTGATGTTGGAACGAGCCTGATTTACCCACTGATGAGATTGTCTCTCTAGCTTCTCTAAATTCGTTGTTTCCAATACAATCTGCTCTTGTATTGTGCTCCTCATTGCTTCATCAAGATGTCGATTCTCTAGTGTCTTGATGTGTTCATGGATTTATCGATCCTGTTGAAATACTTGGCCATAATGGGTGTACCAGATGTGCAGTACTTCTTATGTAATAGTTGATTCCTCCAGATGTTCTTGCAGTACCTTGTGAGCTTCTGGAAATGATGTGTACTGCTGTTTTAATAACAAAGATGTTTCTTCTTTTTGCTCTTCTCTCTTGGTCTGTAGCTGTGCTTGGATATTCGACACGACACTCTCAAATAACTGATATGCTTTCTCTACTGGTCCTGGTATGATTGTATGTGTTAAGGTTCTGCATTTAGTCAAGAATTCAACTTGTTCTATCTTCATTTTTTCAATTTGTTCTTGTCTTGTTTGATTTCTTGTTGATGCTTCTTTGGTGAGTGCTCCCAGGAGTCAGTCCAACTCTCCATGTCTTACATTTGGTTTCTCGACTACGAAATTTGATCCTAGTTGATGAAGGTGGATAATTGTCGTCGTTTGTTGTTTCTGTCGTTGTTCTTTTTTCTTCTTTTCTTTTCTTTTTCTCTTATGCTTAGATTTATGGACCACTTGTGATCTTGTTAGTACTGATGTTGGAAGTTTTTGTGGTGTTTGGTGTTCTTCAGTCGGTGGATTCTCAGTCGACTGAAATTTTGTTGTGGTAAGATTAGCTTGTTGGGTTTCCTGAATGGGGTTTGTGGTTGTTTGTGCCTCCAATGGTGGTGAAGGTGGTGGTACTGGATTGTGAGAAGACTCTGGTGCTAGTGATGGTGATGGTGAATGGTCTAGATTTAGAGGGGTTGTCAGAAGATGACTTGTCAACATGGGGTTTTCGACTTCCGATTGTAGGTTGATAGGGTTGTCAATTCCTTCATATTCCATGAGGTTATCAATTTCTGCATCTAGTGCTACTTAATTATTACATTCGAGGGAAAGTAATCCCCTATCTACTTCATTGACCAAAAGGTTTTGGAAGGTTGGTGTAAATGATGAAATGTGAGATGCGACTACGGTGGATGTCAGGTCAGGGTTGCGAATGTATGATGATTTGGTAAGTCCTATAACTGATGGTGGTGATGAAACTTGGTTCATTCGTGGAGTGAGACTTTGTCGCGGAGAACTTGACTCGACAAGTTTATGGGTAGTGGTGATCTGCTGGGATTTAAGGAATAGATTTGGCAAATTGTTGATAAATCGTTGAAGTTCAACATCTTTGTCAATTTTTTCCTTAAGGGTTCCAGGGATAATTTCGTTGTAAATTGGTGATATGGTCATGGTTGCATCTGGTGTTATTCTAGTCGGAGAAGGTCTCGGTCTGTCTGGAGTTAGATCGATAGGATTTATTTCGGGCGGGGTAGCATTTCTTTCCTTTTTAAGCCTGCCTTGCTTTGCTCTTGATTCGACAAACTGCTTGAATTGGGTCTCGATTGATACCTTGTTTATTACAGCGTCCTCTAGTATGTTAGTAGCAGTAGCGAGTAGTCCTTCCTCATCTTCTAATTCCTTTGATAAGATGATTTTGCTCTTCTCCTTCCCTTTTTCTTTAGTTCGTTTCTTTTTCCTTCAAGTTGATATTTCCTTAGCTATTTTCTTCAACTTTTCCTTTGTCATGGCATAGTCTAGGTTGTCTAACTGAATATCTTCCTCTATATGTTCTTCTCCTTTCTGTTGCTATTGAGTTGGCACGAAAATGCTGTGTTCTGTCGGTGTGACATCCTATTGTTTAGTCGGTACATTTTCAATTTGGAGGGGGTTTTGCTCTTCTGTCGGACTGTCTTCCGAAGTGAAAGTACTAATATGATGGTTGACTTCATAGTCTTCCTCCTTCTACTGGTCAACCAATGGTTCTGTAATGTGTTGATTGGTTGCTTTTGCAACTTCTGGTATGCTGATCTCAGTTTTGGACTACCTAGCTAGCTCTGTGAATATCTCCTCGACTGTTGGGTAGTAGTTAAGTGGCTTTTCCTTTGCTATCGACCCTTGCTTGTGCCATACTACTATGTGGTCGAGCTCTAGTTGGATATGTGATGTAGGAGGAAAACATATTTGGATATTTTGAGGCACCCTCCATCTGGTTGTTCAGACTTTAATATTTTGAAACCAGTGTTCCAGGAACACTTTTCTTTCTTCTTGTTCTAGTGGGGTTCTAGCCATTGAAAAAGGCTTAAAGCACTACATATGAAACCTATATGGCTCCAAGAAGTATTTATGCCCAACTGGACATAGGTGGTACATAGCTATCCATATTAAGATTGAGGGAAATCTGATTATTGCACCTGATTCCTGGCACTTCTCACAGATGGATTTGAGCATGTCAGCCATATATTGCTCCCAACAGTATACCTTTCCTATGTTTTCTATGAATTCAATAGAATCCAGCATGTCGAGCTTCAAATCACAGCCAAGTCCTGTGATAGTGAGTCCCGCGAATACAATTTTGGCCACTATTTTTGGTGTGGTGGCTTGGACTTGCCCGATTATTAACCCTTTTGAGTTTTTTATTGTCGGTGTTCCCATTAGTCTTTCGACCAATCCTTCCTTGATGCCTACAAGATTAGGGTATCCTTTGTCAGACAACCCAATGAGTTTGTAATGGTTTCGGTTGATATTTCCACTGGTTTGTCTAAGTAGAACTTCCTGTTGTGGTATCAGCTGATGATGAATTTTACAATATTTTTCTTTGTTCCTCCAAAACTTCCCATGAGAGGTGCATTCAGAAAATTCATAATGGTGCTGTGGTTTACCATCTCTGCTTCCTCTATCGTTCTTGACTTGCCCTGGTAAGCTCATTCTTTGATTTCTTCCAAGTGTCACACCCATGAAACTTCCTGCACTTTTGTGTTTTTAATGTTTCGTAACCATTTCACTAGTGGACTTACGATGAATTCCAATTCTTATAGTTTGGCTTTCATGGCTCTGGTTTGTTTTGGGGCCATTTTGTCGATTTTCGGTTCAGCTTTCTTCTTAGTTGATTTGCTCATAGGGGTCCGGTAATTCTGTCACTCTAGATATTGAGGAAATAGTGTGTCATCTTCGACTGTCGTAGTATTTATAGGAGGAGCGAATGGCGATCTTGTCGATGGTGCTATTAATGGCGGATTTGATGGTAAAGGACATTCTAATGAAGGCTGATTTAATACGCTCTGGTTTCGGTGCTCCTTCTGACTATAGTCATGATGGGTTGATTTGACGTTCTGATCTTCTTGTCTATGTCGATGGTATCGTCGATCTGCGGTATGTTGATGGTGAAAATGTTGATTATTGTCAAATGGTGGTCTACTACGCCTGTCGAAGTTCATTTTGTTTTTCATTGATTCTTTTTGGAGTTAGGTTTTTTATTTTTTATAGTTTTTGTTAGCAGTTATAAAACTGCTTTTCTTTTGTTTGTTTTTTTATTTTTTGTACCATTTTATTCGGGCATCGTTTACTAGTTTCCAAAATACTGTTCCCTATAATGTTCTCGGTCAAACTGATCCATTGGCATTGATTTATTTGACAATGTAAGGTCCCATCCATTATGTGTGTAAATTTGTAGGTTTTCCTTTCACCCGACTATTGTATAGTAATGCAAGGTCTCTGACCGACAAATTCTTATTTTTGATGTTTCAGTCGTGCCAAGCTTTCTGTTGTTGCTTTTGAATTTCTTGGTGTTATATAGCAAGCAATCGATGTTCCTCCAGTTTGTCTAATCACATTAGTCGATCTTTTATTGCTTCCTTGATATTGATATGTAAGATGTCGGCTATCACCGGTGTTTATTGTCGAAAATGTAAAGGAACAACTACTTCTTGGCCGTAGACTAGTCGAAAGGGTGTTTGGTTGGTTGAACGTTTATATGTTATTCTGTACGTCCATAATACTGTAGGGATTTTCTCGTCCCGATCATATTTATTGGTATTGCATATTTTTGTTAGACCCCTTATCAGTGTTTTGTTGAATGCTTCTATCGCCCCATTCAATTGAGGGTGATAGGTTGTGCTTCGTCGGTGGTCAATTTTGAACTATTATGTTAGTGCTGTGATTGGTTTATTGATGAAGTGTGAACCTTGGTCACTGATTAAAGCTATAGGGCATCCAAACCTGGTGATAATGTTTTTATATATGAATTTAGCAGCTACCTCACTAGAACAGGTGTTGACAGGTTCTGCTTCTTCCCATTTAGTGACATATTCTACTACTGTTATAATATACCTTGCACCTGTCCTTTTTGCTGGGACTGGGAATGGACCTATAAAGCCAATGGCTCAAATTTCAAAAGTGAGGCTTGGGTTTACTGATATCAAAGGCATTTCTATACTAGGTAGCGGTCAACCTAGACATTGGAAACGATCACATTGCCCACAAACATTTTACAGTCCTTGTACAGTGTCGACCACCACAGTCCTAGATGTTGGATTTTCTTGACATTTTTATCCAACTGAAAGTGTCCTCCTGTCGGTCCATAGTGTGCTTCATGCATAATGTTTTCTTGTTCATGTTCTAACACACATCGACGGAGTACTTCATCCAAACCCATTTTAAATAAGAATCCATTAATGAGACTATATGGTGCAGCGTTCATGGCTAAAATTTGTTCCTTTTTCATGCTCATTTCATCCGATGCTTGACCATTCTCCAAAAATTGTGCTATTTCTTCTCATTCTGTAGGGACAGCTTCTATTCGGAATAATTTTGCATCCGGAAAGTCATCTTCGACTCCTGTCGGCTCCTCCCCCATGTCGATTCTTGACAAGTGGTCAGGTCTGACATTCAATCAACCTGGTCGAACTACTACTTTGAATTCAAATTCTTGGAACAGTAATAGCCAACGGCAGATCCTTCCATGGTACAAAGGTTTGTTGACGAGGTATTTTAGTGCTTGGTGATCGATATAGAATATGAAGGGATTATATAGTAGGTAATGTCAATACTTTTGAAGTGCAAAGACCATACCTAATTCCTCCCTTTCTGTCATTGAGTAGTTGCATTCTTCTTTGTTTAATTTTTTGTTGTTTTATATGATTGGATAATCCATTCCATTTTCCCCAGGTTGTGTCAAAATTGCACATATTGCTAGGCCTAAAGCATCAATATGCACATGGAATTTGATTGACCAGTTTGGAAATCTGAGAATGGGTGCTTCGACTAGTTTTGTTTTTAATGTGTTGAAAGATGTATCACATTCTTCTATCCATTCAATCAACTTCTGATTTTCTCTTAACAATTCTTCTAATGGGTAGGTCATATCTGAATAGTGTCGGATAAATTTTCTGTAATACCCTGTATGACCCAACAGTACTATGACATGTTTTGGATTAACTGGTGGCTTTAAGTTGAGGATAATTTTTATTTTAGCAAAGTCGACCTTGATACCTTCTTTTCCTACGAAATGTTCTAGTAGGATTCCTATTGGGGTTAAGAAGATGCATTTTTTTTTATATTGAGGGATAATTGAATATGTTAGCATCGTTCCAGCATAAGCCTTAACCATTTACAATGGTCTTTCAGCATGGAATAGATCGTCCAATCGTCAAAGTATACTGCCATTGTTTTATAAATGTATTCTTGAAATGTTTTGACAACTATTCTTGAAAACACTGCAGATGCATTCTTAAGACCGAATGGAATCACTATGTAAGAAAATGAGCCAAATTCACATACGAAGGTTGTCTTTTTCTGATCTTCCTTGGCTATCGGCACCTGATTATATCCTGAGAATCCATCTGTAAATGAGTAGCATTCATGTCTCGCGACTTCATTTAAGATATCATCGGTGTATGGATTCGTAAATAGATCTTTTAAGGTAACCTTGTTTAACTCTCGGAAGTCTACACCGATTCATAGTTTTGTTAGGTCGTGCTTTTTCGGTTGGATGACCATTGGGCTTACCCATTCTAACTGGTCGATAGGGTAAATAATTCCAGCTGTCAACATATTGTCGATATCCTTTTTAACTATTTCTTTGTATTTATGAGCCAACTTGTAAGATCTTTTCTTGACAGGCCAGGCATCAGGATTGATGTCTATGTTCATCTCACCATTTCTTCTACTAATCCTTTCAAGTCTTTGCAATCTTGTGCAAATACATCTTGGAATTTCTTTAATAAGTCGACAATTTATGTGCTTTGCTTTTCGCTCCAATAATCGACAATCTTTGCCATTTTCGGTCTATTATCATTAGAAATGTCGATTTCTTTAGTTTTTACTTTTGCGTCCAACCATTTCAGTGCTTTACTTTCATTAATCTGTCGACTACCTTCTTTGAACTAAAAAAATGTAGTTGGAAAGTATGCTATCATCATTCATTTGGTGTCGTCTTTGTCGGTTGACTCAATTTTGAATATCATTCTAACTAGCTTGATTATTTCTGGGTGATCGGTCTTCCAATGAAAGCTTCTCCCATATGTATGTTCATTTTCTAATTGGATTCTTGTCAATTGTGGTACTTTATTGGATCGAATGTTATGGAATGTTTTATTCGGTCGGCTATTATTTTGTATCGACTTGTTAGTAGTCGGCTGTATAAATGTTTTTATTTGTTTTGTAGCTTCGACTAATTTTGTGTCTTCCGGCATTAGAGGAAATTTCAACTCAAAATGGGCCTTTCAACCCTAATTCAAATTCCATGTCATCATGTGTTAGCCAATGAAATTGCTTTAAATTTGAAATACCATATAGGTCTTAAACAAATTTTTAATATAAATTTGGAGATAGGTATCATAAAAAAATGACTTTTTTTGTTTGTATTTTTGACATATCTCTCTATGTTTTTACTCAAATTTCGATTGGGAGAGCTTGTTGTGTTGGAGACATTTACCACCATACACACTCATTTTGGTCAATTTGGCCTAGTTAAACCACTATCCTAAGTATTATTGACCTAATTGACATCAGTGGAGCATTAAATGACATCAGTTAGATCACACCCACGCCTACCTTTAGTCAAGGAAGCTAACTTAGCCTTCTCCTACATTCAGGGAGGCTAACTGGAGCACTCCGAGGGAGATCTAAGTGTCATTAATGCACTTTATTGATAACTGATGGTTACAATCAATTAAACAAAGAAGTGAAGGTGCCTCTCCTCATTAAATTGATTATTTAATGATTATTTAATGAACTGGAGTCAACAAGGGTGCCTCCAACCACTTCTGATGTTTAGTTACACTTAAGTTAACCTCATCGGGGTTCATTGGAGTCATTGAAGAGCTACCACTTGATGGTTGGCTTGCTATGACATGTGTCTGATATATTTCAGTTAAGACTTAGTCATTTATTACACTCCAACATTAGTTAGGACTCAGTTGAGTCAATTAGGGTTTTGATCAATGGTTAACTTGAGTGTTGACTATAGCTTACATTTAGTTAAGCTAGACTCACTCATTCAATTCGAATGACCTCCTTGGGAATTCGAATTTATTTGTCATTCATGCTTGTAGCATGACATTTTATTGTATTACTCATTCTTTGTGTGAATATACAGAGCGACTACTCATTCTGTAGCCCAATTACACCATTTTCATGACTTATTGTTATTAATCTTTGATGAGACTTGTGTTTAGTCCCTAGATCACTGTGCAAGTTTAATATGGTATCAAAGCCAAAATCCTACTCCCATGCTCAGAAGGATCCAAGATGGCAAGTTGCCATGGATGAAGAGATGAATTCTCTTCAGAAAAACACTACTTGGGAGCTAGTTTCTCTTCCTCTAGGAAGGAAATTGGTTTAATGAAAGTGGGTGTTTCGGACCAAGGTTGATGCTGATGGAAGCACCTACAAATATAAGGCAAGGCTGGTGGCAAAAGGTTTCTCTCAGGTCCAAGGTTTGGACTACCATGAGACCTTTCCACCGGTTGCAAAAATGGACTCCATCCGCCTAGTTTTGGCAATTTCGACATCTAAGCACTGGGAAGTGCATCATATGGATGTTAAGTCAGCCTTTATGCATGGAGATCTTCATGAGGAGATATACATGAAGTATCCTGAGGGCTACATCACTGATCCATCTTTGGTTTGCAAGCGAAATAAGTCACTATACGGGTTAAAACAGGCCCCAAGAGAGTGGTATTCTAAGATGGATGCCTTCCTTCTCTCGCAAAAATTCCAAAGGTGTAGATTAGATCCAAATGTGTATTTACAACAGTATTATGGTCATTTAGTTATTATTGTTTTATATGTTGATGACTTACTGATCACAGGTAGCACAATTGCTTCCATTTCAGCCATCAAAACTGCTCTCCACAATGCCTTTGAAATGAGTGATTTGGGGCTCCTAAAACAATTTTTGGGGCTTGAAATTGAGCAAAATTCTGATGGGATAATGGTCACTCAGTCCAAATACATTTTAGACCTGTTATTCAAGTTTAACATGGCTAAATGTAGGCCTGCACCATTCCTTTCCTTTCAGGGATCAGCCTTAAAGAAGGAAAAAGCACACCTCCCATGGACTGCACTATCTATCGACAGCTGATTGGTAGCTTGTTGTACTTGACACATTCTCGGCCTGATATCTGTTATGCTATGAATGATGTATCAATATATATGCAACAGCCTCATGATCTTCATTGGAAGCAGCCAAGAGGATCCTCTAGTATATTCAGGGAACCAGGACCTACAGCATTCACTATGCTGCAGACTCCAAGCTAGAGCTGGTTGGATACACAAATTTCGATTGGGCAAGTGATTCTATTAATTGGAAGTCTACTTTCAGATTTGTATTCATGTTTGGTGGTGGCCCCATTTTTTGGTCATAGCACTATCTTCAGCAGAGGCCGAGTATCAAGGATCGGTGAATGCTTGCATCCAAGCAGTTTGCTTACAATGCATTCTTTCAAAGTTTGATCTTAGTAGTACTTTGTCCACTATCCTCTTTTGTGACAATCAAAGTGATATTAAGATATCCACAGATCCAGTTACCAAGCAGAGGACCAAGCATGTAGAGATCCACATGCACTTTATCAGGGAGCTAGTGCATGACAGAACCATCATTCTGCAATACTGCCCAACTGATGAGTAGATTGCAGACATATTCACCAAGATATTTTCAAAAAATAAGTTCACTTTCCTCCGTTCACTGTTGGTGGTGATTTCATCAGGGTGATTCAAACTACTTTCAGTGTTCAGCTTGAGGGGGGGTTTTTCCCACTGGGTTTTCCCTCTTTTCCTCACTTAGTTTGTTTTTTAGCATTGTTTCAGTTTCAGCATTGTACAGGGTGACCTATGGCCTTAGTTTCCATGGCTCTAGCATTTTTATGTATTTATCTTTTCTAACTCCTCCTAAGTATATCTTGAGGGGGGGTGTTAGAGACATTTACCACCATACACACACATTTTGGTCAATTCGGCCTAGTTAAACATTAGTGGAGCATTAAATGACATCAACTATATCACACCCATGCCTACCTTCAATCAAGGAGGCTAACTTATCCTTCTCTTGCATTTGGGGAGGCTAACTGGAGCACTCCGGCGGTGATATGAGTGTCATTAATGCACTTTATTGCTAACTGATGGTTACAATCAGTTAAACAGAGTAGTGAAGGTGCCTCTCCTCATTAAATTTATTATTTAATGAACTGAAGTCAACAAGGGTGCCTCCAACCACTTCCAATGTTCAATTACACTTCAGTTAACCTCATTGGGGTTCATTGGAGTCATTGAAGCGCTACCACTTGATGGTTGGCTTTCTGTGACATGTGTCTGATCTCTTTCAATTAAGACTCAGTCATTTATTGCACTCCAACTTCAGTTAGGGCTCAGTTGAGTCAATTAGGGTTTTGATCAGTGGTTAACTTGAGTGTTGACTGTGGCTTACATTCAGTTAAGCTAGACTCACTCATTAAATTCGAATGAACTCCTTAGGAATTCAAATTGCTTTGTCATTCATTCTTGTAGCATGACATTGTATTGTATTACTCATTCTTTGTGTGAAAATATAGAGCGACTACTCATTTTGTAGCCCAATTACACAATTTTCATGACTTATTTTTATTAATATTTGATGAGACTTGTGTTTAGTCCCTAGATCACTGTGTAAGTTTAATATGTTGGATGCACAATTAAATTCCTAATCCAATGAGTACCAACTCTGCATACTTTTGATAGACCCCGGTACCCCAAAAACAAGAAATATCTGAAAACACGTGATGATGATTTCATCATCACGTTTATTTGAGGTATTTCTTGGTTTTGGGGTACAAAGGTCCATCAAAATTATGCAGAGTGGGTACTCCTTGGATGTGGAATTTAATTATGCATCCAACAAGATCTCTCGATCGAAATTTGAGTAAAAACACAGGGAGATATGTCGAAAATACGAACAAAAGAATAGTTTTTTTTCTTTTCTTCCTCCAAAATTACTAAATATTATTTTATTATTTTAACTGTTATTTTATTATTTTCCTTAGGAGGCTAATTTTGAGATGAAATTTCCTCCAATGTATAAATCTAAATTCTTTAATGAAATTTTCTCTAAGTTCATTCCATAGGAATGTTTTGCCTCATGCTTCTTCCATTTTATACCACATGTTAGGTAGGTCATCTAATGTCGAGGGAAACAGGTGTGGCCATATATGCTCGTCTTTGTAACCAAGTCTTCTCCATTCTTTTTCACATATTCTTATATGATTTTCTGGATCTTGTCCTTGGGTGAAGATCGGTATTTGTGCCTGTTTTGTTAGCTTCCTTCCTCCAAACCTTTTTACGAAGAAAGTCGACGCTATTTTCCACATTTGTAGTATCTACTGATGGGTGTACCACCATCGAGCAGCTTGTTCTGTAAACATTTCAACCAGGATTTGAAGTCAGCCATGTTCACCTAGGTTCTTAGAGACTTCTTCTACATGGAGAACTGGTGATTCTCTCTCCTTATACCAGAGACTCCGTTTATTATCTGTTTTTATTGGTGCTAAAGAGGGGTATTCCCTTATTCTCTTCTCAAATATTTTTGGAATAGTTGATATAGAAAAGCATTGTTGGGTTGGTTTCTTCTGGATGACTGGAATGGTCCAGCAACCCCTTGCTTGTGTTTCATAGTTTTCAATTTCCCAATCATACAATTCTGCATCTGAGTTATATCCAACTAAGTCCTGGTTTCCTATATGAATTTCTCCATAATTATTAGGTTTAGTATAATCTTCATTGTTTTGAATCTGATAGAGTTGTTGAACATCGACTTCTTCATCAATAGGTTCAATCGAGGGTTCTCCTTGTGAAGGGTGAATGGGGACAGTAAATTTTTGTCCATTCCCTTTTAGTTTTATCCTTTCTTTGTCCAATGATATAGAATCTTTCATTTTTCTTCCCCATGGGCATCCTACCAGGGATGGGAAGGAGCTAGATCCTTCCTTAGGGTTGATGATCTTGAAATTGACTTTTGTTGAAATACCTTTTATCGTTGTATCGAAATTTCTCCAAACCCCAATTGGTTCGATCAGTCCTTGGTCGGCCAGTTTTAAATATATGCCTGACTCATTCAGTTAGGGCCTACCCAACTATTCCCATGTATCTCTCGTCATGATATTCACTTGGGATCCAAAGTCGAGAACAACTTGTCGAACATGGTATCCTTCTATTTCGAGATCGACAAGTGGGTCGGCATCATTCTTAAATTTTTTCTTTGAGCTACATATACTCTTAGTCTGTTTATCTGTGTCATTTTTGTTTTTAATATTGTGCAGTAGGTCGATGAATTGTGCCACCGACTTATCTTTATGCATTAGGTTTAATAGTTCATGAAGTGTGTTCTGCAAACTATCATCAACATCTTCTTGTCTAGCAAATTCTTGAAACATGCTCGATGCATCATTATACCATTTTTTTTGCTTTATAGGGTTAGGATAGTCATTTTTATCTTTAATCTTTCTTATTCTTGGATTGTCAGTTCCAATTTTTGTTCCTTGTCTGGTTAGTATGTGTAGGTTCTTTGTGCGAATTATATCACTTTTTTGAACACAAGACAAGACATTAACATTCTTCTTTTTATTAATTTTGCAAGTATAGTGGGACAATCTTCCAATGAGTGGTCGCCCACACCATAGCTAGTACAAAATTTTAGGTCGGTTATGTCTTTATATGGACAGACTGCATACCGGTGTCATTCTTTGTAGAATGTGAAGCAATGAATAAGTCGTCGTGGTCGATTGTCACGATTTCCACAGAATTGTCCTCGACCTCAAAATCCTCCATGACGGTTGTCGAATCGGCATTCATATCTGCGGCCTTCATATTGTCAATTGTTTGGTACATTTTGTTCATTTGAGACATTATCATTGTTCTGGGCCACGGCATTTGTTTGGTAGACTGCCAGATAGTTTCGTCGGTTTTTCATATTTAAGTGGCATTCGGTTGTCATGTGGCTCTTAACTTCGCAGATCGCACACCACGAAGTTTTACCATTCTTCATGTTGTATGGGAAATATTTTTTCGTATGATCTCCATGCTCTTGACAGATATCATAGAAACATTTTATCTGAACAAAATGGACATCTTGTCGGCTTACATCCTGTCGATAGTTATCTTTGGTATGGCTGGTTGTAGAACATTTTGTGCACCAAATCTCCTGACCATTGAGGTTCAGTTCTCTCAAATATTCTTGCATGATTTCCAATTGTTCTTCAATTCTTGCATTGATAGTAGGGTATGTTGGGTATTCCTCATCCATCTTGACCTGTAGAGCTTTTGTCAATGCTTCTTCATACATTTTAAATGTCTCCAAGAATTATATGTCATCGTATCTTTTGGGAAAGTCCTGCAAGAAACCATTGAATCAATAATTGTTCATCAATAACATAGTCTATTTGGCTCAAGAGGTATTTCCATCTTTTATCATAGTCTCAAATGACTTCTGCTAGTTTCTGTACTGTAAACTTGAGTTTTTTCGCTGCCAGATGCTTTGCACCTGGTCTTTTGAAGAAGGATAGAAATTGTTGCTTAATTTCTGCTTTAGTTGCATTAGGTGTTCTTTCGGTATAAGTCATATACCAATCTAAAGCTCTTTTTCGTAGTGCACCTACGAACTGTGCCATTTGTCTATCTTCATTTGTAACTTGATTAGCCTCCCATGTTGACTCGTAGATGAACAAATGTCATCTGGGATCTTCATCACCCTCATAAAGGGGGGTNGGGGGGGGGGGGGGGGGGGGGGGGGGGGGGGGGGGGGTAGTGGGATATTTGGTGTATCTCTATGTTCACAGCTTGTCTCAATGAAACTTTCATTTCTATCAGATGTTTTGGTTGTTAGTTCTGCTTCGACAACTTGTTGATCAGGTTTTTCTTCTTATGCTGATGTCCAACTGCACTATTGTACCCATGAATCCAACTGGTCAGTGTTTTGTAAAGCTATGTTTGGTAGGGGGGTGCTCCTTCATGTCCGAGGTAGAGTAAATGAATGCTTTGGTTGGAATGGTACGTCTGAAGTGTAACCCAATTTCCTTCCTCCAGTCGACGGATCACTAAATTATTGTCATCATTTACTTCGTCGTCTAGTCGGCTCCATCTACCGAACTCACCGGCTCTTAGTCTTAGGTCCTCCTTGACAATGGCCTGCATTTGTGTGCTAGGATTTATCGAAGACAGAGGTATTACCTCCTGGGGTATTTCTAGTTGGTGAGATTCTCACTACTCTATCCACAAATCTTATTCCATCGGCAACACCTCTTCATCTACGCCTTCTTCCTGTTGGTCATGACCTGACTGCGACGGATTTTCCTCATGCTCTGTCACCCTGGCAGCCATTCTTCTTTGGAGCGCTATATCTTGCTCTCACATCTCTTCCCTTGTTTTCTACCTCTTCTCCCTTTCTATCTTTTAAAGGTCTGATGCACCTTTATGAGTCACTATCCGCTCAATTTCCTTCTTAGGTCAACTTTTCATTGCTGGTGGGGGTATTTTCTTATGTCGACTATAATCGTTTTAATCTGTCCCTGACACATGACCATCTACCTCCCCATAGCCTACCCGACGCTTTAGTAAGCCCAAATAGTTTTGTCTATTTGTTTAGGAAGTACTCCCACTCCCTTTCTACAATAAATTTTTCCCACGCCTTCTGTTTTTCCTCCCAGTTAGTGTTTGCAGGCGGTTCGACGAGTGATGGACGAGGTTTGACTATGTGCCCTACTCTTCTGTCGATTAGGAATTTGAACAACAAGGTCGGTAGTGAATAAATAAATTGCTCAGTAAAGTTGATATAGAATATTTTTTCAATACTTTCGACTGAAACTCTCTCCTCTACTGCTTGTTCTTGACAGATTTCGTTTGCAATTTTCTCAAACCACTCCGACAGGTTTGTTCTTCCTCCTCGGATCAGTTTCTTAAGTGATTCTTGGTCTTTAATTGCTTCTGGATTCATCTAATAGTTTTTTCAACGATTGGGGCACCGATTCTACAAATTTATCATGGGTTTCGGTGAATAATTTCTCCTTCGCCTAAGCAATGGTCAATCTGTTTCTTCTCGCGTAATTCTGCAAGTAGTTTATGATCTTACGCTCCCACCAATTCTTAATATATTTCTCTGATATCATTTACGTATGGTCATGTCATCTGTATATGTACTACCGGCAACGGAACCAATATTGTATTCTCACAGATCACATGAAGTTACCAATAATACACATGAAGAATCATATAAACATATAGAGACAAGAATAGATAGTAGAATAACAAATTATATTATAGAATCACATAAGGGTCCATACATATACAAAAATGAACCAAGTTCTTAACTAGCTCAACAGCCTATTATATATGATTACAAAACGATTATGAGTAACTACTTGTCGATTCAGTCAACCAACACGACCTTTGGAGGCCGACCTAATCTTTGATTAGTCGGTTAACTCAACTAGTCGACTCACCGACTAGCTCCTCCAACAACAATGATGACGATGATGATGATGATGATCACGATGACTATGACTATGATGAAGATGATTATGATGATGGTGATGATGATGTTTACGATGATGATGATGATGATGATGATGATGACCACGACGATGATGATGAAAAAGGATGATGATGATGATGATGATGATCTTGAGGATGACGACAATGATGATGATGAGGATGAGGAGGATGATGATGAAAATGATTAGGACGATTATGGTGAACAATGATGATGATGATGACGATGACGATGGCGATGATCATGATGACGATGACGATGATGATGATGATGATGATGATGTTGATGATGATGACCATGACGATGATGATGAACAATGATGATGATGATGATGATGATGATGATGATAATGATGAGAATGATGACGATGATGATGATGAAGATGATGACTATGATGATGATGATGAGCATGATGAGGATGATGATGACGGTGATGAACAATGATGATGATGATGATGATGACGATGATGATGAACAATGATGATGACGATGATGATGACGATGATGATGATGATGATGATGATGAAGATGGTGATGGTGATGATGAGTACATCATCATCATCATCATCATCATCATCATGACAATGATTTGCATGATGATGATGATGAATAATGATGATGATGATGATGAGAATGATGATGATGACTATGATGATGATGACCATCCTCTACCATTTCACTCTCTATAATTATTTGGTAAACCTTCTGTCTATGTAGTTCATAGAAACCTACTCATGACACCCATATCCCATTTAAATACATACAAAGAACTTGTACAAGGGGCTCATGTGTTGGTTTAATGACTTGTTGAAGGCTCATACACATTAGAATGTTCAACAATATCATGATTTCTTACACATTAGAGTGGTTTCTCATGGTCATTGAGCCTTCGAAGTGGTGTTTGTCGTCTAAGGACCTAATGATCTTGCTCTACCTACCCCCCACACTCCATCTCTCTAATCTCTCTCTCTCTCACACACACACATAGAACACATCATGCTACCTTGTTTATAGCCTAAGGCCCAAATGATCTTGCTCTACCCGCCTCCCACTCTATATCTCTCATTAACCCTCATCGTCTCTCTCTCTCTCTCTCTCTCTCTCTCTCTCTCTCTCTCTCTCAAACACACACACACATAGAACACATCACCCATCCTTGCCCATAATGATCAAACATGTTGTACCTCAAATGACCATGTACAAGGTGAGCGAATCCATTGTATACTTTTCAGTAACGATATAAATTTTAGAGGGCTACTGGCGTGCCATCTATATGTTTTTGACCAAGGGATTGAGGTCATGTGTTATTGAAAATGGTGTTATTTACCATGTGTTATTGACCATGGTTTCCACTGTTGCTACTATCGTGACCATGGTTTCCATTGTTTTTATTGTTGCGCTAGGGCTTGAGGCCATGTGTTATTGACCATGGTCGCCACTATACCTTTGTTAAACCTTGACACCCATCCTTGGTCAGTGTTGGAGGCCTCCCTTACCCTCCACTAGCCACAGGTAAGGAGCCTAAGACCTCATAATGGAACCCATGGGCCTAAGAAGAAAGTAGTGGTGAAGACTATATTGTAAAAATAATTGTACATGTGTGAATACCAAGACATTGTTGAAGAACATTAGTCATTAAATGGGATAAATGTTAGTGAGTAAATGTTGTAAATGTTAGGCAGCAACACGCATGCATGTGTCTGCACGTATGCGTTGGCATGCTAGCGCACTCTTATTCATGCATGCACACTCTTATGCATGCGTGCATGCTCTTATACATGCATGCACGCTCATAAACACATGTGTGCGCACCTGTTGCTAGTTTAAAAAACATAGAGATCTGGATTCCTAGGGTTGCTACCAATTTTCACGGGTTTTCTACCACTGTTCGCACATTTTGTGCTCCTGAACTTTTCAATTTGGCTCACACTCAATCATCAATTGGACACTCTTTGATCTATTGGATAGAAGATCACTCTTGGAATATAACAAACATCTTTAGTGGGCTTGGAAGTTAGTGGATACATTCAAACTACAAGTTTTCATTGCAAGAAGAGATCATTTTGAATAGGTATGGTGAATTGTAGATAATTGTTTTCATTCACAAGATTTAGATCATTTCATTGATTTATGTTTTATCATATGCCTACAACAATATCTCTCTCATAGATAACAATTAATTTCACAACAAGAATTCCCAACTTCACATCTAAGCAAGTCTCATATTCTCCATGCAAGATGAATTATGCAATGTTAACTAATATACATTTGCACATGAATATATTTTGATTTCACACAATGATGGAATAGATGAATTTATCACTTGAGACTCTTCAATTTGAAAAAAAAACTTTGAAGCAATCATGGGAGAGGGTCCATATTGAATAGTTCACCAAGTTGTCCATATTCTCTATACAAGATGAAGTATGCAATATAGACCAATAATAATTTGCACATGAATATATTTTGATTTCCCACAAGGATGGCATAGATGAGGTTCTCTCTTGAGACTCTTCAATTTGTATAAAAACCTCGGAAGCAATCATGGGAGAGGGTCCATATTGAATAGTTCACCAACTTGTCCATGCTCTCCTCTTCATGCTACATTTATCATAACATGTCTTTGAGCTTGACATGGATGCCTCTACCTCAATGATTTCTCCTTCCTTCGGGGGATTTGCAACCTCCTCATTGTGTAATTAGTCAATTTGTTCTCTTTGGTTAGTGTAACTTACTGAGTGTAATTTATTTAATTTATTCCCAGGACATTCAGACACCAACTTGTGTCTTCCCTCACAATTAATGCGGCATATTACGTGTAATGTCATCTCGTCTGAAGGTGTTGGAAATGAAGACTATTTCACTCATCTTCTTGTGACTTCCAATACTTTTTTAACACAAAGGAAGTCATAATCCTATATATTTAATACCTACAAACTTGACTCAAATAGAGTATAGAAATGAAACTTTAGTTCGAACATAAAGAGAAACCTTTAATTAGTGTTTATGTATCAATGCCAATAATTACCATACTAACATATCTGTAATTTAGTTAATTATGTTGGAATGTGTCATGTTTCTTGTATAATGGAACTAATACCTTATTTGTTGCTTCTTATGCACAGGTAGACCTCACAGTTTTGATAAAGAAACTTTTGGAGATGGGCAAATCACGTAATAGAGTAAGAAAAACGAGAATGAATGTGTCCATTGAAAAGGAAAATGATGTACGAGAAAAGGCTAGGTTGGAAATGAACAGAGTGAGACATGGTCCAAACATTTCCACTAATACTGCAACCAATCCTAATAAATTTGATGACATAACAATCTCTAGCTTAGAACCACGGGTGAAGCGGTTGCGTCCAATGGACCCAAATCAAATTCCAACATCAACATAGTCTCCAACCAACAATCTATCAATGAGCCATGTTGAAGCTCTTGAAGACATAGGTATATTGAGAGACACTGAGTATCAAGCGTTGGATGTAGGAGAAATGATTAATTTGCAATCTCTCCAAGAAGACCATAACCTTGTCGAGCACACTCCCAATATGGACCAAGATGTGAATGAAGCACCACAACAAAGAAGCCCTAGGATTCATAGCTCATGTCCACCTTCCTACCTCGATTGTCTAGTGCAAGAAAAAGGACTCCTAGACGTATCCATGTGGATGAAAGTTGTCTGTCAGGCCTTGAAGGTAAGTTGCCCAAACGCACTATCAATTGGCAATGTAGCAAATTAATGAAGGAATATTTTGAATCCAAAGGAAATGCAGGTAAATGTCAATTATTACTATGTTTGTTAAATTCAAATTGTTTAGATGTTTTTAGGAGCATTATGGGCATAAAAATGGTTAGAAGTTCAGAGGCTAACAATCATATTGTTATAAATCTCCAATCTGCTTTTAATGCAGTTGGGAAGACATCTCGTACTAAAGATATTTGTGTGGCTATCAAAATCAACTGTAAGCAAGTCCACATGGCAACATCGCTTCCTTTCACACACTTCTCACATACTTAAATTAAATAGAAAATTTTGTTAAGAAGTAATCTGTTATAAGATAAAATATTCAGACTCCAGGTGGAAAAGATTGTTGGTATTTTGCCAATAGGTTGCCTCATCGAGATATGAAGCTAATTGATGCTATTAAGGACTTAGTACAAAAATTATGGCATGATCATACCAAACCTTCATCTAACCAAAGAGATGTGCTAAAGCTAAGAAAAGGTTCTACTAAACATGAACCCCACATCAAACACTTCCTTGATATGACAAAAACTGAACTCTATGAGAGATTCAGGAATGAGCACACACAATTGAACCTAGGCCAAAGGTCCTTTGAGAAATGTAAACCATGGTACATTCGTATATGCATTGATCAGAACACATGTTGTTGTAGATACCATGTAGAATATGAATATTTTTATGAAATGTATAAACATATATTTTGTGATTTGCATACTAACATTGAGCAGGGCTACAATGAATCCATAATACCACCGAATGCATTGAGATATTTTATCGGCAACATCATGTGTCCAAGGCACAAAGGAAAAAAATACTATGGAAAATCATGTCTATATGGGAATTGTTCTAGGTGCAGTGGGTTTTCTCTTTTGAACCGTTGCATTCATGGAAGCGATGAGCATCAATTTGGAAGTATGACCGTGGAGAAGCAGAGCTTCAAGTCCGTAACCTATCAATTAGATAGTGCGAAGGAAAGTAAAAAGATTGCATTGGTGAAGTCACAGGTGCAAATGATTATTGCATGTTTTCCCTCTTACATGTTCAGTTTCTACATATACATTCTTTAAAGGTCACATTCTAATACGACCCTTGTTTTCATGGAAACAGGTACATGTATGTGTTTTTTTAACATAGTTCTATAAGAAAACCGAGCATTATGTTCAACATGTCCATGTAGTGCGATGGCAGGATGAGCAGTACAAAAAATGCAGGGACAACTTTCCCATTGGGACCATATTGTCAATTGTGGATTTTGCAGAAAACTACACCCTTCAACCACAAAATGAAATTCATATTCAATACTACCATTCTGACCAAGTCAGCATCATGGTACATATTACGTATAGGCATGGCCCTGAGAGCAGAATTAACAACATGATAATACAGAAGGAGAGAAACTTTTACATAAGTGATGACAGATGCCATGATCTACGTTATGTGCAACATTTTTTTCAAATTTTCTATGATGAGCTAAATGAGGGAGATATACAAATGGATTAGCATTGGATATGGTCAGATGGTTGTGTGGGCAAGTTCAAAAATTCCCGAGTCTTCGAATGGATGAGTATGTTACATAAGACTTACAATGTGTCACATATATGGAACTACTTTGAGAATGGGAACTGAAAAGGTGAGAATGACGGGACTGATGCATGCATCAAGACCGCACTACAAAATGAGGAGATGAGTTTTACCAGAAACCCCCATATCAAAGATGCAAAATCCATAGTTCAATGGTGCTCTGCAATAATGTCAGATCGAACTAAAGTGCAACATACATCAACAAGGTAGGAAGGCCAGTCAAGAATTTTTCGCAAGAGGTTGACATAGATCGATCCCGTTCCTATAGTTGTGGAATAGTATAAGGAACATGTGGATTTCATTCGGTTCGAATCTCAAACAACCCCCTATTTGAAATATGGACGCAGAAACTTGCTTGCTTTTGCATCCCTTGTAGCAGTGGTGAATGGGATGAATGCGAATGCATGGATTGGTTTGATGCTTGGGATCATGTGTCACTTGCAGTACACCCATGTGTAATCATTGAAACAACCCACTTATAGGAGGGTCAACTAGTGATTTCAACAGACTATGACCATATATCAGATCTTATGCAACCAAGACACATATATGCATTTATTTCCCAAAAATACAATGAATGGGGCACGAATTATTAGTTGGCACGATGCATTTGAGGTAAGCAAATCTTGAACGGATCATTGATTTATGATGAAGGCAATGAATTTCCTATAGGATCGATGGTGGTTGAAGGTGAATATCTTACACTAGATAGGAAATCAAGAAGAACTAGTGGGCATGTATTCGTGGATTACAGACCAGGTTCTGTGGTCTATCACTTCACAAACTTGATTGTTGGCACGAACATCCATCTTCAGACAATGTCAAACAATAACTCAACCAAGGTATGTTACTTATTGCCTTATTCAGAGCACAATATATTGATGGAGGAAATTAACAACAAATTGGATCCAGATGGCTATATTGAATGATATTGGGTAATTGTGCTTACACTCCACTGGGGTGAAACCCTAGTTTGCATAATCTGGCTTGGACGCATGCCCAAGGCATGTGGAGTCAAGGGGGAGGCCACCTTGGGCACAATATCATGCCATGATCCCAACAAAACCAACGGTTTGTCAATCAAAGTACCATTCAACATTCTATGGTGAGTTGCAGTAGGCCTGCAAAAGCCATTAAAGGATGTCTAGGCCAATTCAAGGTCGGAGTCCAAAACCAAATCAGGCAGAAATTTTTGAATATGTCAACTCCTGTAGGTGTCTTCGGGCATGGACTCTATTGGCAGGCCACCCCTGGATAGCCGACATAGGGTTCTCCAGGGCTGGTGCACCGTTTCCATGGTTGCATGGACCCCACTGGGGTGAAACCCTAGTTTGCAAAATCTGGCCTGAACCCTGTCACGATCCCAATGGAACCAATGGTTCATCGATCGGAGCCCCGGTCAACATTCTATGGAGAGTTGTAGTAGATCTGCAAAAGTCGTTCATGGATGCCTGGCCAATTCAAGGCCGAGGTCCAAAAACCAAATCGGGCAGCAATTTTTTATTCTGTCGGATCTTGCAGGTGTGTTTAGGCATGGCATCCATGGGAAAGCCACCCCCGGACGCTCGGCACAGGGTTTTGTAGGGTCGGTGCACCATTTCCAAGGTTGCATGGACCCCATCTTCATGCGACTTTCAACTCGACATAACTAGACAACCGGAGGTCAGATCGACAAACTGTCGACTTTGTTGGTCTCCTAGCATGCCATTACCTCTAGTGGGGCCTCTCCACTATGTTTTTAGGCCCAGTGACTTCATTGTGCATCTGTTTCATAAACTAGGGTTTTGCTCAGTTTCCTTCAATGCAACTCTCGCATTGGTGGTTCAACTCTGCAAAACCCTCCACCCCGCCAGTATTGGTAGTGTTCCCATATCGGCATTGTCAATACACACTTTCCATATCCAATAGCATGCAATCTTTCTACTCCATTTGGTTTTTCACTCTTGGACCGAGAGTCACCAAGTGTCCCTGAACGACATTTTCATGCAACTTTCAACTAGATATAACTCGAAAACCAGAGGTCGGATCAATGAGATGTTTACTTTGTTGGTCTCCTAGAATTCCATTACCTCTAGGGGGGCCTCTCCACCCTATTTGCATGGACCAGTGACTTCATTGTGAATCGGTTTCGTAGACTAGGGTTTTTCTCAGTTTCCTTCAATACAACTCTCGCATTGGTGGGTTGACTCTACAAAATCCTCCACTGTGCCAGTATTGGCAGTGTTCCCATATCAGCATTTCCCATACACACTTGCTGGAGCCAACGACATTCAATATTGTTGTTTCGTTTGGTTTTTCTCTCCTGGATCGAGAGTCACCAAGTGTCCCTGAACTACATTTTCATGCGACTTTCAAATCAACACAACTTGGCAATCGGAGGTCGGATCGATGAGCCATCGACTCCAATGGTCTCCTAGAATAACATTACCTATATGGGACCTCTCCATCACGTTTGCATGGACCAGTGAATTCATTGTGCATCAGTTTCATAAACTATGGGTTTGCTCAGTTTCCTTCAATGCAAATCTCGCATTGGTGGGTCTACTCTGCAAAACCATCCACCATGTTAGTCTTGGTAGTGTTCACATATCAAAATTTCCCATACACACTTTTCGGAGCCAACGACATGAAATATTGCTTCTCCGTTTGGTTTTTCGCTCCTGGACCGAGAGTACCAAGTGTCCCTCAACGACATTTTCATGCGACTTTCAACTTGACATAACTCGACAACCGGAGGTTGAATCGACGAACCGTTGACTCCATTGGTCTCCTGAAATGCCATTACCTAGAAACCAATATACCATATACCTAGAAGCTATGTACCTACACTACAAAACAAAAAAATAGAGTTTCATGAATTACAAGTAGAAACACATAATTGTATGAATTAGAAGTAAAAACTCGTACATGAATTACAAGTATATAGCCACGTGAGCTTCACTTGTTGACCAATATCCTATCATGTTAGTTCATATTGTGGGTTTTAAAATTATTAAAAATTGAACCAATATATTGCATGTATTGGGGGGATGAGGGGTTTTAAGGTGGGGGTGGGTAGGGTGGTTTATAAGGATTGAGGTATAAAAAGGGGTGGGGAGGAGGTTTTAAGTATTGGGAGGGGGTTTCAACAAAAATATTTTGGGTCAATATCTCTGGAAATTAAGGGTATTCTTTAATATCCCACGATCACACGTGCTATGTGAGATGTTCACTAAGTGAAGTCCCCGTGTATATAACCAATTAAGGTTTCATGGATTGAAATAATTTCCCATACATAGAGATGATGTATTATTTTATTCTCTTATGTAGAACCACTTAGACCATACACCTAAGCTACAAGAGAAAATAGCAAAATAACTAGGGTTTCACGAACTACAAACCATAAACCTAAAAACTAGGGTTTATAAATGTACACATATAACTACAAACTAGGGTTTTATGAAGTAGAATTTCACATACATAGATATAATGTGCTATGTTAGTCTCGCTTATGTAGAAATACTTATACCTAAGCTACATGCACAAATAGAAAAAAACTAGGGTTTCATGAACTACAAACCACAAACCTAAAAAATAAGGATTACAAATTTACACATACATCTACAAACTAGGACCATATACGTACGTAAATAAACATAGACCATATAACTAATATATAAGAACAAATGTCAATAAATCTAGGGTTTCTTGAACTACAAACAACAAACTTAAAAGCTAGGGTTCAAAAATTTAGACATAGAACTACAAACTACGGTTTATGTACTCATTAGGTTTATATCATTATATTTGTTAGTCTCACTCGACTAGAAACTAGTAGACCATATACCTAGAAGATATGTTCTTGCACTACAACATAGCTAGGGTTTCATAAACTAGAAACCACAAACCTGAAAACTATGGTTCACACATTTTAGACATAGAAATAATTGTATGAAATAGAAGTAGAGACACATACATGGATTACAAGTATCAAGCCAACGAGGGTTTCATGAATTGAAAGAAATTCAAATACATAGAGATCAAATTCTATGTTAGTCTCACTTGTTTATATACACTTAGACCATATACCTAATCTGCAATAACAAATAGAAAAAATATAGTGTTTCATGAACTACAAACCACACACCTAAAAATAGTGTTTACACATTTACACATACAACTACAAACTAGAGTTTTATGAACTCATTAGGTTTAGATAATTAAATTTGTTGGTCTCACTTAACTAGAAACCAATAGACCATATACCTAGAATATTTGTTTGCAAGCCAATAACCATAATGAATATTTCTTGTGAAAGAGGGGGGTCAAACACTATAGGATGATTCAATATTTTATTTAATGGTTGGTTGGATGATTGCGAATAACATTGGATGTAATTTTCCTTTCAATTATGCATGTGGTTGAATCATGTTAGTGGTGTTGATGGGACGTTATCATCGTATCGTACAAAATCAACCTCTTTTGCAATCAACATACATTGACATAGACCCCAATCAATCCACTTTTCATGAAGATAGGAATGTCAAACTAAGAATGATTTCTAGCCAAGTGAAAATGGTTTCCTCGTTAGGGTTAAATTTTCCCCATTGATTAACATCAACTTGTGCAATTTGTGCATGATAAACTGTAAAGAGTATTTCATTTGATTAGTCGATAAAGAATATGTGACATATGACTACAATCCTAGGCATTCTCATATACAAACAAAAAGTTACTTTATAAGAGGCCACAAGAGATGGTTAAGTAGAGTTGATGTTAGGGTTTCCCTCCTAGGTTTAGGGTTTCCTCATTGATTCTAAACCCTAGGTTATGCATGCTAACCCCAAAACACTTTTTGGGTTAGGGTTTCCTCATTGATTATAAATCCTAGGTTATGCATGCTAATCTTTAAACTTCAGTTAGGGTTAGGGTTTCCTCATTGATTATAAACCCTAGGTTATGTATGCTAACCCTTAAACTTCAGTTAGCCTATTCCAAAGAAACAAGTACAAGAGATCATTAAAATTGCAAGTGCTCAACAATAGCATAACAAAAATGTATGTATTCAAGGAGAGTAAGCAATGTCAACTTCATCATTCAAAATATATAAATGGTCAAATTTATCAAAATCAATGTTTTCCAAGTAGATGTAACAAATGCAAGCCAACAACAGTCATGTTCAATATGATTCTCAGCTCATCAATACTATGAAATTTCCAGTCAATCAAATGGTAAGAGAATATCATTCCAATATAAATTTCTAGCTTGCAAAATGACACAATAATTACTATGTAAATACCAAAGGCAAACAAGTGCTTTCTATTCCAATTTGGACAATGAATAAGATTGTCAAACCAATGATAACTTTCAGCCAAGTATGACTGTCCCAAAATGTTACTTCCAGTCAAAGTAAAGATGCAATAGCTATGTCAATTTCAAGCTTGCAATTAGGAAGAAAATTGTTAGGTAAATGCAAGTGGACTACAAGTATTGTCAATTCCAATTTGGTCAATGAATGGGACTGTCAAACTAACTGTGTTTTCTAGCTAAGACAAATTTTACTAAGACTATCCGAAATATTAATTTCTAGTCAAGCCAAGAGTGCCAACAAGTACCTATATGATAGTCCTCAACAAAAATTGTATCTTATACATGTTTTTTAGAGTTCTTCCTTGTATTTTAGTAGTGCAAATGTACTTGTAGATCACTGTCAAAACTTCTTATGTATGGCTGGAAATGTCAATGATATACATAGTTCTATAGGATTGTGTATCTATCACAAAGGAAGGTAACGTTGAGGAGGGAGAGGGTAGGTGTTAGTATGATGGTTCAATAGGAGTTAGGGTTCAACAAAGTTCTAGATGACATTCTTCGTGAAATTCACCTTGAGGAGCAAAGCAAGTATTTAACTTTGTAGCTTTTGTGAGAGAAGAAGGAAAGGGATTGTGGCATTTGAGAAACCATAAGGTTACTTGGTGTGCTTGTTGTGGAGGAGAGAGAAGGAAACAATCTTACACACTTGTGGAATGAGTGACCAACTTTAGTTAGAATTGATTCTTACCTAGGAGTTGTTGGTATATAGGGTTTGAAAGAGCTTGGCTTGTAGACTCTTAGGAGGGATGCTAAGGCTAGAGAAGGGATTTTGAAAGGGGGCCAAGGTCTGATCCTATATGACAAGAATAGGAGTATGAGCTTTCAAGCTTAGGGTTAGGAAATGAGAGAGGAGAGGTGGAAAGGTAAGCGAGTAGTTTAGGAGACGTAGAACGGAGGAAGGGTTTGGAAGGGTAGAAAGCTAGGGTTTTAGGTTAGGTGTATAGTTAGGTCTAGGTCCTTAGGGTTTACGTCTGCAATAAAAAGGCCAAAGCTAGGTATGACAAGCCGAGATAACAAATGGAAGCACCGAGGGGTGAAGGGAGGCTTAGAAAACTAGAAAAAAAGATCTCGACAAAATTATTTGGTAGCAAGAGGAATACTTCATCGAAAAATTCGCTAGATTGAAAAATTATTTGCACTATGATTTACAAGATCAGGTATTTGGTATTTAAAATTATCATTGTTCTTGCACATGTTTATGCAGTTGTGTATTTTTTTGTTAACTAACCTACAGTGTTAAACTTTTTATGCATTTTATTGTGAACATACATACTTTATTGCTTCGTTAACAATAAGTATTGCAAGCGCATCAACTGCAATCTACTATTGCATTCGACATAATGTATGCAAATATGTAATCAAAGGAAAAGTAATATAAAGAAGTGCAAAATGATATATTCATATACACAAATTTCTAATGATATACAATAGTAGTGAAAAATGGAAAATCGTTCCCAATGTCTATACAATGGCAACTTGTGTCCTATACAAAATATGACAACTCATGTCAAAATGCCACATCATGTCTAGTGTACATAGGAGGGTCTCTCAATCCTTATGCCCACCCTCGGAGCTCCCAAGTGCACCTCCAAAATCGAGCTTCCTCTTCTTCGAGCTAGAGGAAGCTCAATCCTTCTTGCCGCTTCGACCACCTCCCCTTGGGATCTGAAACGACAACAATCAAATGTCAACTCCTACAGGAAATTATACAAGTATAAAACACAATTTAAAAATAAAAATTATGTTTTCAAATATTAAATAGATCACCTTAGACGAGACCGTAAGTGGTGAGCGGGCTACCCTCCTCTATGATCCAAGTTTCTCGGTAATTCCACCCTGCAATATTTAAACAAAGATAACTCATACAATGTAACACCTATATTAATTTTTCATTAATATTGCACGATATTTTCATAAACTAATCAATCGCACCGTGAACACAATTGGTTGGTCCTCGGGGGTGCCAAGTGGAGCAGTCAACTGGTCCTCGGGGGTGGCAAGTAGAGCAGTGGGCTGGACAACCTACTCTGCTACCAGGGTGGGTAGCATAGCGGAGGATGTAGCCACATTGACGTTGGTTAAAAAACTAGGAGGCACAGTGAGAGAGAGCGTGGACTGGAGTGGGCGAAGTGGTGATGTACGACAATAAACCCCAACTGGCTATAGAATGGAATGGGCCACCCTAGAAGGAGAAATGAGGGTGGTGGGGGAATATGGGCAAGGGGATGAGGGCTGGGATGACATGGAGGTATGTGTGAATGTGGATGGATGGTGTATCGTGGTCGAAGAGGGGAGGGTAGAAACATGAGAAATTGCAAGGGAGGGGGTGGATGGGTGAGGCAGGGCGGGGGGGTGGGAAGGGGGCAGGGGAGTGAGCGAAGGATGTGACAAAGAAGGGGGAGATGGATGGAAGTGTGGTGGTGGATGGGAGGCAAGGGATGGATGGAACTAGGTGGGGAGGGATGCAGTGAAATGGACATGTATGCTAGGGGATACACCTGGCATATATGGTGGAAAAAAGACAGTCGATGGAGAGATAGTGACACCGACTTGCCTATGTGCTCATACCTACAAACATATTCATGGCCTCATATATTAGTACATAAAAAATATAACTATACAAAGATAAGACATCAATTTAACTGAAATTAAATTTATACTTTATTACACAATACCTGCACACGAGGAGATCTGTTGATCCCCGACGAGGATGGTTGGTCACTCACTCCTGCATAAACCTATGCAAATAAAAAAATATTTATATTCAATTACTAAATATTAACTACATTGGATAATAAGATTAACTACTAACATTACATTTCATTACTGAAAGAAAACTACCTATGTGTATGGTGTCGCGATGTCTTCTACACCTGTCATGGCTCCATCTAGGTTGAAGGAACCAACATCCTCGCACATGGGTGTTGGAGACTCAGCACTGAATAGCTATACATTAAAACAAATCAAGTCATCAACATCTGATTCTAAGTTAAATTTATTAGAAATTATGAGATTACATGACGTATAATCAATACTTGAACATTAAATAAATCAATAACTAACCTACTGTAGGTAGCTCTTTGTGGCATACTCCTGCATGGGAACATGGCATGGATTCCCACAGTGAGAACAACGATGTGGCATTGGTCACATCGAGATAGATGGATCATCCTGGATACCACCTGTAGCTGCTCTCCCTCTCCCACCACCAGTAGACCATGCAGAAGTGTGTCTCTCGATGTGGTCCTGCTCGCTCTGTGAGGACATAGCCACAAATGTGGTATGCCTGAGAAGGTGTCATGTGGCATGTCTAATGGACTCATGGATCTCATCTAACTCGCTACCTAACCCAAGGGGTTGAGGAAGCAGGATTAGCTCTCGCCTAGGTGCAGAAGGTCCTCTGAGTGGGTTTCGGTGGGTGTGAGGTCGATCTTAGGCTGAGTCAAAATCGACACCCTGGAACTCGATGATGTTGAAGTAGTTCACATGGAACCCTAAAATAAACTCGGCCCATAGTTTCCTACGAAAATACTGTGGGACCTCGACATTGTTGCATGGAGGCTTGTAAAAAACCATGAACCATATCTTCCTCTAGTTTTCTCTCCATGGCTAGTAATTACACCAGTCCATGCAAATTCGCCTTTTCCTCACATCTGGAGGATGTCCAGTTCTTGGATCTGTAAATTTGCTACACAGTTGGGCTTTTGTGATATTCAGGTTTTTTATATCTTCTTTGGACATACCAGTGGCATAATGTTCTTTCATTCGAGCCCTATATTGGCTCAAATTGGTTATCTCACTATGGGCAATGTTGATAGACTCGATTATGTTTTGTAGTGATGTGGCAAGGGAAACCTAAGAAGGTTCCCTGGTGTTCTTCAGTTCATCACTCAATATCCTTAACTGGTTTAAATCCCCTTGTAATTCATCTTCGGGGCTTTATGGTGGTTCACCAAATCCATCTTTGGGGTTTTCTTCGTTTAATTCAGGGTTTATTGGGTCCTCTCATTGGTTTGTTTCACTCCTTTGTTGGGATGGTTCATTAGTATTTGTCATTATGTTTAGGTAATGTATTTGCAATATTAAATTTGTTCCATTTCAATTCATTTGCAAATTTGTCTAATTTTATATTTTATTTGAAAAACAATGAAAAACATTAAAAAAACAAAAAAAAATACAACAAAATGCAAAAACTAGAGTCCACCTACCTTATTCCAATGGTCATGGATGTCGTTTTAGGGTGCTTAGACACTTCTTTTGGGCTCCGTGGGTGTTGTTTTGGCCTCCTTGGATGTCATTTTCGGGTGGCTTGCGTGCTCACGAGTTGTGACTGAATAAAACTGTTCACTGTTTTTTTTTTGTAAAACACAGGGACACGTACACATCCTTGTACGCGTACACACCAAACACGTGGGCACGCCCATATACACGTACACACCTATACACACGTGCGCGCTCCTATTGTTCACATTTGCAATCCGACGTGGAGGTTCGCTTTTCCCGAAGCATGAACACATGCGTGCGTCCAAATGTGCGTGCGTGTTCTTTGTTTTTTTCACTAGCACACTCCCATTGCATCTAATCCGGATTTATGCAGGAACACAACACAATACACAAATAACCACAGAAACACATATGCAGTGGAAATAAGACTTCATTTCATTAATCAATAACTGAAACCTATTTATATACAGAATGGAAATAAACTAGCTAGAGTGCTGGTAGCTTATCTCTGAGAATAGATGTGGCGACTGCATGCCTCTGAACTCTGTGTTACAATGAGGCTCGAAGGTCTATATATTATTGAGAAACAATGGAAACCCTACACATCCAAAAACCTAACCCTGGGAGGTGAAACGCCAGAATGTGGGCACCATTGGGTAACTTGGTACATCAATTTCCCTGGGTCGTAACTTTGGCATACCACCTCCGTTTGATGCACATGATACATCATTAGAAAGATATGTTTAAGGACTACATCCATATATAATAAATATTGAGTCGAGAATGAACTCAAATTTTCCCGACCATTCGATGCCGAAAAAACGCTATTTAGGGCCTCAAAACAGCTCCGGAAGTTTAGGACCCGAAAATTGCCAAAAATAGTAAATTGTGCTACAATTAAGGAAACTGGAAAACTGAAAGAAACAATGGTGGAGTCCAAGTGGAATAGGTGGGTGGCCACCAATATCTTCTTGGATCAGCATCATAATTGGGTAGCAGCTTCTTGCGGACACCCTTACCTTAAAGATAACTATAAGCTAATATTTAATGAAAGCATAATAAAATATTACAGGGTTGCTCAAGATGAAACCGAGACTTACAAACTTTATAAACAAAACGAAAGATGATTTTAAACAACATACACTTGTCTAGAAATAGTCATATTTTTCTTTTTAGTCTTAAACAAAAATATGATTGGTGTGAAAACAACCCATTCCTCTCTATTACCTGAAACACGTTATTCCTCGATTCAAACAGAGTTTGAACATGAAAAGGAGAATCTCTTACCCCAAATTCTTTCCTCATTTCTAACTTGTGTATGCAGGAGGAGGTTTCAAACACATGCAATGGGTAAACATTTTAAAGATGCAGCTTGATATTGCAACTTTTGCAAATCTTTCCAACCTTCAATAATTGTATTTACAACCATGGAGGAGAACTGAGAACAGATGCTTACCGAAAGGAGAAGAGATAGAATTAACCCATGTTTATCTTCTAAGCCAACGCTGAAACAATGGACCATCTACAATAGTAAACAAAACTTTTAGTTTACCCTAGTGCAATTGTGGCGTAGTTATACAGTCTGTGTGAAATTGAGAAAGAAAACAAAGGAAAGGTGACATATTACCTTCTAGTCGACCTTTCAAATAGCTACGAACGAATATAATACCTTCTATCAGTCTAAATGGCAGGCCAACTTGAAGGAACTATCGCGTAGCTGTATTACACTCCACGTTTGTTGAGATAGTAAATGTCAACCAAGCATCCAATAATACCACTAATCAATTGTTGACTATGTTTCATTATATAAACAAACTGCTAGGAGCGTTCAATCTCCTTAGGGCGTCGCAATACCTGCACATTGGGTAAAAGTATGCGTTAGCTATAAGAGCTAAGTAAGCCATATGTTTTCAATTCTCTAACACGCCCATAAACTTACCACGGTCAATTGTGTCGTGGTAAAACTTAACCTTCGCCAGAAGTTAACTAACAAGAAAGACCTTTTTTCAGAAGAAAAAATCAGTCCTTGATATTCTTTATTAAGAATCAAAGGGCTTTGGTAACAGCCACCCAAAGAGGGAATACATCAGCAAGGATACAACAAAACACATCACTGAATCACGTCCAAAATGCAGCCGGGGGGAATGGAGTGCAATAAAAGTGTTCCCATCAGAAGTCTGCCTTATCATGTTAATGATCGTACCTCATCATTCCAACCTATCAGGAGACATGGGACCAGAACTGCGGTCCAAAAGAAACACTCAATCATCAAACAGTACATGTCTCAAATGAAGGGGAGATATCCCCAATACATGCTCAAAGGAGCTAGAAAGAGTCACAAGTGACCAAAAGGTCATCAAAATATTCAAAAAAACACCCAGAACCGGAAGAGTAAGTGAGTGCTTGTTTTGAAAGACGGTCTGCAATCCCATTGTATTCCCGATAGATGTGAATGATGGAGAGATCTTTGAAGCTCTTGAGAAGCGTTTGGGATTCCCTGCACCAGCGAAGGAGGTCTGGTGGGGAGAGAGCAGATATACCTTTAGCCCAGTTGATAATGACCTGTGAGTCACCGTAAATGCGGGCTAAAGGGATTCCCATCATTTGGTATGAGTGCAGAGCTGCCCAAAGTCCAAGGAGTTCTGCTTTTGTATTGGATCCATGTCCAACCCCCAGCGCAAATTCAAGACGATGATTCTCATTGATATGCAAACAAAAACCAATGCCCGCTGCTGAAGAAGTTGATGCACCATCGAAGAAGCCACACGGATAGATCATGTGTGGTTTAGGCCCAATCTGTCTGACTGTTTTTAATTTCCTTCCCTTAGTGGCAGGTCGCAAGGAAGAAAAATGTGCAGCATATAGAATCCGGTGCATAACACATAATATATTTACCTTAAAACCATCAAAAACAGCTCTGTTACGAGCTTTCCATACAGCCCAGATCGCAAAATGTGGGATGTAATACAGAGCAGAGCTGCGATGATAGGAGGCATCCCAATATTCAAAAAAAACTGATATAGAGTCAGCAACAGGAGGTATACTTAGCTACAATTGGTCACATACAGCCCCCAATATACATCTCCAAATCGGACAGCTGGTGAAAATGTGGTGGACAGTCTCAATATTTGCATAACACAAGGAGTAAATACCCAGCCCAATTTTCCCTTTCTTCTGTAACTGTCCCAGATGAGTATTTTATTTTTTAAAACCAGCCAAGTAAAGTAGCCAATCTTCCTAGGAAGGAGGCACGACCAAAGGTGAGTGTACAATCGACAGCCAGGATCAGGGAGATGTGTATTGACAATACAATCATACACTGTATCAGCAGTGATCAATCCGTTTTTTTATTATATTCCCAAATCAGCGAGTCGGGGTCAGATGATAATCTAATGCCATTCAAATTCAAGCTTCTAATAAATGAGTTCCAAACATTTTTCCAATCACCTTCCAGATATAAATCATCAGCAGAAAACCAGTAGTGATGAGCATCTGGTAATGAATTATGTGCCTGAGGAAGAGTGGTAATTCCCAGGTCCTCCAAATATGTTCGCAGATCATCAAGGAAGGGAAAGGAAGCAGGAATGCCCATCACAGGATAGATACCAATCAGGATATCATTACCATCCCCAACTTGCCAAGTAAGGTGGGTACCCATCCAAGGAAGAGTTTGAATAAACCCCCTCCAGATAGCAAAAACACCCCTAGTATTGAACTTTTTCATCCGGAGCCAAGAGATGATAGTGGACTGCCTCAAATACTTAGAAATAAGAACTCTATGCCAAAGACTATCACTGAAGAGGACTCTCCAAAATGTCTTAATACGGAGAGCAATGCTGAACCAATGAAATTTTTTTATTCCCCATCCATTAAATTTCTTTGGCCAAGAAAAGTCCATCCAGCTAGCAAGGTGGTAAGTGTAAAGGTTACCCCTTTTATGTCAAATTTAGTGCAAGTATGTCATGAGCTAGTAAGGAGGGAAGCCACGGATGTCATGAGGTTCTAAGGAGGAAAGCTTTAATTAAAAAAAAATGAAGGATTTTGGTTCGTTGTAACATGGGTTTCAAAAATCATGTAGCCATACATATTTGAAAAGGATTTTACTATTATATATTTATTTAATGATAACTTTTTCATTAATAATATTAATACTATTGTTCATTTAAAAATAAATGTTTGAATATATCTTGATAAAATGATGTTATTTTTAAAAAGATATCATATTAATTTAAATATATATAATATATATGAGAGGTATCAAAAATAAATTTTCAAGATACATCACAATGTCACACAATCTTTTTTAATCCCATTTATTAGAGTACATGCTCTTTGTTTTTTAATAGTTTATATTTCATTGACATTGGCATAGCAATGTAAAAAACATTTCCCTTGACACAAAATACAGTAAGCATATTTTTTTTTACGGAAGAAAAAAAACTGATTTTTATTAATAAAAAAACTACATACAAAATAGTATGTCATCTGTTCCTGCTATAAGCAGCTTTACAAATTGTTTTACATCTTTTGTGATATGCTTTTTCTTCCTTACCGTGATCTGAAAAACCCAAGCCTATGTTTGTTTGCTTGAGATGTCTAATAACCAAAAAAAGCCCGTGTAGGGCACCTTTAAGATGACGTTGTTCCATCCTATAAGCTGGTTTAAGGACTGATAGAGAGTGTTCGAGTCCATTCTGTGATTTAAGACTGCTATATGATGCTTTTACAGTGTCTCAAAAAACTTTAAAATAACTCTTTAGTGCGACAAGAGAAAGGCAAAATACAGTAAGCATATATATATATATATTATTTTTTAAAATTATGATGATAATTTTTTCACTAATTAAATTAATGATATTATATTATTTTAAAAAAATGATGATATTTTTCTAATAATAATGTCTTTAACATATCATAGTTATAACTATGATGATTTAAAAATATTATTTTAGCGTAAAAGAAAAATTAAAAAAAGAATAATGTTTCTTTCTTTTTTAAAGTATGACAAACTTGGTTTAATAACTATTTTCATCATCATATAACTTAAAAAAACCCTTAATAATAAATTAACATGCTTATTTTCAACAAATTTATTAACATACACATAATTTTAAAATGATCCTAAATAAATAATACACTTCGTTTATGGTTAATGGGATGGAAGTTAAAAGGGAATTTATGTTTTTAAAACATGTTACTTGAAATTATTTTCATATCTTTTTATTTTATGATAAAAATAGCTTAATTAAAAAAAATTAACTTTAAACTTTATATACTTTATAATAATAATAATAATAATAAAAGACTTTATATACTTTATATAAATTGAAAATATGCAACCATAAAAGTAATTAAGTTTAACAACATCAAAGTATTGTGGAAATTAAGCCGAGTATTAGTACAATTGAATTCACAAAAAATTGCTACAAGGCATGCAAAGATCCACTCAAAAGTGAAGACTGAAATTGGTGCATAACACTAACTTGCATTGCATAATTGTACATCAGTCAACCTTATAAAATAATAGGATGTCCAAATATATAATTTTACATTAGAAATTTGAATAACTAAGGAGGCAAGTTGAATCCTCATAATTGGAAGGCTTACTAAAAGTCAAAAATCCCCGTAGGTGCATAAAACACTTTCCAAATTAGTCCAAGAAGGTCAAGAATTAGATGAATAAGGCATGTCAGCTAATGAGCGATAGAGATTCAATAAGCTTATGATTTCAAGAGAGAAAAAGATGAAGGATGAGTTGGGAAAAAAACAAGGTAGTTTCCATGTGACTAGCTTTCACCTTTTTATCTTAAAGATACTGAAAAAATAATCTAAGTCTCGATAAGGTAGGAAGGCGCACTTACTAAACTGGGAGGTATGTATAGTTGGTAGAATCTTATCTAGAATATTTGAAGGGATCTCCTAGATGTATTCATGGAAAGTTTTGACCAAGTGGATGCCAACTAACTAGTCTAGAACCTAGAAAATTAACCATAAAGATTAATAATTATATCCTAAATATGGGAATTGGTTTTTGATTATTATAACACCCCCCCTTTAAGCTTGAATTATGTGAAATATCATATATATATCAAAGATATAATGCATAGAAACAAGTCTTAGTCACCCTTTACATATTGCTTGTCCACAAAAAGAAGGAAAGAATATAAACCATACGAGAAAAACCTCCCCTCAAACATGGACATGAACAAAATTTGTGAAATCTTGTCTTGAATGTCTTCACCATATGATCAACTATCCCCAAGTAGTGATTTGAGATGACTGAAAGTATTCTCAAAGAATTTCTTGGTGAAGATGTATGCAACTTGCTCAGATGATGCACAATAGTGCAGAGCAATGATCTCATCATGCACAAGTCCTCTAATGTAGTACATATGGATATCTATGTGTTTGGTTTGTTTCCTTTGCATAGGGTATGTTGAGATTCAGATAACACTCCAGTTGTCACAAAAAATTACCATGGATGTGTTAGATTCAATCCCAAACTCTCCATGTATTCCTTGCAACCACAAACATTGATTAACTGCATTCACAACTTCTATGTATTATGCCTCTGTAGAATAAAGTGCAATGGAACTTTTATTTTTACTTGACCAACAAATTGGTCCATATGCAAGCATAAAAACATATCTAGAAGTTTATTTTCTATCCTTTCTATCACCAACCCAATTAGAATCAGTAAAACCAACAAAATCTAGGTCAGATTTTGCAACATAATGAATCACATGTGTCTTGGTTACTTGTACAAAGTACAAGATTCTATTTGATTCCCTCCAATGGATATCATGTGGCTGATCCATATGTCTAGATGCCACCCCCACTCATTGCATAAAAAATATTAGAGCGAGTGTGAGTAAGATAGAGACGACAACCAACTAGCTACCTGTACAGAGTGTTGTTCACAAAGGGGGTTGAATCTGCTTATTCAAGCATATTTCCTGAGAGGAAAGGAGTCTTGCTTGGATTTCAATCTTTCATGTTGAAATTATTTAGCATGTCCAAAGCATATTTTCACCGATATAATTTGATTCCAGAGGATGATTGGGAAATTTCAAGCCCAAAAAATTTGCTCAACAATCCCAGATCAGTCATGGTGAAAGCATGGTTCAAAGCATCCTTCAAGGAGGCTATTTATTTCATGGAGATTCCCGTCATCAAAAGTTCATCCACATACACGCCAATAATTAATATTGAACCATGAATCAGCTTCAAATATACATTTGTATCAAACTTGCATCTACTGAATTCTTGAGATAGAAAAAAGCCATATATCTTGGCATACCAAGCTTTGGGAGCTTGTTTTATCCCATATAATGATTTCTTCAACCTGGAAACAAGAGATGGATTAGTAATAAAAACTTATGGTTGTTGCATATATATCTCTTCTTTGAGATCACCATGATTGAAGGAACTCTTTACATCCATGTGATGTACAGGTCCCATTGCTTGGATGCTATGATGGCCAAAACTAGTCTTATAGAGTCCATCTTTTCCACTGGTGCAAAGGTATCATTGTATTCAATGCCTTGGACTTGGGAGAAGACCTTGGCCACTAACCTTGCTTTCTACTTCAGAGGAGATCCATCAGCAACAAAATTTCTTTTGAAGATCCATTTTCATTTCACTAGCTTTCTACCTTGTGGGAGATTGACTAGTTCTTGTGTCTCATTATTTTGGAGAAAATGGAATTCTTCTTGCATGGATGTTTACCATCTTGGATCTTCTGAAGCTTCTTCATATGTTTGTGGAGAAAATCCAATCATCAGATAGCACTTCTTAGTAAATCTTGGATCTTTTATAGAGCGGGAACTCTCGAACTGAGATCTAGTTCCCCTAGAATCACTAGGATTCCCAGCTAGTTCCCCAACTACTTGAATTTTCTTTTCTTCCCACTTTGGTCTTGTAGGACTATTTGGATATGCAATTAAATCTTCATTATCGTACATTTCAAAATCAGAAATCTTATTAGATATTCACTTACAATTAGAGGTGGAGGTGAAGAGGATTCTCCAATTTCAAATGCTAGCATAAGCTCTTCTTCAAACTGAACACTCTTTTTGATGAAATCATTTTGAGTGCTCATGTTGATCAGTTGTACCCTTTGTAATCTTTTGAATACACAACAAATAGGAATTATTGGCTTTGGGGATACAAATCCTTTCTCTTTTTAGGTGGAATTCTAGCCCAAGCTTTAGAGCTTGTCACGTCCCCAATTAAATAATTTCCAAAAAAGACTATTTACAAATAATGTTTCACCAACCTACTACCTCCCTAGGTTGAGATGGAGACATAAATTTTTCAATAAGGGGCTATGGGACCCAAAAGAACTTTAGTTTACCATATTCACATTTAAATGGGTCACATAAATTATAAATGTTAAGAAAATAAGCTGGCATGGGTTCATGAAGACACTTGGAAGCTTGTGAAGCCTTTGGGTGGCTAGATTCCCCACACACTTGGCATGATATTCACCCAAACTCAAACACATGGGTAATATAAAATTATTGGATGGTTATGTGATGTCAAATATCATATAATGAGCCAAGGAATTCGAATTGGTAAAGGAGGGTAACTCTCATGGAAGAGGAAGAAACTAGAAGAGAAGGTGTGCCGCTTGGAATGAGATTATATGCACACTATGACAACAAATGATGGAAGATTATATGAAAAGTATGAAAAATTCAGACCTGATTGCTGACATATGACAAATATGACATCACAGGGATAAAAATAGCCGCCAAGAGGTCGAATTTGGGAATTAGAGGCAACCATTCGAATTGGGGAAATAATTGGAGCATGAAGAGAAAGACAAGTGTCATGAGAGTTACTAAACCACTAAGATGAGTTGGATGAAGCCCATGGAGCTATATTCGAACTTAGGAGGCATCATGAAGTTAATAAAAGGATTTCATGAGGAAGGAGAATAGATTTTGATCATTTTTTAATTGGCCTTTGGCATTTTGGAGAGCTTTTTCTTTTCCATTGCACGATCGGTGTTCACTCTCTGAGCTTGTGAACCGATTTCGAGGGAGTTGGATTCCTTTCCAAGTTGGTTTATAGAGAGGCCATTTATACCTCTCATGGGAGCTTAATGAAGGATTTTTATCTCTAGGTTGAAGGTCCATACAGTCGGATTCTCATGATTCCTTCTTCTCCATTCCCCCACACTCTCATTTGATGGCGCATTTGTTGGAGTGGTGCTTGCGCTTTGATGAGTATAGTTGATGCCTAAGATTTGATACATGATTCATGACTTTGTAATCTCATGTCAATATTCTATGTAAGTCTAAATATAAGAAATACATGTATGAAAGGCTTGCATTCCCATGCTCTTGAATAACTAGTTTTCATGGATTTGGCTTCAATCTTGAAGTGGTTTTATATCATATTTGTATGAGGACATTTTATATGGGTTTTATGATGTTGGGGAAGCCGTATATTATGTAAGACTATGTACTTTCATTTCCTATTCATCCCGAAAATCCAAGAAACTCCTGTGTGAGAAGCTTGCATTCTCATGCCATTGTATCACTAGTTTTCAAGGATTTTGGCTTCAATCTTATAGTAGTTTCATACTAGATTTGTGTGAGGGATATTCTATAATTTGGATGATGTTGGGAAAGCCATATAATATGTATTATTGTGTAATTTAATTTCCTTATGTTATGTGGGTCAAAATCCAATAAATCCATATGTGAAACTCTTGCAATTCCATGCTACTAATTCACTAGTTTTCATGTATTTGACTCCCATGCTGAATGAGTTGTATACCAGAATTGTATGAAGGGATTTATATGGTGTTTAATACTGTTGGGGAATCAATTTGCATTATGTATATGGTCCCAATATGTCACATCTTGATATGAAGCTTTAACTCTACCTTTCATATGTCAAATTTGAGCTAGTTATATGTGATTTCCCCATAAGAAATCTCACTAAAACGTTATCAAACGAATGTGGAACTATATAACCAGTTTTCAAAACTAATAACCATGTGTAATGACAGTCCATGAGTTCTTTCACCAGTCCCCATACTCTTCTTACAAATTTGGGAGGTTCGTACATGAGTGGGGAAGCCTAGTTGGCCTACACCCTAGGGGGATTTCATCACAATTTCCTAGTAATTTTTGGCCTTTTAGCCCCAAAAAAGGTTGCAAAGATCTAAATTTTGATAATAAAAAAAGTATCTATAAACAGCCTTTGTATTTTTTAAGACTTACCATACCACATCCTTTCAAATTCAGTACCATTTGGTGAAAGTTAGAACCCTCTAGAGTTATGACTAGTTAAGCTCAATTTTTTCCCAATTTGTGCATTTCTCCAAAATTTCCAAAGAAGGGACATTACAGAGCCAAAAATAATGACATGTGACACATCAGGATTGTGTCCACTCCAAGATTTGAAAGGAGTGATTCCATCCAAGGATTTATGAGGCACCCTATTCTGAATATAGGTTGCACATTTGATTGCTCTAGCCCAAAAAATTGGTGGAAAATTTTTAGAATCCATCATACAAATGGCCATATATTTGAGATATCTATTCTTCCTCTCATCAACACCATTTTGTTGAGGTTTGTAAGGAATCAAATGTTGCATCTAGATACTTGCATCTTTACAAAATTGTATGAATTCATACTCAACATATACACCACCATTTCATAACTGAGGACCTTGAGATTTCTTCCAGAGTGGTTCTCTACTGAGGCTTTAAAACCTTTGAAGAGGTAAAAAAACTTCTGACTTTTACTTGAGGAAGAAGACCCAACATTTTCTGGAAAAGTCATCAATGAAGGTAGGACATATTTGTATTGACTGATTGACATATGAGGGGAAATACCAACTATATCATTGTGAATAAGCTCAAGGGGTGCAAAGATTCGCTTATGACTGAATCTCTCATACTTGTGCTTTGGGTGTTTTCCTAGAATTCATCCTTGACAAATTCCTTTAGAAAACTTGATTTTGGGAAACCCTATGACCATGTCTTTGTCACACAAATCAGATAGATACTTGCAGTTTAGATGGACAAACCTTTAATGCCATAACTTTCTATATTCATTAGCATGAGTGAGGAGAGAAGAGGGGTTTGAGAAGGGAATGAAGTGTGAGAACGTGTACACTTTGGATCTATGATCAACAAAACCTTTTGCTATGACTCTACCATTCAAAATTTTAGTGATTTCAACATCATTGGGAGTGAAGACAACCTTTTTCGGAGACCCTGTGTAAGTCATCTAATACACTGATAAGAGGTTGACAACAATACCTAAGACATACAAAACATTATTGAAGGGAACATGGTCAAGATTTATTCTACCCTTCCCTTTCCTTTTAGTTCCAGATTCGTCTCCCAATACAATTTTAGGACCATTTGAAACATTAAGAGAGGAAAAGGCCCCCCTTGTTGAAACCATATGCCTTGAAGCTCCAGAATCAATGATAAAGGAAGAGGATCTTACAGTTCTCCAACTAGGGCATGAACTCTCTCCTTGTCTTCAAAATTTGATCCTCCTTTCTTCTTCTTTGTGCCTTTAGGAAGAGAGGTGTTGTGTTTTTCAAGGAGTTGAGTCAGCATATCTATTTTTTTCTTTATGCATGAGCTCTCTTGATGGAAGCCCCTATTACAGTATGCACACTTTCTCATCTCACCTTTTTCTTTCTTCTTATGGGGACTCTTCTTAGAGCTTGAAGACTCCTCATGATATTTGGACTTGTATTTATTTTGATTAGGAGGATTCCTTGGGTTGGCCTTTTTCTTGGTTTTGGAATCCACCTTTGAATCTCCAGCAACCAAAGCTTGATCTTTAGAAGGTTTAATGGTTCCCATCATGACCAACTTGTCATGCTCCTGGGTCAAGGATTCCATGAAATCTGCAAGTGAAGGCATATTCCAGTTTCGAACTGTCAACTTTGTGGCATGGAAAGTCAAAACAAACACAAAATAGTCATGGCTCACTGGTTTTCCGTCCTTCTTTTCAATTCCATACTGCTCTAGCTAAAGAACAAGAGATTTGAACTTGGAGAAATAGAATTCTAAGGACTCGAAGTTGCTTGGACAAAGTGAGATAAGATCATTCTCCAATTGATTCCCCCTCATTTCATCTTTTTTTCCATACAAAGTTTGATTTTTCTCCCATGCTTCATTTGGTGATGTCAATCCATCAACATGGAAAAGGTCTCTGGAAATACTGAGACACAAGAGACCTTAAGCCTCATCCCTCTTATTGTGACACTTGATCTTCTCTACTGGTGCATTATACTCAACCTCAGTTTCCATAGTCACCCTAAAGAGGCCCTTGCTCTTTGTCAGAATATCCATCTGTGCCTTCCATTCCAAGTAGTTGAATAGAGTCAAGATGATATGGTGAGATTGATCCATTTCTTCAGCAACAAAGTCTTAAGTGGAATGAATGTGCTCCTTGGGAGAGTGATGATCGATCATACAATAGCAAAACGAGAGGAGAAAAATCAAGCTAAGAAAGATCTTACACCATGTGGAAATTAATCCCGACCTTAATACAATTGATCTCACAAAAATTTGCTAGAAGACATGTAAATATCTACTCAAAATTGGCGATTGAAATTGGTGCATAACACTAACTTGCATTGCATAAGTGTACATCAACCAACCTTATAAAATAATAGGCTATCCAAATATATAATTACATCAAAGATTCAAATACCTAAGGAGGCAAGTTGAATCCTCACAATTGGTAGGCTTACTAAAAGTCAAAAACCCCCCTAGCACTACAAGAAAAAAGACATTTTAGCCTCACATTAGCACCACTATTTGTAAAAGATTTGAGAAATCCCAAATTTTCAAATAGTGGTGCAAAAGTGGTGATAATGTGGGGATACAAAAGTGGTGCTAAGATTTATGATGCAAAAGTGGTGCTTGTAATAAGGTTGATTATGATGTTAAATGAATATGTGGCATTCCATGGTGTATGGTGCAAACCACCAAAACAATTCCTAGGTGGATTAAGATTTTGTGGTGCTAAACACCAAAACCAATTCAACATGAATTAAGACTTTCTGGTGCAAAACACCAAAATTATTATTATTATTATTATTCAATATACATAAATGTGTACTTGTACATGGTGCATAGCACCATAAAATAATAAATGTTAAAAATATGTATAAATCATATATATAAATATAATAAACCAAAATTATTATTATTATTATTTAATACACACAAATATGTACTTGTATATGGTGTATGGTTTAGAGCACCATTAAAAATAAATATTGAAAAAAAACATAAATTATATATATATATATATATATATATATATATATATATAAAGTTAAAAAGATTTGTATTAATCATTTTTTAGAGTTTATTTGGTTTTTAAAAATCCATAAATACAGTCATAAGAAAGCATTGTGTTAAATTAATACAGAAATAAAATGCTTTAAAAAAAACCTTTGTTTATTATATAATTAAAGTTTTATATTAAAATAGAATTGCACTTTCTAATTTATTTTTTTATTAAAAAAAATCTCATATTTATATTCCAAAAACTAAAAATTCAAGTACTTTTTCCATATTTATATTCCAAGAAGGTTGTGCAGGCTGCAAGAATCTTTGTTTTGGCATGTTGAAAAGTTAGTTGTCCATGCTTAGGAAAAAACACACATGCAAACACATTTATAAGGTTTCTTTAGATATGCATTGATTCTAAATGTCGTTGAGGAAAAACATACATGCAGACACATTTATAAGGTTTATTTAGATATACATTGATTCTAAATGTTCTAGGCATCTTTAGATAGCACTGTCCTCCTTAATTCTTCCCTTTATCATAACTTTGGCCAATTATCTTGAAGCCACCACTAAACTTTGTAATGAATAGAAATTGCTTTATACTACAAATTTTTTTCTCTATTTATTACTTTAATTTGTTTGTGCATATCCATTGCTTGAGGTCGATCAATGTAGACAAAAAGGTTCAAACTCTGTGCTTGCTGGATAGAAAACAATCTGCTTTTTTTCTCATATATAAGCCACAAATAAAAACTAAAGAGAAAAACTTGATTAATAAAAATATCAAACTCTATAAATTGTAAATGATGAAATTCTACAAGTTATAAGTAATCAAAAAATTTGTTCTTTAAGAAATTTCAAAAGGATCAAATATGTATTTTTGGTTAAAAAAGATGCCAATAATTATATGTATAAAGAGAGTAATATATATTTTTTGGTTAAAATAATTATGTGTATAAACAAAGTAATAACAAAGACAAGCATAATTCTTAGATATGTTACAAAGACATAGCTGTAGATTATACATTCCGCTGTCTCCCATAACTGAAAAACAAAATCTGAATTCCACAATAAACAGAAATAAGAAAAAAATTATTTACTTGTATCATTTCGGTAACTATAAATAGAATAGAGCCCCACACAACACCATAGAAGATTATATTGTTCCGACATGGGTCATACTTGACTTTATGTTTTAAATTAAGAGTCGTCTACTTAAAGAAAGACCTCAGATATCCCCTGGAGTTATGTCTTCCGGTAATGTTGGCCAAATCAGGCCTATATGAATGGGGGCTATCGCTGCCTAGAGGAAGTACGGAGTGGAGAATGCTGCCAAGAGCGTAAACCCTCTCTGTCTGCATATTGCGTGGAGTCAAAACGGAATGAAAGGGACAAGAGCTGCCTCCCCATTCGCCTTGCTAGCTTACTCTCTCTTTTATTTTGGTAGTCACTGTTTATGAAACTGGTAAATTTGACAGTGAAACTGTTGGGACTGTGAATTTATCAAACTTCTGTCACCCACCATAACCCGAAACTATCACATGTAAGTTTAACATCCAAACCTATATAGATTGCAAATTGACAAAAACCAAAAATAGTATCCATTGGGGCTGCTTACAGTTGCCGAATTCTTCTTGATCATACTCTGTGCAAAATTCCTCTGTCTCTCGGAGTACTAGAAAAGAAACATAGAGTACTGGAAAAGAAAATATGCAATATTATAAATCCGGTATAAACAATATGAAGGAAAAATTCAATATAAGCAATATTGAATTTTTCCTCTGTTATAAATCCGGTATAAACAATATGAAGGAAAAATTCAAGGCAAGAAGACTGAAAAAGAAGCTCACCCGGTATTTACTGATATTGTTAAATGAAAATCTTTGGTGCCCATGAGTACAAAATGCTACACTAACTCCAACCTGTCAACAATACATGGGATTTTTAGTATTTGATCCTAAACCTAAAATAAAGGGAATAGTAAATAAACTTGTAATATAACAAAGGAAGTTAGACGAAAGAACCTACTTTAACCAAAATCGATTGAGATCTCTGTGTAGTTTTTTCTATGCCATCTAAAAACTGGTAAAAATAAAAGATGTAGGTTGAAAATCATATAAAACTAAACAAACACTTCTGACAAAGATAACTAGGCTAACGGATCCAAACAAATAAAAACCCAGATCTGCTGCAAAAAGAATAGAAACATAGACCTGCCCAAGAAAACATGAAACCCAGACCCGCTCGAGTGAAAAATCTGAAATGCTTTGAAACCCTACTCGGCTTGGCCCTCGTCACAAAAGGTAATGCCAAACAAAAAAATTTGGTAGAAGGGTTTTACCCAAAATTCCCATGCCCCAGGCTCGAGGCGGGATAATAAATATAAGCTCAGACAATAAATGCAAAATATGCATTCACCACGGACCTCATTGATTATGATAGTGATGTTAAAGAAATGTTTTCTTCGAATTCCAAATAAATATTTTCTCAACCCTGGGATCGTGATAAAAGAATTCCAAATAAATATTTCTTCAACCGTGGGATCGTGATAAAAGAATTCATCTACTTTAGTTTTAAGACAACACAAGTATCATCAATGTTTCCAACTTTGATCAAATCTCAATTACGTGAAATTTCCACCTTTAATATAAATAAGGTTAAGTTAATATCAACGGTATATTTAAGCATGTGTTTAAACACTTAGTATGGATGTGAATATATAACTTTATGTACATGAAACTAAATACAACATAACTTTATGTCCATCAAACTAAATACAATACCAAGGTCCTTTTTGGACGAACCAGGGATTTATATTAGTCTATTTCGGTGTACCCAAAAATAAAAAGGGATATGCATCATGAAGTTCAACTTTTAGGAGGAATGGGGCTTTTTATTAGTCAAAATGAAATTAAGGATTGGTTTTTAATTTACTTGATGATTATATTTAAAAGTCATAATATATTAATAATGGTAAATATATATTATGAAATAGAATAAAATAAAAAATGAGTGAGACATGTTATAAAAATGAAATTAGATATTTATTATAATCATAAAAAAATTGAGTAACACTAAACTAAATAGAAAAATTGGACAATATTTTCATCATATTCTTAAAATTAAAAATTCTTAACACATTATCCAATATCTAATTTACATTTCTAAAAAATAACTTTATAATAAACATTTCAATTTTCTAAGAAAACTTTTCATCGATCTTTAAGCTTTTTACAAATACAGAAAAGAAAATTATTATAATCAATATAATGCTCATATATATAACATTCTTATCATGTTATATGGTCTTAGTAGATTTGAAATGAAATCATTTATAAGTTTATAGAAATTATTTTCCTTACTTCTTCCAAAATGAAAATGAGACATAAACATATTTTTATTATATTTCAATTAATAAACATCTCACCATAATCAAATATGAGATATTTTCCTAAACATTTGTGTACTTTTAAAACATTAATTATGTAATATAAAAAATTGGATCTTATATGCTAAATACATATCCTAATGCAAATGTACAAGATTTTGAACCCAATAGATCATATTTAGAAGATAGGTTTAAAAAAATTATTTTGGAAGTTTAGGATGTTAGAACTCCTTTTTTGAAGAACACCTCCAAAAAAGTTATCTTTGAGACAAAATTTCAAGTACCTAGAGTCACAATAGTCAAAACAAGGAGTCTAATAGTTAGGGATATTAAAGCTAGGGGACTCCAAGGGTGTAATGTCACTCTCACGGATCAAGAAGAGATAGATCAAATCAGTGGTATGTTAATTGAAGAATAATCATCTTTCCAATTGGATTATGAGCTCCCATCCAAAGCACAGATCTAGCTAGAAGCTTTGATTTCAGGATAAAGAATTGAGAAGTTCTATTATTCAACAGTGCCATAGGAACCTACCATAGGATACAAGGTACTGAATCCTTGCCGCTTGTGGGATTTCCAAGAAACCTTGTCGCATGTGGGCTTACGATCTAGAGGAATTTGTTTTGGTAACCCAAGTGTCGCAACTGTAGAGCTCTAATGGGATATGGTGTTGAATGATTATGTACACTCTTCCTAATGCCATAGTATCTCGTGAAAACCTATCTCTAATGTTTTGATGAGATGCATTTCCAAACCCATGCAACACACCTAACCTATAAATAGTGCTCAAATCCTCCCAACGACACTCATATACATTCTTCTATAGAG
>LPNX010690175.1:0-38674 GCA_001517045.1 Pseudotsuga menziesii | reverse complement strand
TGGGAGGTATTTTCCAATATTTTTTGAAAATAGGGGTATTGTTTCATATGCCACGAATGAACGTGCTATGGAATGGTTTCACTAAGTGAAGACCCCGTGGTTATCCATGCCTCTAATGAATACAACCCTTAGTTTACTTTTTGTTTCCTCAAGTACATATAACTTAGGCTAGTTTTTAAGCAACTCATGTTACTTAAATATATTGATATGATTAGCATACACAAGAATCCTGTATCATGGATGTTTAATCTGATGTTTCAAACTCTATTTTATGGTCTGGTTTCCCCAAATCCAGACTGATAATTTTCTTTTGACTTGGTATTTTGGAACTATAAGGCACAATAGGCTAGAGGTTTTCCATACGATTGAAATTGGGTTACAATGCCCGAAACCCTAGCCATAAATTGATATATAGTTTCCGTTTCCTTCATTTTTATACTTCCAAACTCAAGTCGAAGAGTTTGCAATCTTACCGTTTTTACTTGAAATGTTCCCCTATAGGAGGATGCGAGAAGATTCCAAGCTTGATGTGTGCTGGTAGCTCTAGATATCCATAGGAAAATGGACTCATCAATGCAGCTTTGGATCAACCATTTTGTTATGAGATCTCGGTCTCGACGAGATTTTACGTTATTCTTCTAGGAATTATTCATTGCGACCAAATCCTTTGTATCAGGTTCTTTGAACTCAGTTTCAACTATATCCCAACATTTGTTGACCTAGAGAAATGTCTTCATCTTGAAAGACCAAAACTCGTAGTTGGTACCGACCAATATAGGTCTAGAGATCAGCTTCAAATTTGAGGTGCTTATGCTGGTAGTAGCCATGTTGGTATGACTAATTAGAGATAAAAAAAATTCAACTATTAAAAACAGTCAATGTAGCTTATATAGCTAGCACAGGGCGTCATAAGGGCATGTCAGTAAAAAATTTAAGTGAACAATGATCGACGCACTTTTCGCTTGGATAAGATGTGTCACCGATGCTATTTTCGTTAAGACAAGCTGCGTCATCAATGCACTTTTTCTTTGAACAAGGTGTGTTAGTGGTGCGAGTGACACACTTTTCCTTCATGCAAGGTGCGTCACAAACACACTTTTTCTTTAGAGAAAATGTGCCATCGATGCACTTTTCCTTCTCGAAGGGTGTGTTAGTGGGTCAGTGACACACTTTTCCTTCAGGCAGGGTGTGTCAGTACTCCAATAGGGAAGAAAAAGAAAAAATATACTCATTCCTTGATGTGTTTTGGCTTCGATCACAACCTCCGTGTGTGTGTGCTTTCCAATATGTGAAAAGGCTTACCCAAAACAAAAGGAATGGATCAGGCCATACACTCTGATACCATGTAAGAAGAAGATGGTAGAACACACAATGGGAATATTGATTTCCTTCTCATTATTAGACTCAAGTATTTATAGGATTACATCACAACATTACCATGGGGCAATACTATTGGCAAGAAAATACTATGGGTCACTGCTCAAGATAAGGGGACCAAATCAACTGCTCAACTAACTTACGAATTAATGTTGCATTTGACCAGTGATATTACATTTCTTAACACCTATTGACATCCACTAGCCACTTTACTTGTGGCTATGCTAGTTTTATTTATGAATTATTTATTGTTTAGTATTTTTGAAGAAAATGATGAGTCAACCAATGTGTTAGATAATACTTTGTAGTGGCCATACTTCTTGCACTAGTTGCACTGAATATTGGACTTATTGGTCCATCTCTTGCCTCTCCCCCTATAAAATTGAGAGTTGTGAGAGTGCTATGAGTGATTTGAATGTTCACAGCTAGTTCTGTGCTCTGTATGAGGAGGCCCTTGACCTCTTCTTCCTCTACCTCTTCCTCCTCTACCTCGACCTTTGCTGAGGAAATCTTGGGTGTTGAAAGCATTGGTCATCGTCTCTTCTTCTTGATTGAGTTGAGCTTCAAGAGATAAAAGGGATCCAGTAAATTATTCTAAGGTGAATTGAGACAGATATTTTGTTTCTTCTATGGTGGTCACTACCACATCAAATTTCTTAGTGAGACACCTTATAATATTTTGAACAACTACCTTCTGTCCTATAGGTTCGCCATAGGATTGAAATTGCGATACAATGCCAAAAATCCTAGTCATAAATTCATCTTTAGTTTCTGCTGCCTTCATTTTTAGACTTTCAAACTGAAGTTGAAGAGTTTGCAGTATTACCGTGTTTACTCGATATGTTTAGTTGTAGGAGGATGCGAGTAGATTCCAAGCTTGATGTGCGCTAGTAGCTCTCGAGATATGTGGGAAAATGGACTCCACTACTAAGAACAGGATGCTACAAAAAACTAACAAAGGACCTAAGCTCAAGAATCATAAGAGATGTCACAAAGATCATAAATAATTCCTCATTGGAAGAAGTAAAAAAGAAAAACTCATTCCCAATCTTCGAAAACAAACCACCATGTTTGCATTGAAGAAGCAAAAGTCATAGCCATTGAAGAACACTACAACAAACGACGTATACGCGAGGCAATCGAAATAGAAAAACAACCTAGAAACTTCAATAGGGATGATGGCCTAACCCTATGTAAGGCCTGGAAACCAATCATTCACTCTATAAGGTTAAACAATAACCATAATAATATTAATGATAAATAATAATAATGATAAAAATAATAATAAAAATAAACAACATATTAGAAAATACAAAACAACATTAACAAACTATACTAATAATATTGATAATAAAGTTAACTTATAATAATAAGGTTAATAAAAATAATAAAAATGATAAACAACATAAAATATTGAACTAAAACCTTTAACTAACGAATTATTTATTAAAACAAACCGACACGGTTCACTATTAATAAAAAACAATATTTATAAAGATTAATTAGGTTCATTATTAATAAAAAACAATATTTATAAAGATTAATTAACTTTAAAATTTTTTTGAGAGACATCCTTTTCCTGAAGACGAACTCAACTCTGAAATCCAAAACTAGTTGAGATGAAAAATCCCACACAGGTTCCAAACTCTCCATTAAAAGCTACCACTTGTGAAAGCCTAAACAAAACCATTATTTCACTACATAGAAAGGAAACGCTGAATAAACTTCAGCAAATGACAAGGAAACGGATTAGTATTGGAAAAGGAACTGCACGACTAACATTTTTTATACATTTTTAAAAAGGTGTAGAGATAGTAAGATCATACCTAAATTCGCTAGAATAAAACATCACCTAAAAAAACTCGAATGAAGCAATTTTCAACAACGCTAGCATGAATCTGGTAAGAAAGGAGATCAAACGAGTGAGGAAACGATTGAATGAATTGTCAAATGAGTGTAGTAGTCTCCATTTATAACTAGCTAGAAAGATACGCGATTGTATGTGGACTAGAGTTCACTCCTTCCTAGTCACAAAAGCTCGACAAAATCGTGAGGATTTACAGAAAGTACACATCAGAAAGTTCTCTAGGCTTGAAAACAGTATTAACAGGAAACATAACAAGAAAAATAATGACATTGGAAACATAACCATTGTAAAAGAACGCATTAAAAACAATGACAGCTCCACTCTTTACGATGGTTATAATATGAAGGATGATGTCGGCATCAATGTAATGAAAGGGAGCGATATTACAAGCAGCAATAACCTGTTGGTGAGCGATATTACAATCAGCAATAACATGTTGGTGAATGATACTACAATCAATAATAATGGTCTATACGATATTAAGCATGGCGATAACATCAACGTAATGGAGGTGAGCGATATCAATATTAACCTTATGGATAACGATGAGGTTGTGAGTAGTAATCACAGTAAGGATGCGAGTGTTATTCACAGTGAGGAGGTTAACATCATAAACGGTGAGGACGCAAGAGTTATTTACAGAGAGGACGCGAGAGTTAATTACAACGAAGACGTGAGAGATAATGCTGCTAACACCGAGTTAGATAGCAGGGATAATTCGGGCAAAACACACAACATTTTTATCCAAAAACGGAACAATAACAATAAAGACATCTTTGCGCAACAGGAGAACGAGAAAAAGAAGACCAACATGGTCACATCTCAAGTAATCAACTGAATGATGATACCTTAGGAATTCTGGAGAAAGGCTTGAGTTTCTCAATAGCGCCCAGCAGGATCGCAGTTGAAAACATCATCTGCTCCATCGAAAATGCCATAATAACAATCCCAATAGATACCGCAGAAGAAATAATACAGGAATGTGCGGTGATATTAAGGGGTTGGAAAACCGCCAAAAAGAAACATCAAGAAGAGAGAGGCGGAATCCATAAAAAACTTGAGGAACAATAAAGAAATAATGATCATGAATGCTGATAAAGGTAATACAATGGTGGTAATGAACACTATTGATTATGAAGCAAAGATAGTGGAACATTTGACAACAACCTGATGCTACAAAAAAATAACGAAGGACCCAAGCGCAAGAATCATAAAAGATGTCACAAAGATCATAAATAATTGAAAAAATTCATCTCCAATCATCAAAAACAAACCACCATGTTTGCATTCAAGAAGCAAAAGTCATAGCCATTAAAGAACACTACAATAAGCGAGGCAATCAAAATAGAAAAACAACTTAGAAACTTTGATAGGGATGGCGACCTAACTCTATACCAGGCCTAGAAACCAATCATTCACTCTATAAAATTAAACAATAATCATAATAATATTAATGATAATAGAAATGATAAATAATAATAATGATAACAATAATAATACACATAAACAACATATTACAAAATACAAAATACAAAACAACATTAACAAACTATAATAATAATATTAATAATAAGGTTAATAAAAATAATAAAAATGATAAACAACATAAAATGTTGAACTAAAAACTTAACTAACTAATTATTTATTAAAACAAACATACACTTTCACTATTAATAAATAAAAATAAAAAACAATATTTATAAAGATTAATTAACTTTAAAATTCCTTTGAGAGACATCCTTCTCCTGAAGATTCAACTTTGAAGTCTGAAAAGCGTTGAGATGAAAAACCCCACACAGGTTCCAAACTCTCCATTAAAAGCTACCACCTGTGAAAGTCTAAACAAAACTTATATCAAGTTTATCAACCCTATTGAAAAGGTTAAGTATTTATTAGTCCACTATAAGGAAGAACTTAAAATTCTCCAACAAATATCGCTAGAAGTTGGGTGTCTTTTGCCACTGCCATAGTAACAAGGAAGGTAAATCATAAAAACATGTTTGGGAGGTTTACGACAGCACTCTGAGTCCCTCATTCATGAACGCTCGTCGAGGGATTCTCTTGTTTAGATATATTGGTAGACAATTATTGCTTCTTGTTGCCATTATTAGCAGGACTGCAGGAAAATAGAGGGTTTGAAGTCTACAACATTTACACTTTCAATTGTTAAATATTTATCCTTTTAACCTTTGGATTTAAATAAGGAAATTAGAATAATTCAAACACTTGTAATCAAATATTTTTCTTTTTTTCAACCTAATGTTTACAATTCACGATAGATAAAGAGCATTAACAGATTTAGAACTCAAATTCCACACTCTTTCTACTTTCTCCTCCGCCCAAAGGAATTTATGGTCTTGGCCTATGAAAGTATACATTATTTGGTATGATTTCATTTAAATACTTAGTTTTTTAAGGTTACATCTATTGAGTATTCGAGACTTAATTTGGTTGATGTGCAGTTGCATAATACATTAGACATTTCAAACAACATTTTGGATGGAGAAATTTTAAACCCTTATATTTATAGCACCACAAGGCACTCCAACAAGCAACACATTTAACTTTTCTCTTAGTCTGGTTGACGTGCAGTTGCATAATACATTACACATTTCAAACAACATTTTGGATGGAGAAATTTTAAACCCTTATATTTATAGCACCACAAGGCACTCCAACAAGCAACACATTTAACTTTTCTCCACATATAAAATGTTACACGAGTGCAAAATATTGTACATACCTATAAATTCACGACAACCAAGTCGATGGCTTAGCTCTGCAAAATATTCTGGATGAACTAGAAATTAGGGAGACACTGAAGAATGTAATTGGAGAGATGAGAGTCTGAGTCCTGACTTGCGATCATCCTATACTCGTAAACCCATGCTAATGTTTTTTATCCCACAAACTTCTCCATTCTCTTTAAGTTCAGGGAAGCTCTATCCAGCCTACCTAATGTTCTACCTTTTCTTCTATTGCTCCTACATATGACGAAGGTGGCACCTTAGAGTTTTCCACCACAGAAGACAATGAGGAATTAGAGTGTGTAGTCATTTCGTTCTATACAAGCGCAATTGAAATCATTTCCATCTCAATTCCCCAATATCCTGTCGCTCCTGCGTTGGTTTACTTTCCCAAGGTAGGCAAATGCATGTTTGTGTATTTCACATGATTACAAAACAAATCATTTTATAATTGCTTCTACATAACATAGATATATCTGTGCAGATGAGGGAAAACTGGGTATTGTTTTCCCAAGGTGTCCGGAGACTCTCAGAGATCATTCTTTATTTCGAGGGAACTCAGGGAACATATCAGAGAGGCCACTGGAGGAAGAGGAGGAATAAGAAGACGAATCAAGTCAAAAGGTGAGGAGAGTGAGGATGGGAGACATAATATCAATATTTTTAGGAGCAACCCATTGGTGGTATAATGACAAGAATGAGCCTCTCTAAATCGTAGACATTGCCAACACAACCAGCCTTCATAATTAGCTTAGGAGTAGGAGTTACCACATAAGAATCCGTACAAATTATGTAATGACAATATTCAGTTAGTTATATGAAAAATTCTTTCATTTCTTTTAGAGTTGACTATATGCATATTGTACAATCCTTCTCTCTCACTCGCCCTCTGTTCTAGTTTCCTGTCTTTGTTACCTAACCCTCTTCCTCTGATGAGACAGGAAGAGTAATAGGCCTAGGTCGACCGTGGGAGACTCGGAGTGTAATTCAAATGATTGTCACCCTATTAAATGAATGAAAATTCGAATAAATCATGGAATCCCATATTAAATAGTATAGGATATGATTCATGATCATAAATAAAAGGTGATGTGCTACTAGCCTATTACCAAAGATCCGTCATCCCAGTCCTGGGGTGGTCATAACAGAAATGTTCAGTACTGGGTGAAACCCTACTCTAGAAACTTATAGACCCATTGGACTAGGTTAGGTTTGAATTCGACAAAGGTTGCTCAATACATTGTAAATTACAACTTGTAAGTTGTAACCCACAAAAAAACAACATTAGTTTTTCCTTACTAAGACTTGAAAGTGGAGGGTTATCCAATCAATTCACCATCCATAGATATTACTCATATGAGCATTTAATTTCACATCATATACTAAAATACTTAAGTGACTTGTAAGTTGTGAGATCACGTGACTCGGTGAACAAGAAGATGCCAGATGGAAAACTGAGTAGGAAGGTTGGAATCCTCTTAAACCAAGATTTAATGAAGTTGGTGAATCAATAATGCATGCCAATTCCATTAAATTCTTAGAAAGTGAACATTGAATCCTGAGTCACGGTCCCGACTCACCGAGTTGAACTTGGCACTAGGAATCCTAGTGGCCCACCATGGTCTGTGCCCATTGGGATCGAGATCCTCATCCATGATCCGACTTTTCAAGGGAACTTAGGTAGACTCTGTGTCCAAACTATCCCACAATCCACTGAATCACTGCATGATAGGGACAATTTTGCAGTTTCCGTTATGTTGCAATTTTACCCAGGCTTACTCAATTTCATTATTGACGGGATGGAAATGAAACTAAATATTTTTTGCATGGTAAAATTCTTTGTGGCCTTCTATGAAGGATAAAATGGCCTTTGAAGGGCTCTGAAGGCTTCAAATTTGAAGCGTGATAGGGTCCCATTTCACTTTGAAGGGCTACGAGAAATTGAACCCTTCAATGTTGAAATGTAAAAATAAATCATTCTTTTCATTTGAAAATGTAAGTGTACAACAAAATTTCATTTTTTTAATTAAAAATAGCGTATATAAAAAAATGACAATAATAATAAATCCCAAGTGATTCAACATTTACATGTAATTAGTGAGGTAAACCATGTACATGATGATTTATCACATCCATTTTTTTTTTATGAAGGATTACTCAAGAGTTAGTATAGAGGAGGAGAGACTAACATAAAGGTTGAGAATAAAGAACATGTAGTGGTTATGGAAGATGATATTGGGAAATTCCCATTTAGAAAGAGATTGGTGCACTTGTTTTGTTAATGTGAACATAACGATAACCTTTAGGAGTATTTCTTTTTTGTACTGCATTGTTCTTTGGACTATTCATTTTGTGAAGGTAAATGCTTGTTTCCTATCATTGGAAAGTGATTAGAGTAGTTGAGAACTACTCGCCACCTTATCTGAATGCATAATATGAAATTGGGGATGAAAGTAGCCTTATGGGGTACTAAAGCTTATTTGTGTCTAGAATTGTTTTGAGAAGAGTTCCACTACTAGAAGTGCTATGTTACAAGGTCAAAAGAGATTAGGCATCAGATTCCTAACATTAATAACAAAACAAAAACGATGATGTTTGTCTAGTGCCAATGTATCCACCTAAAACTAGTGTATTTCTAACATTGTGCATCCCCAGGAGATTTAAAACTGTTGATCCTTGTTGTGACCACTTGATCATTACCATAACCAATGGTTTAAAGAAACAACATAAAAGTAAAAAAAATAGAGGAATAACTTTTCCATGACATTTTACCTTACCTATTTTGAAATGAAATTTTCTACATGCTATTAAAATCATTGTATTATTATCTTTCCAACTAAAACATAAGTTTTCTTTAATCCGCATTTCCATTAACAACCAAAAAAAAATTACAAATACCATCACAAAGCTAATTGATATGTTTGACCATATGGACCTAGTTCATGAGTAACTAGCCATTCAATTTCAAATTCCACCTAATCCCTAACCATCGTCTTCACCATAATAAAACTAAGTATTAGAACACTTGAAAATTTATCCTTCAAACTTTAGTCTAGAGTCTACTAATATATAGATGTCAAATGAGAAATATTGATAGGGATTTCCATTTCTCTTTTCAAAATTGATTTCATATAATTATTATTCAAACACATTGAAAAAGTATCCTTCAAGCTTCAATGTGGATCTGACAAGTAATTGGATCTCACACGAGAAGAAGTTTGAGAGGGATTTCATAGTTATCTTTTCAAAATTACATCTTATATTTATGTGAAAAGGTTAGAGAAAAAACAAGGGATATTATATATTGTAATCTCTTTGTGAACCTTACAAGATTAAAAAATGTCATTTTGACAAAATACATATTTACAATCTCTTCTCGTAGATTATGGGTTGGTAGGTATGATGAGTGGTATCCAAGGTAATTGTAGTGTGCATTTGATATGTCGACATTACAAACCTTTATCATGTTTCATCATCAAGACAATGAGTCGAGTTGAGTAATGGATAAAGATTTACTAATATATATTTAACAACATATTTCAAGAGAAAACTAGGAAATTGATAATGTTGACTATAGAGCTAAGACTAAACCCAAACCCTAAAAGGCATAAATATAATAATAAACTATAAACTATCTCATTTTCTCTTGTATAAACTAAAAGGCATAAATATAATAAAAATTAAAACTTTAAGATTAATCTACAACTTAATCTTGTATTCCTATCTAATCTTTTAATAATAAAATTTAACCTCGATTTCATTAAAGAATACTTCAATAATTGAAGAAGGGTATCTTTTTGAACAATGTAAATCATGTCAATTATGGTAAAAAAATGTTTTTGTTTTAACAATTCATCTCTTTGATTATTTTCATATTCAAAGGTTAATTTTTTTTTCTGTCTATTATAATTTATAGTTTATGGTCAATTTCAAATGTACACAAACTTATTGGAAATTGGAAGTGAATAGAAAATCATTTCAAAGCAATAAGTGCATACCCCAAAGGGATAGTCATTGAGACTAGTCACAATATTAAGAGGGAGATATACCCCTCTAGGTGAAATGCACCATGAAAGACATATTATCTTACTTATGTAATAACAAACCCTCCCCTCCCTATATATTGCTTTCAGTGTGTGCAGTTCCTATAATGTAATGAAATTGAGTTGGAATGCTCATAGTGCGCATAATGTTTGAGTTTATCTATTCATGAAATATTCATGAACAAATATATCTATCCATGACATAGGAAATAGTAGATGAGTATGTAGACCATAGTAAGGGAGGGAGCACAAAGCAAGAACCAAGGTCAATACAAATTGAAACGGTTTACATCCAATGCATTCATTGCATGTTCTTATCCATGTGGCCTTGGCCTCCCTAATGTAGGTCTTATACTCATAAAAGTAAATACCTTATATACCCTTAATTATATAAATCCTATAAATTGGAATAAAATAAAAAAATTATTTCCAAGTCTCTCCAATATTGATATCTTATCCTAGCTATTTTGTGGAAACAATTCAAATTCTCCAACAAATATCAAGTATTTTAAACTTTTAATTTTAATTTTTTTGTTCTATTATGGTTTATGGCTTTTGGATGCACACAAACTAATTGTAAATCAGAAATAAAAAGAAAATCATTGCCACCACCTAAATGTTTTAGGAGAAAAAACTATTTATTCAACCTCTCAGATCCCACAACAGATGACTATATTACACACTCGATTATTGTGTGGAAACCTATAATTCACATTTCTATGGCCCTCACACGATTCACATTGGCAACTGTTGGGGCATCTTCTACCATTCATGTCATTGAGCAAGATCAGATACAAATATGGAGACATGTGCATGCATACAAGATTATCATTATTTTAGCTAATGCAAGTCCATACATATATAAAGCAGTCTCTACTCTCCCGACCCCTGTAGAATTTTATTGAACATAGATAAGGGACAACTCTGTCAGGCTGGTGAAAAATTCGGTCGTTAGGTCATTGATAAAATAAGGAATTGGAATTTGGAAGGACCTTTGAATGGTGGATTAATTACGCTTGATGGCGTCTCTAATTCCTAGTTGTCTTCTCCGATGGAAAACTTGAAGTTTACACCTTCGTCATAGGTAGGAGCAAGAGAAGAAAAGATAGAATCGTTGGGTAGGCACTTGGCGTCCGAGTGGCCCACTATGGTCCATTCCCATTAGGAACATGGTCCTAATTCATGATCTTACTATTTGAGGGAACTTGGGAAGACTGTGAGTCAAAACTCTTCCACAATACACATAATCACTGATAACCCATGGACGTGCAAATTTTGTAGATTCGCTTCTACTGCAAATTTGTACCCAAGCTTACTAAATTTCATTATTGAAGGGCTAGAAATGAAAATAATTTTTTTTGCATGGTAAAATTCCTTGTGGCCTTCTATGAAGGCTAAAATGGCCTTTGAAGGGATCTGAAGGCTTCAAATTTGAATCCTGCCAGTGTCGTTAATTCCATAGCTTTTCAAATGAATTCATTTGTTAGTGTTCATATTATATGAATCGATCCCAATTTGGAGTTCACAATGGGAAAAAAATGATATTTATTAAACTTTTAAACATGTGAATGGTAGGAAATGAAAAATATAGAAAAGAAAAACTGAAAACATATGCAGATTCTTGTTAAAGAACTCTGAGAGAACGATTGATGAGAAAACAAACAGATTGTTTGTTATGGAACATTTTTTTTGTTTGAAGCGATTGATGGTCCGTTCAATCATAGGGAAGACTAAGGAAAGGAACATATTTTTTAATTGTTGAAACTCTGCATGCATGGATAATTCCTTAGAATTCCTAAATCCAGAAGGAATTTAAAAACTAATTGGGATCCAATGGAACTAGAATGATTATGGGAGAATTATGTTAAAATAATGCTTGCATCGTGTTGATCGTGTGGATTGTATTGGTATACATCTGAAACAATCCTCAACCCTTTTTTTGTGGACCCCAAAATGCCATATTTGGTGGAACATCTCAAATGACTCCTATTTTTCTATTGATAATTTTGAGATAAGCTATTCTTAATAATTTTTAGATCATAAGTGGTCCCACTGTCAACACCTAATACCTCTCAAACATGGAGGAGTTTAATAAGGATCTTCCTGAGGATAGTAATTATTTTGAATCCATGTTCAAACAAGAAAGTTTGAAAGGGGGAGAAGCATAGATGGGTTACAAACCTGGAATTGTTTCACATCAAAATAGAAAATCAGAAATAAAAATTGAAACAATAATATTTATAGACACAAATGATACTCCTTAAATATAAAACATGTTTCATTCCTCCTTATCTTTTGTCCAAAAATTAAATTACGGAGAACATAGATAAAATAGACTGTTGTTTTTCCAACTCTCAAGATCCAAAGTGTGTCATCTCTAGACACTTATATAGCACGGGAAATAGTTCCTACTCTAGAGGTTTCTTCAGCAAGCTTCTCCTTACATTGTTACAGGTGGCACACTAAGTTTCTAACTACCCAAGAGTACATTCATCAAATTGACATGATTTAATATGAACAAGGACACGAGGAATTAGTTGCACCTGCCAACACTCCCCCTTAATTCCTACCATAGTCTTCTATAGAACTTATAGGTTTTACAAGAATACTAACATCATAACATTAGACACACATTTTTAATTCATTTTCCTTCTGATCTTAGTATTAACTAGGCTTACAAAAATGACTCACAAAAAAATTTAATAATTTAGATTATTTTTCTTCTTTGGGCTCCAAACCTTGTATTATTCAATCATTGTCATATTCTTCATCAGTTTCATCTTCACCCTTTTCTTAATTCACAATGTTTTCTTTGATTTTTTAAGGTGTTCATTTTCTTCATGAGTTATAGATTCAATGCTCATATAACATATACTGCCATTTTTCTTTTCTTTGTTATTGTTGTTTGACAACCTTGACCCTTCATTCTTGAGTTTTTCTTCAACTTTTTCTTTCATAGTGCTATTGTCCATGCTTGTACAAATACACACGATTTTGAATGCTACAATGTGTTTGCATTTTGTTTTTGTGGGATTAATATTTGAAATTACACAAAAAAACGTGAGTTTCTTAGCACTATGCCCAATCCTCTACACGTGCCGGCGTGTCATTCCTTGCCTATGTCTCTGCTTCAGACGTTTTTTTGTTTTTATCATTCTTTTTCCTTGGAGTATGATAAATCATGGCTAATTGAGCATTACATCCAATTTTTCAGTATGCACGTGTTTAGGCATTGGTTATAGTATGCTACACACCATCATTNATATATATATATATATATATATATATATATATATATACATATACATATACATATACATATATAGATATATTTCTTATTTTTCTTCTATCAGGACTCCTTAATTAAAAAAGCACATTGTTAGTGTTTTGTCCATAACTCTTCCGTTTCTCAACTATTTTGACACTAAATGAAACTGACCTCTGCATGCTATAAAATAACCATTTCAAAATAATTGCATTTAGACCTTCAAATGATGCACCCACACTTGGCATAATTTTTTCAATGTTTGATCACTTAGATAATAAAAAACAAATTTAAAAATTATTATTATTATTATTTTTGGAAAAATAGCGGCGCACTCGTACTAGTTGTTCTCTATATGTCTACCAATTTTCTTAAGTTGATTCCATCATTTAGGCACTCAAAGGTTGCACCCACAAAACATATACTTTATAATTTGTCCCAAAATAAAATGTATATGTTAAAAAAGATCAAACTTTAGATAGTTAAGAACATTTTCAATAGAAAAAAATTATATATTTGGAAACTTCATTCAATTTCCTACATTTCATCCTTTTTACTTGTCACAAGATTCATTGTGTACATGTCTTAAAATATCCATGTATGTTGTGGGATGCCTACATTTTTTCAGTTTTCTATTACATCTAACATGTCAAAAGAGACCCTCATTAGCTTGCACACACCCGTACATTTCATAATTCATTCTAATGATCAAATTTCTATTTTTCTAGCATGCCATTGCAACTAATACATCATGAGTGGGTATCATTACCTTGCACCATCCTTGATCCTAGTGATATTTCTGATTATGAACCTGATATTGAAAATGATGAAATTGTTTTTTTTGAAAGGAATACAATGGGAATCGGGTCCATAGTCATGGACAAAATGAGTTTTGATGGAAAATTTTTAAGAAAAAATGGTTAACAAATCCAAAATCCCATAGAGATATGTATACGGACACTAATTGAATGCCTTGGTTGTGAAGGTCACACACACAATGATAACATCAAGTTTGTAAAAGAAGAAACATCAACTTAAAGTGAATTATCTATATGTAACAATGCAATGAATAAAGTGTACAAGCGGGAGAAATATCGTAGTCATTATGGTAGAATGAGACATGTTCAATTAAAATGTTGGAACTTGCATCCTTGTAGTATTTGCGATTTTACCAATTATGATCACCATAGATGTTGGAATATAGGAATATCAAAACCTCACTTGTTATTTTATCGTGCTTGGATAGACGTGAAGGAATGGCATAACATTACTTTTATGTGTAAATTATTATACAAGGTGAAATATTTAATGTACACTAACATCTCTCACATAAAAAATCTATGAGTTAGTTGGTCTCCAAAAGTCAAGCTATGAAGAGTAGTCCAAAGAGTCACATGCCAAATTATAATACTAAGGAAATATATGTCATTGTATTTTATTTGATTAATTTCTTTGAGTAAATTGAATCAATATTATTTTATGTCATGTTCCCATTTTGACAGCACCATGAAGTAGATAGAACCCCATGGATCCTAGTGACAGATTGAATTAAATAATTAACGAGGGATTAAAATAAGGCAATTAATTAATTAGGAGTGTGCATTTAAATTTATCCATAGTTACTACCCACTTGGAATAAATAATCATGGAGCATTTAATATTATTGGTACAATTAATATTTTGATTTGTTATGCAGAATAAATGGAGAAATTGGCCCACCAATTCAAATTAGTGGATAAGGTTGGAGGAATTACTTGGAGTAGAAGTCAAGTAAGCACTAGAGTCCAAAAATGATGCCAAAAATGAGAAAAGAGGAATATTTAAGGAAAATGAGCATAAATCCAGAAAGCAGGATAAAATAGGAAAAGTAGGAAAGTTTAGAAAAGAAGGAATGCTAGAAAAAGAGGAAAAAAAAGGAAAACCAAAGCAAAGCAAAGTAATGAAAGTATGTCCACTCATGGGTGACCTATTATCACAGGTCACCAAGACAAGTAAATTTCTCAATAGGTCAACATTATTTCTATAAAATAAGTATCACAACTCCCTTTCACATCTTTTGTTAGTTTGAGAAATTTTATGAATGGATTTGTGCATTTGAGAATTGGGAGATGTGCCCCTAGTCAAGCATGGGAGATGTGCCTTTGCTTTCTGTGAGAGGATAATGGAATTAATAAATTGTCATTTATTTTATTTGCAGGTCCTATAGCTAATGAATTCTAATTTGAAGATCAGAAAAATCATCATTCAGTTCAGAGATCAAATCCTCCCTCCTTCCTCTTTTCTCCTTCTCTCTATTCTATGGACTTCTAGCAATTTTGGAGCTATGTAATGGATATTTTGAAATATGTATGATATGATGTGTATAATGATGTCTAATGTACTATTTTATATCATATTCAAACCAGCTTCAAGTCATTCCTAAATTTTGTGAGATTCAGAGATAGGAATTATTGGTTTTCCTAGCACTGGAGTCATAATTTTGGAATTGTGCTATCAGATGTTACTTATGTGAATATTTTGAGAATTATTTATACCCTCATGGATTTTATATAGTATTATTTACAATCTTTGCAAGTTTCATAACATTCTGATCTGTTTTGACTGAGTTTTGTATCAATATTTTATACCTTACCTAGAATTCATGGTTAAAATGACTAGTTTTCCAATTTGAAGCATTTTATGTACCTAAACAATTCCATTTGTTTTAATTTATTTTCTAAACATTATTTAACACCATAATTATGACACTCCATTTTTAAAACCGAATCCCAGTACCTCTCCTATTTCCTTTGGAAAGCGTTGAATCTTGAATAGTTGCACAGTCCTAGTAACTAGTTTCCATAGTTCCACCCTTAATATGCCTTGTCACTTTCCAGATTTGTTTAAAAACTGAATATATATTTATATACATGTTTTATAAATTTATTACCAATCCAAATAAGTTCTCCAAATCCTCTATTTATGGATACGAGAAAAGTGCTTCCTAGTTTCATGGTTAGGTGACCCAACAGCATGGAAGTAGGTTTTCGCGGAGCGGACTCTGAAACCTCAATGGTACCTGATATAAACGTGTTAGGGAAGAAAACATGTCATTCCTATTCTATCCTTTATTTATTCCCTCTTCCAACTACCATGTGACCTAAAGTATCAGTCATTTTCCCTTAGCTTCTTAGCTTCCAAAAGTCCACTGGTTGTTTGCAAGTTTTATTTTAAAACATTGAGATAATTTGTAGAAAGTTAATATTCTGATCTGAATATTAGATCAGGGATAGTAAATTGGTATCAGAGCACTTTTCTCCAATCCTATGGAAAGAAGGATCTTTATTAACTAATTTTGTAGATCACCAATTCAAGTTGCAACCATGAGGGTTGTGCCAGTAGTTGAAGATGATGACTTTGATTAGTTTGTTGAAAAAGAAGAGGTGATCTATGTTAATGATGGGTTTCAAATGTCAAGAGCCATGATGGTTAATTTTATGACCATATGGAGTATGAATAAATTAATGTGGAACTACCCATGGCTAATCCTAAGAACGATTTAGCAAAGATGATAGATGCAGCTGAAAACGTGCTCCACCACTACAAAGAGTATCTTTCCTTGGGGGAAGTGATTTCTAAATCCATTCCTTTCAAAGATTATTTTTCTTACATATTTGGATTTGATCCCAAGAATGTATATTATTATTCTTTCAAGAGCATCAAATCATCCATAGAGGAACCAAGTTGTTCCAACTATGTGAGTAAGGAAGAAGAAAGAGAAACCAAAAAGGAAGATGCAACAAAGACATATGTTGGTCCTAACATTATGATATTTTTTGGGTGTTATCCTAGCATATATTACAAAAGTGGTAATGTGAGTACTATTCGAGAGATTAAAGTTTCATCAAAGTGCTTGGAGAAGCAATATCCATTGACAAAACTTCCTTCGAAGGATAAGGTCATGAACCTTACAGAGGAAGACACATGTAGTGCTTCTGATGGAAGTATTGATGAGGAAAAAGAAGAAGGGCATGTTGGTATAAATGTTTTGGATAGGAAAGATGAAGAGGAGGATGAGGGCCGAAACCCATTCTCAATCACGGAAAAGGGACATGATTCACTTAGTTCTTCAAGTGGTCAAGGAAAATAAAAGATCCATGAGGTGAAGTCAAAATCACCACAAGATGGTTGCCTAAGAGGAGAAGTTGACGAGGAATGCACTTCAAGCTTCTTGGTGGGTGATCTCCATATAACTACTCAATATGTGGGATTATGTATGGCAGAGGATACATATTTTGGATCATAACCAAAATATGATTACAAATCAGAGTTAGAGTCACCTCAAGAGCCACATACAAAATAATAAATCAAGGCCACACCACTAGGGTGTGAAGCAGAGAAATGGGTGGGTTAACAATCCATCATAATTACACCACATAAGGAGGAGAACATGACACATGGTGAGAGAGTAAATTCTTATTTTTATGTGTCATTATGTAAATATGATATGGCCTCCACTTCCAGTGAAAAGTTTAGAATAGTTGAGCTCCCTAGTGATGAGGTTCAAAATTCTGGTGACAAAAATGAATGCAGTATGAAAGATGAAACTTTGAGAGAATATCTTTCTGGTGCACCAAGGATGATTGAGCAGTTATGTTGCAGCCCAAATTAAGATGTTGAGGACTTAAAAGATGAATATATTACAGCAATAAAATATGTATCAGATTTCAAAACCTCAAGTGCATTGCATGAAATTGATCCGGTGATGGAAAATGAAAGAACCTCATCTTCTTGTAGGGTGATTGAAGATGGATGAACAAAATATATAAGAGGTTGTGAAAATTATCCATGACACTCATGCTTCAGTGTCAAATATGTGTTGGGAATATTCTTTAATGGAAGACCAATATTCCTTTGAAGCCATGGAGAATACCCAGAAGGCAATGTCCACAAGCAAAGGTAATTTCTTACAATTGCTTTTAGATAAAAATGACATGTTTTAGCTTGTTGAGTTATTGCGGGAAGCATCACTGCATGATGAAGAAATTATTTTCATATATGAATAAGAGAACTACAAGCTCAAAGGTGATTTGTTGGCCACCCAATATTATTTGAGATACACTCAAACTGCCCTCTTAGAATCATAAATGAAGATAGAAAAATTTCAACAAGAGTGACAAGAATTGACTGAATCCTCAATTTTTCTTGAGAGTCATCCCTTCTAGGTAAATGTCATAAAAATTCCATGGAGGAACCTCATGAGTGGGTGTACCATGAGGAGCATTCTATTCAGTATGTGCTTGAAGAGTGCGCATAATAGTTTGATGAGAACCAAGCACTTGATTTCTTTCCAAGGAAACTTGAGTCGTTCCTTGAAGACAGTCACTCTCCCCTTCAAAAGTGGGATGAGAGAACCCAATTTGGGCCATCCAATAATGAAAAATTTGCATCCATTAGTCTGATTATTGAAGGTTGCAGACATGCAAAGAAGGTTCACAATTCTTTCCCACATGTCCTAGATTCAACAACACAAATGGGGAATGAACAATGGGTGAAGAAATTTATCTGGTTTGTGTCACATGTACAACATGGGGATCATGATTTGTCCCCATGGGAGATAGATCCTATTGTATAAGAGATGGATGAGTATAGATCATATAAATCAGCAAGTAATATATTTGATTCATCCACTAGATGGTGGGATAGAGGAATCACTGAAGACGAAAATATGGAAGGTAAAAATTTTGTGTCTTGTTGCAAGAAAATTGTTTTTAATATTGCTGATTTTTCTATGATTTACAAGCAGCAGAAAAGGCATGTGTGTGAAACCACTTTTGAAACCAAGGAATCATATCTACACTTACTTTCAATGTGTGGGTCAATTGATGGAGTTTTTCACTGTTGGATTAATGGAATAGAGTTGAGTCATTGGATGAAGAGGGGAGCACCTGTTGAGTTCCATAGAGACCATGATACCTCGTTATTGAGGGAAACACAAACATGAATGATTTTGATACAAATTACCCTCTTTTGGAGCAGAATTTTATGACATGGGATCCTCACTCTTGTCACTTGAGTTTCATGGATAACATACTTGTTCCTTGTGTGCATGGGTCACATGAGAACATTTTAGTTGGAATGGAAAGACTGGTGGAATTGTGGCCTCGCTTTTTGGAGGAATATTTGGGGATGTATAGTATTTATTTGATTCATCCCTACACTGGAGAGTTTCATATGCTAATCCTAGAAAATGGAGAAAAACTAATGGAGGATGGGTTGGAAACAAAAGTTGCCAGTTTCCTAGTTGACTAGCTTTTATCTTATCCATAGAAAAGTAGAAAAAACAGAATAAAGCAGAATCTGCTGTAAAGTTCTGTATACTAATTCTGGATGGTCAAAAGGTGTTCAAGATCAACCCAGAATTAGAAATAAATCATTCCTAGGATATAGATGGCATGTATTGACTTTAAGGTGCAAGTGGATGCCAACTAATTAAGTTAGTGGGTGAATAGTTAATCAAATAAAGATTAATTATTTTATCCTAAGTTATGAGTGGGTTTAATATATTCCAACACCCCCTTATAAGTCTGACTTTATGATGGTATGGAAAAAAATATGGATGCATATGGATGCATATAGGGCCTAGAAACAAGGCTATGGTCACCCTTTAACAATTATTATGTCCAGAAAAGTCAGGAAAGAGGCAAAACCACATGGGGAAAATCCTCCCTCAAGATAGGACAAGGCACAAAATTTGAAATATGTCTTCAACATATCTTCATATTCACTTTAATGAGCTAACTAAACTTCTTCTGGATGAAGGAATTTTTGAAGAAATCATGAACTCCATGATCATGCGCTGGAGTGTAGAACCTGTAAGAAGGAAGAGGAGAGACTCCTTGTATCTCATCAACTGATGAAGTAGGAGCATTATATGAATGCTTCTTTCTACTGTCAAACTATGATCTGCAAACATAATCTTAAATGGAAAAGAGATCTGTGCATACCACGTGCATACTCCTTTCTAAAGAGTACAAACAATAAGGCAATTTATTTCACACCCAATTCCCTGAATAGCTGCAAAATTGTGATGTGAATCACATGTCAATCTTCCAATCTGCTGTAGCACCTGTATAGATCTGATATGAGGCTGATAAAAATATGATATATCAGAAATATTAACAGATGGAACAGCAAGGACAAAGGCTTCAATGGCTCCATGAGGATATAGGGCTAGACTAGGGAAATTATGAGCAACTGGGGAAAACTGATAGGTGTAAAAATCTGAATGATGGATGGGCATAAGATCTGAACCATAAGTGTTTAGAACAGATCCAAACATGTTTAATATCAGTCCATATATGACTAAGGTCATGGATAACCAGCCACTGAAAGTTAGGAAATACTTCAAATCATGTAAGATAAATATCACTGCATAAGAGACCAATGAGGAATCAACTAGTGAACTAGGGATTTGTATAATATTCGGATCATTTAGAGCTATGGTATATGGTATGGATGGTGGTATGATATGTGTATCAACCAGAAAATATGCTTCTAAATCATAATCCAAGGGATCACATATAAGCATATCAATAAACTCATGGGAATACACTGGTAATGAATCCTCTATATGAAAGGAGGAAAGAATGAGATGTTCACAATCTTCAAGAAGGCTCTGAGTATTGATGCAAAGAATAAAGGAGGATATGATGAAGCACATGAGATCAAGTAAGGTAAGTGGTATGACACAAAGAAGTGTTGATGTGGCTAAGAAAACATCCTGGAAGTCATTGGGTTGCGTACCATCAATGAGAGAGGTATGCAAAAGGTGTGAAGAATCTGGCACATAGATCTCAGAATCTAAGATAGGAGATTTAGAGAACAATGAATGGGTTATAGGATCATAATAAATATTAGAATCAGCTCCATATGTTACTTCTTTTTCATCAATAGTATCACAAGAAGAAAAATCACGTTCAAAAGACACAGAAAAAGATGGCTCTTCAATATTTGCTTCTTCATTGAAGGAGGAAGCATTCGAATCAAAGAGGGTAGCAGCAACATGAACTGTATGAGAAACTTCTTTATCATGATAAACTTCATCAGAGAATATAGAGGCCAATAAATCTTGAGAAAGAGAACAAGAGGAGATGCTAGGTTCGCTCCATGCTTCATCTTCAATTTCCTACAAACCAAAATCTTTGTCTAAAATTTTCCAAAGCTCAAATGGATACTCAGTAGAATCTATGATATGATATATATTTGGAAACATTCCCAAACACATAATTCCATAAGCTCTATCACAATTATTTATCCAATCAATCTTCTCTTCATAAGACTCAGGTTCACTCAATGCACCAATGGAGACATCAAAGAGACATTGCCACTTCAAGTATGCCCTCATCTTTGGCTTCCAATTAGCATAGTTGAAAGGAGATAGTAGAGGAACTTTTGAATCCATATATAAGTTGTTGATATTCTCTAGTAGATACTCTGTGAAACCTATAAAACAAGCTAGGATAAAATCTTGTAAGCTAGACAAGCTATTTTTCAAAGAAGGATAAGAGACTAGATTCGCTCCTCAAATCTGTAGAACTTGATAAACCTTGCTACTGTAGAAGATGGCAAGGTTGTGCTCCCTATAGCTCAATGCTATGTGCAATGATGCTAAGAAGAAGCAGAATAAACAAAATCTTCCAAAAGCTTCCAGTTTCCTAGTTGACCAACTTTTATCTTATCCATAGAAAAGCAGGAAAAGCAGAAAATGCAGAATAAAGGAGAATCTGCTGTAAAGTCCTGTATACTAATTTTGGATGGTCAAAAGGTGGTCAAGATCAACCCAGAATTAGAAATAAATCATTCCTAGGATATAGATGACATGTATTGACTTTAAGGTGCAAGTGGATGCCAACTAATTAAGCTAGTGGGTGAATAATTAATCAAATAATGATTAATTATTTTATCCTAAGTTATGAGTGGGTTTAATATATTCCAACATTAGCTGGAATGGAAAGACTGGTGGAATTGTGGCCTAACTTTTTGGAGGAATATTTGGGGATGTATAGTCTTTCTTTGATTCATCCCTACATTGGAGAGTTGCATATATTTATTGAGGGGCCCTCAAAGGTTCAAGTTTGCATTGGAAAGGATGATTTTTCAATATGGTGGTATGATGTTTTTCCCAACATTTCATATAATGCTGATTTTTTCTTGCTACTAATGTTTGGGGAGATGCAACATGAACAGTGGGATCCATGCACTCTTTTTCTTAACATATTTTGTTGGATGGTATTCTTATCCATGGGGGTGCCATACAAGCAATGAGATCCTGGAATTGTTTGTCCTTGGAGAATTTGTTTGCATGTTGGCATGATGGAGCAATCCAACCCTCTTTTGCACAAGTTCATATATGTTGCACTTGGTTTCAGTTTCCCATAGATGGAACACCTCCTTGGAAGGACTTATAGCTTACATAGTAGTGGTATATTTGCATTTATGATATTCTTATGGGATCTTGGCACACTTTCCAGTTACTTCACTTGGATAGAAGTAGGCATGTTCAGTTACAAATGTAGTGAATATTTTATTGGAGAGAGGATTATGATCAAAGTAGTTCAACAAAAGAATGATGGACCTCTTGGGATAATTTGCTTGAGGAAAAGAAATATTGGGAAGGTAGGATTGTCATGTTCCCATTTTGACAACACCATGAAGTAGATCGAACCCCATGGATCCTAGTGACGAATTGAATTAAATAATTAATGAGGGGTTAAGATGACGCGAATTTTTTGTTGTTGTAAGTTCAGAACTAATCTATTAAGGAAAGATATAAGTACAAATAAAATTACAGGTCTGCATGTTTATGGAACACGAAACAGATCCAAAAGAAGTCGGCCAAGAGTGAAAAAATTGATCCTCCCTATTATGGGGAGAACAGATCTTAAACATTAAATGTAACTATCTGAAATATTTAAAAGTCATAGCTAACCTAGACTGGACAACTGGAGGAAACCTGATACAAAAACCTTTAAAAAGATGGATAACTTGAACACCTAGCATTACAACTGCTTGTACAGTACCTCGGTGATTGGGAAGTAGTATTCTGTTCCCCATTGTAGACCCTTCTCCTTGCAATTCTCCATCTTCATGTTTGGTTCATTGACGTTGTTGGTGGAGTCGTTGTCCTTAGTGTTTCCCGAGTCAGGGGAGGGATGCTTTACTATTAGAGGTGACGATTTCTTAACTGCTTTTCCCTTTTTCTGAACAAGCTGGTGCTGCAGAGAGGTGAGGATGGCTTGAACAGTAGGTGGTAGAGGAGAAGGTGTGGAATGAGGAGGAGGGGGAGGAGGAGGAGGAGGAGGAGAAGGAGGAGGGGGAGGCAGAGGTGGAGGGATAGGTTCAAAATTGGATGGGTTGGATGGAGGGGTGTTAACAGTGCGGAGGATAAGCCCGGTTAGAATATTTTTAAAAATCCAATAATTTCCCCTATGGGACGAGGTGTGGGTAGCTGTAGTGAGAGAGACGAAAACTTCATCCTCCCAATCGTCGACCAGGGTTCTCAGGGTTTTCAGCACCTCTGCTTCATATCCCTGATTGCTAACTTGCATATGGAAGGGTGGCTCTGAGGGGTTTCCATCCATTCCATGGCCTCTCCCACCCCTGGGAGGTCCTCGTCGACGGGACTGCATGGTTTTTCCGATGTGAGAGGGTATGGAATAGGAGCAAAAGGAATTTAGCAAAATGCAGAGGCTGAAAGTGAACATGAGAAAGTAGAGAAGGAGAGGAGCTGAGCAAGGGTAGGATCTTAGCAAGCTCAGCAGAGCGGGGGTGAAAAAATGCAAGAGATGGAGGGAGAAGAGCCCGGAAGGAGCAATTTTGCACTGAATCCAAGGAGCGCAATGGTTTACCATTATTGTTTTGTACCGGACCTATTAAACCTTAATTTTTGAGGAGACTAGATCTGCATGGAAGATCGGGCTCGTCGTCATCCATCCTACTGATGGCGTCATCCCTGAAAACTGCAACATTCTGTTGTTGTCGAGCTGAGCGCCTATCGTCTGGGAGTGCTGGTGTGCATGGGACTGCCCGTCATCATCTAGACTGCCAGCAGGGGTGATGAGCATACTGATGACATGTTGGGGTGCGTCATCGGTCTGGAGTCCTGCGTGTGCCCTCCTATCACCCGCATCTAGGGAAGATGATGCAATTAATTAATTAGGAGTGTGCATTTAAATTTATCCGCAGTTTCTACCAACTTGGAATAAATAATTATGGAGAATTTAATATTATTGGTGCAATTAATATTTTTATTTGTTATGCTGAATAAATCGGGAAATTGTCCCACCAATTCGAATTAGTGGATAAGGTTGGAGGAATTACTTGGAGTAGAAGTCAAGTAAGCACTAGAGCCCAAAAATGATGCCAAAAATGAGAAAAGAGGAATATTTAAGGAAAAATAGCATAAATTTGGAAAACAAGATAAAAAAAGAAAAGCAGGAAAGTATGAAAAGTAGGAAAGTTCAAAAAATAAAGAAAGCAAGAAAAAGAGGAAAAAGAAGGAAAGCCAAAGCAACGAAAAGCAAGGAAACTATGTCCACTCATGGGTGACCTATTCTCATGGGTCACCAAGCCAAGTAACTTCCTCAATAGGTCAACATTAATTCTATAAAATAAGTATTCCAACTCCCTTTCACATCTTTTGCTAGTTTGAGAAATTTTATGAATGCATTTGAAAATTGGGAGATGTGCCCCTAGTCAAGCATGGGAGACTGGCCTCGCTTTCTACGAGAGGATAATGGAATTCAACCATTGTTGTGGATTTTATTTACAGGTATTGTATTCGATCAAGTCGATTTTGAATATCAGAAAAATCATCATCTAGTTCAGATATCAAATCCTCCCTTCTTCCTCTTTTCTCCTTCTCTCTGTTCTACAGACTTCTAGCAATTTTGGAGCTATGTAATGGATATTTTGACATATGTATGATTTTATGTGTATATTGATGTCTAATGTACTATTCAATATAAGATTCAAATCAACTTCAGGTCATTCCTAAATTTTGTGAGATTCATAGATCGAAATTTGTGGGTTTCCTAGCATCAGAGTCATAATTTTGGAGTTCTGCTATGAGAGGTGACTTCTGTGAATCTTTTAAAACATTTAGCTAATTTACAGAAAGTTAATATTCTAATCTAAATATCAGATCCGAGATATGCCATTTTATTTTAATAGTTTGTGTTAATCCAAAAGCACGTTTAATGGTTAAGGGTAAGCTAAGGAAAACCATGGGTATGTTTTAATGGTTATCGATAAGGAAAAGAAAGCCCCATATAAGATGTATTAGTTGAGTGTAAGCCAAATAAAACCCATGATATGGTTGAAGGTAAGCCTAAGAAACTCTTAATATCATATATGAGGCAATCTAGATAATTGACTCAAGATCCAAACTTATGAAAGAATGATGCAACTCATGAACAATACAAGTAGCTTCCAACAATTGACTATGCATATGTAGTTAAATAAAACCAAAAGACTAAAGGCGTAGACAACTCAAACATCCAAATTGAACCATAAGTATTTGTTAAAGGGGGGTGTGAAGGATTAAATCCTCTTTGTGATATTTAATGATGACACTATAATATGGGATAATGAATATCATACACAAATGACTATGTACACAATCAATAATAAAGACAAAGATATAAGATAGTGATGGGGATATAGTGGGATCACTTTAGTGATTTAGGGAGACACATTGTGTACATAGTTATGAATACGGCTCAACATAAATTCTTATTATGGCAACTTTACTATAGTCACCTATTGTTATATAAAATAATCTCATTATACTTTACTATACAAAGAAATGTATTTTGTGTTTAAATGTAGAATTTGTGCACTAATGTTTGTATTTGTTGAGTTGTTCTTTCCAACAAACCATTGCTAAAACATTATTATAAAATCATATCCACATATGTTTTTGGAGAATGTAAAAATAAAATAAAATGGAAATATAAATAATTAAAATTATTATCTTAAATATTTTTTTTTATATATATTGATAATTATAACCATTTCATTTTCACATATATAGTGTAAATTATAAAATAAGACACTTTATCATTTTTACAACTCTGGTAGTCGAGATAAAGATAACTCTACAGAGCTTATTATGTTCACTTAAAAGACTAGTTAACAAAAATTAAATTAAAAAAATAAATAAAATCAGTGAATAAGAATAATCTTAAAAATGAAGGTTGAGTATAGGATGATGGTGGAAAGGTAGGAGGTAGGTTTCTTGGTGAGTAGGCAGGTTGGTGGTGGTTCAGTAGTAACTTTTCAAGATGGTTCCTGCTCCTCCTTGGGGGGGTGAGGGACCGTGGAAGGAATGAAATAGTGGAGGCAGAGTCAGCTTTCTTGGGAAAAGAAAATGACAAAGGAAACAGAGTAATCAATGCTCAAATTTCGCCCATAGATGGGGAAGGGTGTAGCAGAACCAAAAAGGAGGAAACAAATAACCAGGGTACAAGAAGGATAGGACAATGCGTCTTGAAATCCAAGACGGTACCAAGACTGAAGATCAAATATGAAAGAGTCAGGGAGGACATCTAGTACATGAAATAAAGGGCACTCATAGGAAAATTTGTGGGGATCTAGCCGAAAGAAAAGACTCTGGTATGGTGGATTAACTCAACGTGGAAACCCCAAGGACACTTTGATCTCCAACTAGGAGCTAAAGGGTTCTTCACCATCATTTTATTCAATGAAGAAGATAGAACAAAAATATTTGAGAATTGTCCCTACTTCTACAACTCAGCGGGCCTCTTCTTGAGTCCATGGAAAGAGAGATTTGACCCTAACAAGGAAAAATTGACGATAGCTCTAGTTTGGATAAGAATGTATTCCATCCCAACGGAATACTAGAAGGAAGAAATCTTGATGGACATAGGGAACACCTTGGGGAACTTTATCAAAGTTTCTGAGCAAAATAAACAGAGGAAATACATATCGTATGCCAGAATATGTATCTACCTTTACATCTCCAGAGATTTACCAGATTGAATAGAGTTAACATGGGAAGATGAGGAATGGTTTCAGGCCATAGACTACGAGCAGATCCCATTCCACTGTAGAAGATGCCATGAACATGGGCACCTATTCAGAGCCTGTCCCAAAAACAAAAGACCGGGCAGGAAGAAAGATCAAGAACTCCAGGATGCGGAGGGGTTCACCAAAATTCAAAACAAAAAGAGGCAAGTGAGGAAGATCACAGGGCTAGAAGTCCACAAAAGAGTGCAAACCCAGAACTGATTTGAGACCCTCCAGGAAGATCAGACAAAAGACATAGTTGATGCATAGATAGACTCATAACGGAAAAATTCCAAAGAAAACAACAAGAGGAAAAGAACAATGATACCCAAGGAATAGCCAAGATGGTAGCCCCAAAAGATAATCCTAGCACTAAGAAAACTAACATGGATCCCCTTCCACAGAGCTGACTAGAGGAATCCCAGAAAGATTCAGGAACTGTGGAAATCGTTTATGAGGACATGGAAATAGGTGGCCTAGACCTTGATAGAATGGAAGCAACCTGTTCAAACAAGGATATAGCTTTGATCCCCCCTCAGTAGGTGTCTCTTCTGGAGAAAGCCATCATTCAAGCTAAAAACGCAAGCTCCCTAAGAGTAGTGGTTGAATCCCTCAAAGTCATCGAAGGTAAGAAAAATACAAAGAAAGATAAAAGAGGTCGAGCTAGCAATGTTTAGAGAATCAGAGCAACAGGTGAACAGATTGTGGCTTTAGGGCAGTATCCAATAATAGATGCATCCCTCTCTCCTTCTAATTAAGTCCTTCTTGATGCAGATTACAACCTGGAATATCAGAGGTTGTAAAAGCGCTCTTAAAAATCGCCTTCTTAAAAGAAGGATTGATAGAGACAAATCAGGAATAATCCTCCTACAAGAAACAAAATGCTCAGGAGAAGAACTTGCAAGTATAGCTCAAAAAGTGTGGAAGGGGTGCAAGTCGGTTGCAGTCGATGCCAGAGGGGTGGCAGGTGGTCTAGGAATCCTATGGAACCCCTGTGTGGTGATTTTATCGGGTTTCCTCGCCACCACATGCACTCTTTCAGCTGATTTACACATTCTTCGGACTAGAATAAGGGGAGTCATCTCCAATGTTTACGGTCCCCCGAGGGCTGAACAGAAAATTGCATTTCTAGAGTCGCTCATGGACGTAAAAGGCCTAGTTTAGGACAAAGCTTGGATTATAGGAGGTGACTTTAACCTGATAAGAAGGCTTGACGAAAAAAAAGGAGGTATTTGGAACCTAAATGCTGTGAGTACTCTCTTCAATAATACTATTAATGATCTGGACCTGATTGATGTCAGAACTTCCAATGGAATATTCACCTAGAATAATAAGCAGACAGGAGATAGAGGGATAACATGTAGACTTGAAATATTCCTACTTTTAGAATCAGTCATGATGGCCGGGGAAACCTCAAAGTGACAATCCTGCCAGCGGCAGGCTCGGACCATTGGCCCATAGGTCTGGAATGGGAAAATGTCGGAGTCAACCCTCGCAGACCATTCAGATTCGAGATATTTTGGCTTCTTCAACCAGACTTCCACAAGAAACTCAAGGAATGGTGGGAGAGTTCCCCTCCTATCAGGGGCACCGGTATGTACCAATTTCAACATAAGCTTAAACTCCTTAAAGGACACATCAAGAAATGGAATAAGGAGTCCTTCGGTAACATCTTCCAAGAAAAACAGGCCTTATAGATCAAAATTAAGCAACATAAATCACAAGTAATGATCAATGGCTACACTAAAGATCTGAGGCTTTAGGAAAAGGCCCTGCTGTAGGACATCAATCAAAGAGAGCAACAAGAGGAAGTCTATTGGAACCAAAAGTCTAGAATTAAATGGCTCCAAGAAGGAGAAAGAAATACTAGTTTTTTCCACAAAGTGGCCATTCGACACAGACAGGGGAATAGGATGGATAGACTGAAGAAGGAGGACGGAAGCATTGCTGAATCCCAGGAAGAGCTGGAGACCACCCTAAACTCCTATTTTGCCAAGCTCCTTCAGGAACTAGAGAGAGATAGGGAGGAATCTCAAAGAGAGGTGTTAAGTCACATTCCCAAAATCATCACGGAGGATCATAATCAAATACTTGGAAAAGTCATTGAGATGGTAGAGGTTGAAAATGCGGTTAAACAAATGGCTAAAGATAAAATGCTGGGTCTAGCTGGTTTCACCACAAATTTCTTCCACGTTGGCTGGGAATGGATGAAAGAATAAATTTGGGCCTTAGTGGAGGACTCCAGCAAATCTGAGAGTGTTCTCATAGCTCTCAACTTGACTTTCTTAACTCTCATTCCAAAATAAAGTGGAATAGAGGACCCAAGCAAACTAAGACCGATCACCCTGTGTAATGTTATCCACAAAATCATTTCCAAGGTAATTGCTAATTGCCTTAAGCAACTCCTACCTCTTATTATTTCTCCGGAACAAGCAGGGTTTGTGAAAGGAAGACAAATGTTGGATGGAATTATTCTGGTCCACAAAACTATCCACTCCCTCAAAATAACGAGAACTACAGGTATGCTCCTGAAACTTGACCTCTCCAAAGATTATGATAAATTGAATTGGTAATTCTTGGAAGGTATCCTGAAATATTTTGGTTTTGCGGAGGAATGGTCTAATTGGATCATGAATATGGTCTCCTCTGTTTTTTTCTCAATTTGTTTAATGGATCACCCTCGAGTCCCTTCAATACGTCTTGAGGCATTAGACAGGGGGACCCCCTTTCTCCCTTCCTCTTCATAATTGTGATGGAAGGGCTTAGCAGGATGCTGAAGAATAGGAGAGCTGCGAACATAATCCATGGATTATCCCTAACAGATGGGATGGACCATCAGACCCATCAACAGTTTGTGGATGATAACATGTTGATGGGCCCCTCCTTGGTTCATGAAGCTAGGGGAATTAAAGAATGTTTGAACATATTTTTGGAAGCCAGTGGCCTAGAAATTAACAAAGATAAATCCTAGACCTACTTCTTCAATACTCCCAGGATCACCAAGAGAAATATCCTTAGGATCTTGGAGTTTTCAAAAGGCAGCCTCCCCTCAAAGTATCTTGGAGTGCCTATGGCAGAATCGACTATGAAACAAGTTTCTTGGAAAGAACTAGTGGAAAAAATTAACAAAAAGCTCAGTCTCTAGGCTTTCAGAGCCCTCAATTTCCCGAGCAGGTTAATCCTGGTTAAATCTGTTCTTCAGGCTATGCCAATTTATCTCTTCTCAGTGCTAGCAGCCCTAAAATCCATCATTAAGCAAATCAAGAATATCCATAGGAACTTCCTACGGGGAGGAACGAAAGGCAATAGAAAATGGCCTCTTGTGGATTGACAAACCATTTGCACCCCAAAAGTTGTGGGGGGATTGGGGTTCAGAGACCCACTTGATAACAATAAAGTTATGAGTGAAAACCTTTGGTGGAGATGTGTAAATTATGAAGATGAACCATGGGCCAAACTGTGGCATCTGAAATATGCGCCCCAATGGCCACAACAATCCCTGGTTCGATTTGGAGAAAACCTACCTAGGTCCAACATCTGGAAGACCGCCCAGGAAAATAGAGGATTGGTTCAAAAACATAGCTTCTGGGAAGTTCATAATGGACAAAATGCAAGATTTGCAAGTGAAGCGCTGAACTAGGAACCAACAATCTCTTGTGGGGAAGATACCCCTCTGTTACTTACCTTTCTCGAAATAACTCCCTTGGAAAGGTGGCAGAGTTCTGGGATAACGGTAATGAAGATCATATGTTGAGGAGATGGAAGGAAAGAAGTTGGTGGCAAGCTAAAGCTCCTAGGGAGAATATCAAATATTTCTTAACGGAGCTCTATGAGAAAAGGATAACCAAGAATGAGGACCCTGATAAGTTGAGATGGGGTTATGCCAATTCAGGCAACTTTAATCACAAAGAATCCCTAGGACTGCTAACAGGATCTCGGAACCTAGTACCATATGCCAAGTGGGGAAAAATTTGGACGGGTGGATGGTGGCCCAAGGTCTATGTCTTCTATTGGCTAGTTATTAAATGCCGCATCCTAACCTGGGATAACCTTCAGATCAGGGGATTCAACAGTCCGTCGCGATGCTTCATGTTCAAAGAGAATAACAAGTCCATAAACCACCTATTGGACAAATGTAGAGTGACAGACTCCTTATGGGAGAAAGGGGCGTTAATCTTCAGGAAAAACCATAGGCACAGAGGGCAACCAGACATCACTATAGTTGACTAGCCTATTAACAGTTTTAAAAACAAAATTGTGAACCGCCTTTGGGAACTCTTGCCATGTTTCACTCTATGGGAAATATGGAAAACCCGAAACAAACAGACCTTTGAGAACAAAGTTAGAAAACAAGAAGAGATATGGAATTATATAGAAGGTCACCTGAAATAAACTATCTCTCTACAACTATGGACACAGGAGGAATATTTTGCTGAAGTAAATGAGAGAATCATACTGTATGATCTAGGGATCGGGGAATTACCTCCCAACAACTCGATCGCTCGAACTCCTCCTGTGCATGTTTCCACCCCGAACTGTTGGCATGATCCTCCGGCTGGGACTTTTAATCTCAATGTGGATGGAGCGGCTAAAGGTAAACCAAGGCTCGCCGGATATGGTGGCGCTATCAGAAATCTGAAGGGAGATATCATTAGTCTGTTTTGGGGCTCCATAGGAACCAACACGAACAACATGGCCGAGCTTGAAGGCCTGAAAAATGGCTTGAAATGGGCAATGCAAACAGGTAAAACGCCTTTGGTGGCAGAGGGGGATTCTCAGATCATCATTAACATTGCTTGAAGACTTCAATCGGGAGCCTCTACGACCCATGTTTCAAAGAATTGGAGATGGGAGGGTAGGTTAAGCGTCCTTAGGCAAATCCTTATAGGAGATGAAGCCATTATGCTGTCCCACATTAAACGGGAAGGAAATAAGGTGGCGGATGCCATGTCGAATGTAGGGGTGGAGAGCAGTCTGTCTTTCCATGCAGAGGAAGATGAGGATGGTAGAAAATCCCAACAAATCTGGCATCGATGCTCAAAGTTGGTGGAAGACAATGCGGTGGGCAGTGGCAACACGTACCACATGATGTATGTGAACGAGAGCTGGCTCAGGACATTTAAGGGAAGGCAAATAGACGGTGTGCCGAAAATAGGGAGAGGTCCCGTGAATGTCTCATTGGCAAACACGACAACCCGAGACAATTTTCTACTTCTAGGTGTGATGGGCCTAAACACGCTGTAATGCATGCCTTAACACGCACCTTGGTATGGCTCACGTGGAGGCTTCGTAAGGTCATTTCAAGTCAGGCTTGAGGGCTCGACTTTATAACAGATGCCAGGGGTGCCTTGATGTCCGATCCATGGGAAGTGAGGAAGGAAGGATGAGAAGGTACTATGCTCACGTCTGAAGTGGATAGATCGTTAAATTTGGCAGAGGCCCATATCCTTTGGCCCCCTGCAAATCCTAAGGTGGTGAATCGGTCGTTTAAAGTGAGAGATCTGTTCGAGTGTGGGGAGTGGCAGAGAATTATGGCAAGCACGTGGAGAGTTAAGGGTTTTGGATGCGGTAGGGATATTTCAGCCATGGATGGCCCTATTTATATGGATTTGGAGGAGTCCAAAGCCTTATTGAAGGCTCTGTTTATACTCCTGCTTATGCCCACTGGCCGCCTATGTTTCTTCATCATGTCGCGGTTATGGAGGGCCCGTACCAGAGCAAGAGGCCCCAACCAGGGTGTTAACCCCAGTGATGCTTCCCCCAGTGAAGCTTCCCCCAGTGAAGCGGATGAACCATTTCCCTCCAGCAGAGGAATTTCGGCCGTTGCTCCTTTAAATTGGGGTGACCAATCATGACGAAAAAACCCATGGCCATTGAGGCGTTCATAGCCATCATGGAAATCAATCTCCTCCAGGAGTTTGAGGCAATGATGGGCTTCCCATTGCTTCCCAACCCCTTCTGGACAATGCGTATCCTGCTGGCCAGGGATATACAAGCTAAAATCCAAATTACCCAGGGCATTCGCGATGCTATGGAAACAATTCGTTGAGGGTAGTAGAAGAGCGCAGCAGGGTTTCGACTCCTGGAACAGATAGCCCAAAACCTGCTGGTCAACCCTGGTTTCGACACCACCAACCCAGGGAGCACGCCGGTGAACTCTCCAGCAAATGCCATGCCAACCCCCCTGAGAGGATCATTTCCAAGCCCCCCCTAGTAAGGCCAGAAGCTAGGGGGAGACTCGCTAGTGGGATTCCAGGTCTCTGTGATTTTCTAAGAAGTTCAGTTCCTTGCGTGTGTCGAGGCGGTTTTTCATTAGTAAGTTTTATGGTGATTGCTTGTTAGGCTCTCGGTATTATTATGTAATAGGCCTATCTTCTATTTCGGGTAATCTTCCATGGGAAAGATTCTACTTCAAAGTTGCAAAGAACCATTTTTGGGCTTCTACTTCAAAGTTGTAAGGAACCATTTTTTATTTTTGTGAGTCGGGACAGACATTTTCAAGCCTGCTCTCTCTTTGCTGAAGGTCATGCTCCAACGACCTTATGTATAGTCCTTCTATGTAACTTTTTTTTGTATCATAATAGATATTTCCAACTTACTCATAAAAAAATAAAAGAATAATCTTAAAAATTTATTCATTTAAGATATAAATATATTTCATATATCAAAGCCTACACGTACCATTTTTTAATTGACCGATAGTGACATTTTTTAATGAATAGCAAGCTTTCCAATATCATTGATTTTAAGGCCCTCCTCCCATTTAAAATTATTCTTGATTAATTAAGTACTTCATGAATTTCAATGGCTTAGCGTGTTATCCTCGTAAGCTTGGAGACATTTTAATTATTTTCCTTTAAAAGAGGAGGCAAACCTCTTTCAAAGTCTCCCTTTCGTTGAGTGATGTTATTAATTATAATGGAGAGCTGGGTTGAGAAATGATCCAGCTTGGACCTAAAACTAGGATCATCTTCTGCATCGTCGACCTAAAGCTAGGATCATCTTTTTAAGGGAAAAAATATTTAAGATGTAAATTTAAGTTAAGCTAATGTGATATTGTGTCAAAGCAATTTATACAATTTTTTAATTTAAATTAACATATTAATATATGATGTTTACTAATTATAATTAATTTTTTTAGTTGTAATTTATTCTACTAATAACTTTAATTAATTTTTATTTTTATCGTTTACTTTACTATTTAACAACAACATCTTTCAAGGCCTTAAAAAACTATTTTGTTTTGAAATAATAATTATTTTAATTTATTATTATTATTATTATTTGTGAGATTCTTATTTAATAACAACGTTTACTATTTAACAACAACATCTTTCAAGGCCTTAAAAAACTATTTTGTTTTGAAATAATAATTATTTTAATTTATTATTATTATTATTATTTGTGAGATTCTTATTTAATAACAACGTTTGGATTATCAAAATATTTGTTTGTCCCTTCTTTTCTTAAACTAAGAAGGAAGAATTATTCTCAACAAATATTATATGATTTAAATAGAATCGTTATTTTTTATTTGAGAAAACACATAATTTATAATAAAAATTAAATAAATATATAAAAAACTTTAACTATAAAAATATATATTTTTGTTTATTTAATTAAATATAATCATTTTTTTTAGCAAAGTGGTGGAACCCCCTGACGCAAAGATCGCACCCATCCTGGACCACACCAACCCCTAACATGGTTGGATTTTTTGGTATCCAATGAGATTAGAACCAGTGACCTTTCAACTTAGAGGACATCTTAACCATACCCTGCTACCAACTGTTCTACATCTTGGTGATAATATAATCATTATTTTTTACTTACAAACTAAATTTATAAATTTAATAACTATACTTTTCTGAAATAATAATAAAATATGAAATAATAATAAAATATGATTCTTTTTCTAACTAATTACATCATCACTATATAAAACCACCCACAACAACGTCTAGTAGTTACCTAATCATACACCCATAATTTATTTATTTCTTTAGCTCGTAATGTCCCTTCAGAGCGAGAAACATGTTATATTTCAAGATTTAGATACATCTTGTAAGTGTGAAAGTCTTTTTTTTTTGGCCAATAGGCATTTAAATATTATTTCAGATTTATATTTATGTGTTATCTTCACAAAACTAAGTGGTTGGTTGTGTCTATTGTTAAAGATTAAATATAAGAAGCAAAGATGGTGGAACACACAATGGGCATATTGATTGCCTTCTCATTATTAGACTCAAGTATTTATAGGATTACATACCATGAGCCAATATTATGGGCCATAAAATACTATGGATCACTAATCAAGATAAGGTGACTAAATCAACTACTCAACTAACTGACTAATTAATATTTCATTTGACAAGTGAGATTACATTTCTTAACACACCCCCTTAATCTCAAGTGGTAGAACACATTCAACACTGTCAATGCCTAAGTTCTCTCTCTGATATTCAAATGTAGTTGTTCCCGATGATTTGGTGAACATATCAGCCAACTGCTCGTTAGAGCCACAAAACTGTAAAGAAATTTGTTCATCATTGACTAACTCATGAATGAAATGATTGTGAGTGTCAATGTGTTTTATTTTTATATGAAATACATTATGTTTGGACAACAGTATTGCAAAGCTATTATCACAAAATGATAGAAGTTGGACCCTTTTCAGTGTGTCCCATATCCTTTAAAAGTATTTTTAGCCAAACTAGATGGAAAGTTGTTGTGGTGTCTGGTACATACTTTGCTTCTGTAGATGACATGATGACAATGGGTTGTTTTTGAGATGCCCAAGAGATCATATTTGTATCCAAATGAAAACCATAACCAGGTGTGATGTTCCTATCATCAATACTTCCTACAAAATCACTGTCAGTGTACCTTATAAGAGCAGTATCTGGTGAATGAGTGTACCAAATTCCATATCCAAGTGTGCGTGCAACATATCTCAGAATTATTTTTCTAACTTTCCAATGAGAGTCTTTGAGAGATTCCATAAATATATAAATAAGACTAACAATATACATCAAATGAGGTCTAGTTGCATTCAAATACATTAAAATTCCTACCATTCTTTTATAGAGAGTAGAATTTACTGTTGGTCCATCATTATTCTTTGTTAATTTGGTGCCTATAGAAATGGAGATTTCTGTTGGTTTACATTTATCCATTATGAATTTATGCAAAATATTAGTATCATACTTATGTAGACAATTGAAACTACCTTGATCAGTTTGAGTAACTTCTAGACCAAGGAAGTACTTCATCAAACCTAGATCAATCATTTCAAATTCCTTTTTGATGACTCGAATTATTCAAGCATTAAATTACTAGTGTAAATCATGTCATCGACATAAAGACATACAATCAACATTTTATTTTGCTGATCTGGTTTTACATATAGAGTGGGCTCATTCTTGCTTTTGTTGAACCCATTGTTGATGAGATAAGAGTCAATCCTATTGTGCAAAGATCGTGGAGCATGTTTTAGGCCATACATGACCTTTTTCAGCTTAAACGGTTTGTGTTAATGACCTTTAATAGTGTATCCAGGTGGTTGGTCTACATAAAATTCTTCAAGAATACCATTAAGAAAGGAATATTTCATGTCCATTTATAAAAATGCCACTGATTTTATGCTGCAATGGAAAGTAAAACTCTCATGGTATCCATCCTTACTAGAGGAGCAAAGGTATCATCATAATAAACACCATACTGCTATGCATATCCTTTGGAAACCAACCCTGCCTTGTGCTTTTCAAGCTCTGTTTTTCATTCAGTTTGGTTTTATAGAACCATTTGAATCCAATACCAGTTTTGTTTGTATGGATATCAACAAGATCCCACCAAGATCCAAAGTATGATTCTTCTCAATAGCATCAATCTATTCATTCATTCTTGTACCCATCGTGCATACTTTACTACTTCATGAAAATATGTGGGATAATAGGAAAACATAGCATACTGAAGTTGCTAATCAATAATAGGAGTTTTCTCATATAACTCTCTCAAACTTCTGGTTGTTTTGGTTTTGAGATGGGCTACCTGTTGTGGTTTCTTCTTGCTACTGTACTTCCAATCTTGGAAGTCTAATATGTAGATATGATGGATATGAACTTTATTTTTGTTGTATGTCTAAAGGATCACTCCAACATTTGTCTTCAAGGAACTTCACATCTCTACTCACCACAATATTTTTGGTGATTGGATTATATAGCTTGTAAGTCTTAAGTTGTTCACTATAACCGGTGAAAATACACCACACGGGGTCTTCACTTAGTGAAACTATGCCATAGCACGTTCGTTCATGGCATATGAAACAATACCCCTATTTTCAAAAAATATTGGAAAATACCTCCAAAAATCGTTTTTTTTTAACCCCCTCCCAATATGCCTTGCCGATTTTAAAAAACCCCTATTTTCCCTATATATTGCATGTATCCATTTTTTCATTTACATTTTTTATACCCCTTTATATTTCTACCTAAGGGAAAAAAAACTAAACACAAGAAAGGGCGACACTTGATAGGCGCCCTTAGGCAAATCACTTTATTAGGAATTAAAATGTATCACATGATGTCAAAACAAATAAGAGAGGGTTTATTTGTACCAATCTCAAACAGTAGTGTGTACCATATTTCATTATATGATATATGTTGTATTAAAAAAAAGTATTTTTCATAATTAACCACATACTCTTGCCATTCCTTTTGATGTCTCCTATATATATCTCTGTGATATCGATGGTAGTAGTTATCATATTGATATATATGATAACATCTAGATATATGCATGTGTTATTAATACAAAGTACAAACATTCTGTGTGTTTGTTATTGACAATAAACTTAGAAAGCTTATTACCACGAGAAATTGAAATTTTCTAAATCAATACATACGCTACCAATTCAAACAGCCAAGCATAATTTAGGAGATTAAAAGAACCCTGTATTATTCATTCAATAAAAGTGATAGTTGTAAGCATCCCAAATGCAATAACAAATAAACAAGCCACTTTCCTTCCTACATAATGGCCACAACATAATGATCGACCTAAAACAAACATATTGTAGAAAACTAGTTGTCTCTAAGCTGTATGTAGCCAAGTCTCATCCAAAATCAATAGCCTCAACCATATTTTTACAAACCTGGAGTCAGCAAACCATTTTCTCACAAAACAACTACTATTCAACAAGATTAAGGAAACAATGAACTCTCTTGTAGTAACTACAGGATGGACTAAAAGCATTTCCTGTGAACAATTGAAGGGCCACATTCGTCATATTCTGCTCGAGTTACCC
>LPNX010690123.1:150916-236338 GCA_001517045.1 Pseudotsuga menziesii | reverse complement strand
TTTGAGGTTCTTAGTTAAGATGTCTCATCATACCAAGCTTGATGAAAAGCTTGAGGGAGCTGATAACTTCCAAGCCTAGAAGTATAGGATCTCCCTGGTTTTGGAAGAGAATGAGTTGGACTCCTACATCAATTAGGAGGTTCTAGTTCCAGGGGGAGATGAGGTTAAGGCCTTACATAAGAAGAATTTGGTTATGGCAAAGAGGATCATTGCTGATTCTATCAAGGATCACCTTATACCATAGGATTCCTACCTCAAGACACCTAAAGCTATGTTTGATGCCCTAACCAAATTGTTTGAAGGAAAGAACATAAACCGGAAGATGAACTTGAGGAACGAATTGAAGAATGTGAAGATCCAAAATGCATAAACCATCCAGTATTACTTCACAAGGGTTTCTCAGATCAAGGAACAATTGGAAGAAGTAGATGAAGAAGTGGAGAATGCAAAGATTGTGATGACCACATTGAATGGTCTCCCTAGGACATGGGACTCCTTCATTCAAGAGATCTATACTAGGAATAAGTTAGTCAAGTTCAGTAGACCGTGGGAAGAATGTTTTCAAGAAGAAGCTCGGATAGCAGCTCGAGAAGAGAAGATGGGAAGTGAAGATCAAGCTCTCACAGTACAATCTAAGAAACCTAGATCCAGCCATCATAGAAGTAAGTATTCTAATCAAAGGAATAACTTCATAAATCCTAGAGATAAGTCTAAGTTTATTTTCTATACATGTGATGAGAGAGGACACTTTGCTACAGATTTTCCTAAGAACAAAAGTAGCTCTCACAAGAAGAAGGGAAATAAGAGAAGACATCATGCTCATGATGCAAAGGATGATGAACCTTCATCAAAGAGAACCAAATTTGAAAGTAAAGATTCTTCAAGAGAGGAAGAATATGTTTTGATTTCCGCTCTCAGAGGAAACATTACTCATGGAATCAATGATTGGATTATAGACAGTGGTGCTTCCAAGAACTTGATTGGATTCAAGGAATCCTTTATGAAACTTTCAGAACATGAATCACCTCACAAGGTGAAACTAGGAGATGAATACCAGTATCCAATAAAAGGTAGTGGGGAATCCTCCTATAAGATAGACTCTGGAAAGTCTATGACAATGAAGGAAGTATTATTTGTACCAGGACTCAAGAAGAACTTTCTCTCCATATCCGCATTAGATGCAAAAGGAATGAGGGTTGCATTCATAGATGGTTAAGTCATCATGTGGCCAAAAGGAAAGACTATTGATGATGCAATAGTGATTGGGGAACAAGAAGGAGGTTTGTACAAATTGAAGGGCCATCCAGAACAAGCCTTGGTCCATGACATAGTAGAGCCAAATGAACTTTGGCATAGAAGGCTTGCACATGTGCATTATAGCGCACTACCTCTTGTAAGCAAAGTTGTTGAAGGTTTTCCAGAAATACAAGCAAAACATGATGGGGTATGCAAAGGATGTGTGAAAGGAAAGAACACAAAGAAGAAATTTCCAAGTAGAGAGAGCAAAGCAAAAGGAATCTTGGAAATCATCCACTCCGATGTATGCGGTCCAATGTCATCAAGTTCACTAAGCGGGTATGTATACTATGTTTCTTTCATTGATGAAGTTTCTAGGAAGACATGGATCTAATTCATGAACAACAAAGATGAAGTATTCAACAAATTCAAGGAATTCAAAGCCTTGATCAAGAATCACACAGAAAAGAAGATTAAGACCTTTCGATCAGATAATGGCAGAGAATTCACGTCAAATGAATTCAAAGAGTTATGCAAAGAATCAAGGATTAAGATGGAGTTGTCCACTCCTTATAATCCACAACAGAATGGGATTGCAGAATGGAAGAACAGAAATATCATGGAAGTTGCAAGAGCTATGCTTCATGATCAAGATATTCCTATGCATCTTTGGGCAGAAGCTGCCAGAACAATAGTGTATGTAAAGAACCGTACTCCACATAGAGTACTCGAGAACAAGATTCCTGAAGAAGTCTTCTCCAGAAAGAAACAGAAGTCAGCCATCTCAGAATATTCGGCTATCCTGTGTACATACACATTCCAAAAGAGAAGAGGACAAAATTAGATCCTTTAGGAAAGAAGGGTATATTTGTGGGATACTTTGAAATTTCGAAGGCTTACAGAATCTATATCCCAGGATACAAGAAGATTGACATCAGCAGGGATATGACATTTGATGAAGACAAAGCTTACAACAAATCTAGAGAGAAACCTGCTAAAGAACTTGAAGAAGCAGAAGCACCCAGAATTCATGATACAACCATGAACGAAGAAACTCAAGGAGAAGATCGAGAATTTGAAGAACCACAAATACCTATAGATCCACCTCTGGAGAAGAATCCTCATAAGAGGAAACCTGCTTGGGTACATGAAATTATCCAAGGTGTGGAGAGATATGGGGCTCCAGAAGAGAATCACAGAGAAAGAAAGAGGACCAGATCCTGCTCCGGGTATGTAGCATTACTATGTGATTTCATCGATAAAGAACCTTCCAATTATGAAGAAGTGGTAGAACAAAAAGAATGGAAGGATGCTATGATCAAAGAGTATTAATTGATCATGAAGAATGATGTTTGGGATGTTGTCGCAAGACCAGAAGGGAAATTAGTTGTAACTTCCAAATGGATCTACAAGATCAAGCATGTTGCAGATGGTAGCATTGAAAAATATAAGGCAAGATTTGTGGCTCGTAGTTTCTCCCAGAAAGAAGGAGTGGATTATGAAGAAACCTTTGCACTTGTAGCTAGATACACTTCCATTAGATCAGTACTTTCCTTGGCTGCAGTAATGAAATGGAAGATACACCAAATGGATGTCAAGATTGCTTTCTTGAATGGTGTAGTGGAAGAGGAAGTGTATGTAGAACAACCACTCGGTTTTGAGACACATGATAGGAATTCTCATGTGTGCAGATTGAAGAAAGCCCTGTACGGTTTGAAACAAGCACCTAGGACATGGTACGGAAAAATTGATAGCTTTCTATCTAGTTTGGGCTTTACCAAGAGTAAAGTAGATTCCAACCTTTACTACAAGGTTGAAGATGGAAACCCAGTGATGCTTCTACTATATTTAGATGATCTGTTTGTAACAGGTATGGATGGGTTGATTGCTGATATAAAGAGAAAGCTTGCTGCTGAATTCGAAATGAAGGACTTGGGTATGATGCATTATTTTTTAGGCATGGAGGTGTGGTAGAATACAAATGGAATCTCCCTCGGACAAGGGAAGTATGCAGTAGAGATCCCGAAGAGGTTTGGGATGATGGACTTCAAGGCTATGGCCACACCTATGGCACCGAATCTGAAGCTATTGAGCAATGCTTCATAAGAGTTGCTTGATGCTACGATGTATTGTCAGTTGATTGGGTCCTTGATGTACCTGACGAACACGAGACCAGACATTTGCTTTGCTGTGAACACCTTGAGCCAGTTCTTGATAGATCTGAGAAATGTTCACTTGATTGCTGCAAAGCATATTCTAAGGTACCTAAGGGGTACAGTTGATTATGGGCTCAAGTATGAGTCGAATCAGAAGATTAAACTGGAGGGTTATGTTGATTTAGATTGGGTAGGCAGTGCCATCAATAGTAAGAGCACTTCAGGGTGTTGCTTTAGTATGGGATCAGGTGTGATCTCTTGGTTTAGCAGGAAGCAATCCTATGTGGCACTGAGAACAGTTGAAGCAGAGTATGTCGCAGCTTGTTCAGCTAGTTGTGAGGCAGTATGGCTAAGGAAGCTACTGTCTGATTTATTTGATCTCCAGTTGGATGCTACTTGTATATATTGTGACAACTATAGTTGTGTGAAGTTGTCGAAGAACCCGATGTTCCATGACAAGTCGAAGCATATCGAGATCAAGTATCACTATATCAGGGATATGGTGTAGAGGGGAGCAGTGAAGCTCCAATATGTTGCGATGGACGATCAGATATCTAATGTGTTGATGAAGCCATTGGCTAGGGTGAAGTTTGAGTACTTCAGAGAGAATCTTGGTGTTCTCGAGATCGAGGTTCCCTCCAAAGGGAAGTGATGAGTCCGTGAGCCATTCTGACATGGGAGAGGATTAAGTTCCTTCCATGGTCAGATGTAAGGGCTAAGCCATTCTGTCATGGTGAGAGGATTTAGGTTCCTTCCATGTTAGATATGAGTGCTGAGCCATTCTAATATGACTGTAGGATTGGTTCCTACATGATCAGATATAAGGGCTATTGCCATTCTTGGAATAGAGGTGCCTGGTCAATTACTAAGAAAACTCAGTCTAGGACTAAGAGCCATTCTGATGTGATAGAGGGATGTGTTCCCACTTGATCAGATATAAGTGCTGAGCCATTATGCCATGGTTAAAGGATTAGGTTCCTCCCATGTCAGATGTGAGTGCTGGCCATTCTGACGAGTAGGTCATATGTAAGGGCAACTGCGATTCTCCAGGAGAATGGAGGCACTTGGTCAGTTACCAAGAATCCTCAATCTGGGACTGAGAGCCCTTTCGATGCGATGTGTTTACACATGGTCGAATGTAAGTGCAGAGCCTTTTTGACAGGATGAGGTCGGATATAAGTGCTGAGCCATTCTGGCGCAATGTGTTTACACATGGTCAGATGTGAGTGCTATGCCTTTCTGACAAGATGGGGTTGGATGTAAGTGTAGAGCCATTCTGATGCGATATGCTTGCACATGATCGGATATAAGTGATGAGCCATTCTGGTGCGATGTGTTTACACATGGTCAGATGTGAGTGTTGGGCCTTTTTGACAAGATGAGGTTAGATGTGAGTGTTGGGCATGCCTTTCTAACAAGATGAGGTCATATGTAAGATCTGGGCGGGCCATTTTGACTTAAGTGTAAGATATAAGCACTGATGAAGACCTACATGAAGGGTAGGCCTATAGGGCTGGCTCTATAGAACTTCCTGTGACGAGAAGAATTGAGATAGCACCATTCTGAGATAGCATGTGATGATGATCCAGATCAAGTGATGATCTAGATGTGATGCTGATCCAGACTTGATGACGATCCAGATCAAGTGATGATCCAGATGTGATGATGATCCAACAGTGATGATCCAGTAGCCGTGATGATGCAAATTCCATGATGAATAAGACTTGAATAAGAAGATGAGTTAGAAGATGACTTGAAGATGAAGAAGACGAAGAAGACAAAGAAGAAGACTTGAAGACTAAGAATACTTTAAGATGAAGATAACGAGATGACCCAGTCGATACAGAGAATAATACCAGTGCTAAAAATTGTGTCGAAAGAATACCTTCCTAGTTAAGAGGGAGTGTTGATGTATTTGTAACTTCAGAATGTATTCACCTATGTATATTATGTCTTGTACCCTGATGTTTATTCTGAGATGTGTCTGTAATGTAATTGAGTCATGATGTCATGCCCTGATGTTTCGATTGGGAGAATCTATAATGTAAACAAGTCATGTCAAGTAACTATGGGTAACCCTCCAATTGTCTAAGGGTTAAAGTCCCTGCAGTTTCGAGGCACTAGGGTTATTAGACTCACCTAGTGAAGTCGACCATATTAGGGTTTTAGTCATGTCGGGAATCAGTATAAATAGAGAGGTGACCTCTCTATTTATAAAACACACACTCACACTCAGTTGTAGAACATAGGTGAGGAAGAAGAAGACACTGGGGCTAGGAAGAAAGAGGTTACTGCTGTCGGGAGATCATCTTACTGTTTTGGGCTTTTCAATTTGGTGTTGATTCTATCTCTGAGGAAGTTGCGGGGTTTTCTCCATTTATGGTTTTCTTGAGGAAAAACACTGTGTTCATTGTATCTTGTGTTTGATTGAGGTGCTTGTTATTCTCTTAGTTAAAAGATCCTGATAATGCTAGCTTAATGTTAAAAATCTAACAGTCTGTCAAAGAGAAAATTGCAAAAAGTGACCAAAACAAACAAGTTGTCGAGGATGAAGATAAAATTGTGACAACTCCTAGGACACCCAGTGATCTTGAGGAAAGATCAATGGAAAAATTTACAAAGCAAGAAACATCACAGCCATAGCCCCCCAGGCCTAAAACGTTCTACACGCGCACTCAAAATTCAAAAGCTATCAAATGGCGTGCCAAAACAAGGGATTCCAACAAGTATCAAATGAATATGAAGAAATTATTACATCATAATTTAAACAATGAAGATAGGATTGATATTGCAGAGTCTTCTAGTGAAGATGATACCAAATTTAAACAAATTGAGGGTATGATAAGTGAATACCTATAAAATATTGAACAAAGTGAAGAAGGGGTTCCCGAGATTATAGTGAAGAAACAAATTGATAAAGAAAAGAATGTTGTATAGATCCTTGATGAGGGCACAAGCTCGAAACTTGAGCACAAAATGGAATATGAGTATACACAAGGTCTAGAATAGAGTAATAATGATAAAAAATCCCCTTCCCATGAGGATAAAATTTCATTTGAAACCGGTCAGTGCTTGAAAGATCATAAAGAAGAAGCATCTACAGAAAAAGGGTCCGAAATAGAGAATTTGAAGAAAGTTATCCTGGAGTACAAAGCACATAATGCACATCTAAATGACTTCAACAACCAACTAACACAAGCAAATAAAATATTAATGAAGGATTTATAATAGATAAATACAAATTATACATAACTTGTTCAAGCTGTAGAAGAGGCTATAAGGAGAAGGAAATTAGCACAAGAATAAAACAAAGAACACAACAGGAAAAACCAAGAGATACAAGAAAAATTACAAGCTATGGAAAAGGAGTGCCCGAGGATACAAAGGAGGTCTCCGACATTATATGGTTTGACGATGTTGGCTGAAGTAGCTTGTGGCATGTAGTAGACTCATATAACAAGCTTCATCATCCCCACATGGAAATGAAAGTGTTGAAATGGTTCACGTTTTCTTCCTTATCGAATTGAATAGGTGGCCTAAGTCTGGTCAGTTGCATGGGGAATTCACTTAGTGAACCTCTCACATAGCACGTGCGATCATGGGATATTAAAGAATACCCTTAATTTCGAGATATATTGACCCAAACTCTTTTTGTTGAAACCCCCTCCCAATACTTAAAACCTCCTCCCCACCCCTTTTTATACCTCAATCCTTATAAAACACCCTACCCACCCCCACCTTAAACCCCTCATCCCCCCAATACCTGCAATATATTGGTTCGATTTTTGATAATTTTAAAACCCACAATATGAACTAACGTGATAGGATATTGGTCAACAAGTGAAGCCCCCGTGGTCACTTGGCAGATAATCATAAGTTTTAGTTCAAAATTAGATAATTGTTATCGAATGTAAATATTGGCTTTATTTTTTGAGCTTATTTAATCCTACAATTTTAAATCTAAAAACTGTTTTTAAACCTCTATGTAATTATATGTAAAAAATCTAGATAAGAGAAGGGGTTGATGATTGTGAGGTTCGAGAGATATATTTTGGGTCTGCAACAAACTATTTTGATGACTGTAAGTTTAATTTCAAGACTATTTTGAAGATGAATCATAAATATATAATTGAGCCAACCTATCTTTTGATGATTGTGAGTTCATATTAAGTGTACTTAATTTGTTTATGTTCGCTAATCCATATATAATAAAGTCTTTATTATACATTCTCATTTCTCAGTGTTTGTGTTTGCATATATTTTATCTAGAAAGTATTATTGTTTAAAATATCTTTAAATTGGATATATGAATACTGCTTGTATTTATGTGTCTGATAGTTTATTTGGTTCAGTGTGTATTCATGTTTCACCTTTACTAGTTTTTGATATTGCCTTCTTTAATACACAAAACTTTGTTGTAACATACCTTTCATAGATTCTATACTCTTGATCCATATATTTTGTTCTTAACCTTTAATACATTAATGAAATATTTAAAATCTGAAGCTTTCTTATCCAAGATGTCCAGGATTTGCACCTCCATAGCCTAGGTTCAAACTCTGGTACAAACATCTTCTTACGCTAGTTTCAGGGAACAAAGGTGATTATTTTCCCTAGGTATTGAGATTTTTAGTTCTGATTTTAATGGTGAACAAATTCATAAATTTTAATAGACTACATTATTCACTTGAAGTTTGAAAGGAAGTTCTGGATTCCAAAGGGGTGGGAACCAAGGATAATCTTCATTCACCCAATATTCCACCTGGATCTTATATGGAGAGAATTATTCGAGAGGATAGAGCTCAATATAAGGAAATTTGTAGTTTTGCAGTGGATAAACATAGTATAAAGGAATAATACAAACCAATACCTTATGTGTTGTTACCTTAACTTATTTTAAGAGGAAGCTAGATCTAAACCTGAATCTTCTTAAAGGCCTGAATTGCTTGATCCTGATACTATTTTGACACATTCTAGAGCCTTGATAGAGTCGACCTCTGCTATACTTGCAGGCTTTGAAAATCCTTCAAACTTTGATTTCCCTTAAGAAGCTACATTTCAAGATTTTACGCCTTCTACTCAGGAAAAGAAAGTATAAGTCCCTAATTGGAAACATTTTTTTATCCATTTCTATTCCAAAGCATTAAGTTTTTTATTTAGATTCTCAAACTATCACATATAAGGCATTTACTAATCATTTGGATTCAATTATCATTAAGGAAGAGTCATCACAACCTAAAAATTTAGGTTTGTTTGAGACATTTGATCCTAAGTCAAGCATATATAAAACTCTAATAAGTAAAAATGAATTTCCTGTATCTTCTTAGACTCATTCTATACCATCACATACAGTACCTCCTCAACCTACAATAACTTAATCTTCATCAACCATGGCAGTAATTCAACTTAATAGGATGAATGTTATGGTTGCTATTAAGTATGCCCCTTTGGTGTTTCCTCAAGCCCTTAATGCACTTCCTGGGGGTGACTACCAAAATATCTTCCAAGGTTTAATGGCTAACGTGAGGTAACAACAAAAGAACATTGGAATGATTTTTGTAGCTATGTTGATAATCAAAATATTGAGCATGAAGATGTCTGGATGCATGTGCTTGTTCAGAGCCTAGATGGAGAGGTAAGGAAATGGTTTAGAGAGATACCAGTGGGTTCTATAAATGGGATAGATTCTCTATAATAACCATTCATGAAACAATGGGGGGATATTACAGACTTCCTTCATTATATAACTGATTTGGGAGCATTAAAAAGAAAACTAGATGAATTTGTTATTGATTTTACCAAACACTTCAATAAAATTTATGGAAAAATATTAGCTCATATTAATCCAACTAAAACATCAACAAAGATTACTTATGCTAATGCTTTTGATGTTTATTTTTCTCTACTGCTTAGAGAAAGGAGATCCCCTACCCTTGAAAATATGCAAGAGGAAACTTTAGAAGTTGAGTCAAACTTAATGGAAGCAGTTAAACTTAGGGGTAAATCAAAATATTATGAGTAGGGGGGAAATAAGAAAAATAAAGAAGTTGGTCCATCTACCTCAAGTGCAAAAGAAGCTGAGAGTAAAATGGATGAAATGACCAAAATTATCAAAAGATTGTCATCTAAAAACACTAAACCCAAAATGGAGAGTAAATCCCATAATAGAACTATTCAAGAGGGAGATGATAGAAACACTAATCAGTTCATATGGCCTTTTGTTCCTAGGTTTTTGCCTAGGGAAAGGAGAAACAATGATGACCAAAAAGTGCAACCTCCTTTTCATAACAATTTGGTAGATGAAACCGAGGAGAAAGAATAAATGGAACTGGAAGATTTAGATCAGGATATTAGTCATTTAGAAGAAGAATCTTCTTTTGGTTATCTCACTAAATTTGATTATCAACATTCTATGTGTTTTGATTAGGAAACTAAATATTGTTATGAGCAGAGTATTTCGGATTGATCATATGTTCAACTCATGTCTATCAAATAGTCCCACATAAGAGTTATGATTTGATATCACGAGAAAAGCAAGTGCCACATAATCAAAAGAAGAAAGTACCTAGTCATGTTAAACAAGTGTCTGTAGTCACCACTGAAAATAAGTCAACTCAACAAACTAACAAAGAAAAGCATGTGGAAACTGAAGAAGTAAGTAAATCCTCCTTTTAATTTAATTTTGAGCATTCAAGATAAGAAAAATAAAAAGTCTTGTTGCATTAACTGAGATTATGAAGAGTCGGTTGGATAAAGACCCTACCCTAAAGGTGCTTAATTCTCAAAATATTCATATTCCCTAATATGTTGTCAGTTTGTAGGATGAGCAACCCAACATCATATTTGGTCGTGATTCTCTTTAGAAATATGATGATAACTTAGATTTTCCTCCACCATTTTACATCACTCTCATATTTCATGATAGGATGCTACACAACTTCCTTTTATACGTTGGAGATTCCCACAACCTTATACCCAAAGCTATTATGGAATCCTTAGGGTTATGGATTACTAAACCTTATCATGACTTATATTCCTTTGATTCAAGGGAAGTCTAGTGTCTTGGAGTCATCAAGGATCTTGTTGTTAGTCTTACATATTTACCAGCGAAAAGTGTCTTGATGGATGCTATTATTGATATTGCACCCAAATTTGGCATGCTTCTGTCAAGATCTTGGGAAAAAAGGGTAGGTGGTACTTTGTAGATGGACCTTTACTATGCAACATTTTTGGTGTTTGGGGGAGAACATAGAAGATTGTACAAGGAGGAAAAACTTGCTTATTTGGTAAGTGACAATGATAATCCAACAAACCACCCAATTTATGCAGTTGATGAGGATATATGTTATTGTATGTTGCATTTAAATGATGATGTTACAAGTATTTTGCAAGTTGAGAAAGAAGAGGTGATATTTCAACGCAGTATTGAGGTTTAGGATAGTTTATGGAAGATGTACTTTAATGGCTTGTCATTCAAAGAAGAAGCGGGGGAAGGAATTGTACTCATTTCTCCAGGTGGTGAGATTATTTATTTAATGTATAAATTTGAATTTCAGACAACCAACAATCATTGCTGAGTATGAGGCTTTAATACTTGGTTTGAGAAATGCTAAAAATTTGAATATTCAACATTTGTGTTTTCGCTGATTCAAAATTAGTAGTACAACAAGTGAAGAATATTTATTAGGTAAAACAACAATTATTAATGGTGTATAGAAATGAATTATGGTATATTACTGAGAATTTCTTTCTTTCATTCAATATATCTTTCATCCCCATATATCATAATTAGAACACATATTATTTATCTTTAGCATCCAACTTCTTTAAAGTTCCGTAACAGACTTAGCTTAGGTATCCCATTAAAGTTAGGTATCGGCCTTCAATCCCAGATAATGTTAAGCACTAGAGAGTGTTTCATGATTATGAGGAAATCCAAAAATTTCTGGAATTGACAGGTGGATTATCTACATCATTAATTGATCAAGATGAAGATACTACAGTGAATGGTCATGATTCTTATTTTAAAAATTCAATTGGAAATCATGAAATTATTGAGTGGAAGGAAATTTTCATCCCAAACGGTCTTGTACCTCTGGAGAGATTATTTTCTAACAATGATACCTTATTAAATCCCAGTGTGTAGTCATATGAGGAGAATGTAGTGATCTGTAATATTGGTCCTACATATGAACCAAAGCTGATCAAGCTATCCAAAGCACTCTCATATGAGCAAAGAAGAAGATATATCAAGCTGGTGAAGGAGTTTCCAAATAATTTTGCTTGGTCCTATGAAGATATAAATACTTATGGCACTAGAATAATCCTACAAAAGATCACATTGAATCCAAATACAAATCCTTTTAGATAGAAGTTGAGGCGTATGAACTGAGCATTACTGCCAGTTATCGAAAAATAAGTAAAAACGTTTCTAGATGCAAATATTATTATACCTCTTAGATATTCTTTCTGTGTAGAAAAATTAGTTCTTGTACGTAATAAAAATGGAGAAATAAGGGCTTGTGTAGACTTTTTTAATTTGAATATATGCTCCCTTAAAGAAAATTATCCATTTCCCATTATTGATCAAATTCTGCAGCGAGTAGTGGGTGATTAGAGGAAATAAATGATTGATGGTTTCTCTAGGTACAATCAAATAGTTGTGCATCCAGATGACAAAGATAATACAAATTTTACCACTCCTTCGGGAACCTTCATGTACGACAAAATTCCATTTGGTCTTATGGATGTTGGTGCAGCATTTTAGAGGGCTATGGATCTAGCCTTTGTTGGTGAGAAATAAAGGTTTGTGGTTATCTATTTGGATGACATCACAATTTTCTCTAAGTTTGATGATGAACACCTAAAACATCTAAGATAATTTTCTCGAATGCAGAAAATTTGGGTTTTCTTTGAACCCAAAGAAATCTCTCCTTTCTATGCATGAAGGTAAGCTCCTTGGTCACATAGTTTCACCTGAAGGAATTAAAATAGATCCTGGCTGTGTTAAGGCTATCTTAAATATTAAAATTCCTAGAAACAAAAAGGAAATTCAGTATTTTATTGGGAAAATCATTTTTTTGAGATGGTTTATTCCTAATTTTGTAGAGATTATAAAACAAATTACAGGAATGTTGTAGAAGGATCAACAAGTAAAGTGGAAAACTAAAGCAGGGTCCTCATTTAAGAATATAAATCAAGCTCTTACAGAAGCTCTTGTGTTGGAAAGTCCATATTTTTCGAAGGAATTCCTAACATTTTCCTTTGCATATGAGGATATAATAACGACAGTTCTTTTACAAAACAATTCTGAAGGTTTGGATCAACCTATATTTTTCTTTAGTGAGGCTTAATATATTCAAAGATTACATAAGGCTACATTAGAGAAATTAGAGAAATGAGCATATGATTTAGTTAAATCTATGAAATTCTTTAGAATTTATTTTCTGCATTTGAAGATTATTGCATATGTACCCAATGTTGTAGTCAAACAAATTTTGGTACAAACAGATAGTGAGGGAAAGAGAGGGCATTGGATAGCCAAAATAATGGAGTATGATGTTGAAATCAACCTACCAAACTGGTTAAGGGTCAAGGTATTGCCAGATTTTTAGCAAACTCAAATTGTGAGGCTTTGGGATTGAATTTGGTGTTAAATCAGTCATCTCAAGTAGATTTGCAGTCATAATAGGAGAAAGAACAGATCTATAATAGTTATGCAGACTATTCTTGGTACAGTGGTATAGTATACTTTCTTTTTTATTTTGAATGCCCAACATATTTAGATAAAAGGGAGTGTCGATCTTTACAACTTAAATATACAGTATTGTTTGATTAATTAAACCTTATACTTGAGAGATATTAGAGTTATGCTTCTTAGATGTTTGTAAAAAGATGAAACTGATATGGTTGTAGTAGATTTGCATGGAGGATCATGTAGAGGGAATCGATACTAGAAATCTATTTCTGTTCAAATTTTAAGAGCAAATTACTATTGTCCTTCTTTATTCTCAGATGTATATGCAAAGGTAAAAGCTTGTATTGAGTGCAAAAAGTTTTCTGGTAAACACAAACTATTTTATCTACCTTTAAAACCCATTGCAGTTGATGCACCCTTTCAACAATGGGGGTTAGATTTCATAAGTGAGATAAACCCTCCTTCAAGTGGGAAGCAAAAACATATCTTGACAGCCACAATTTTTTTCACAAAATGGGTAGAAGCGATTCCAACTCAGAAAGCTATTAATAGAGTTATAATTAATTTCCTAGAAGAGAATATCCCAAGTAGATTTGGTTGTCCTAGGAATCTTGTGACTAATACTATTGTAGCCTTCACATATTGAGAAATGGTGCAATTTTGTGATAGAAATAATATTATTTTAAAACATTCAACATCCTATTATCCATAGGGAAACAGATTGGCAGAGTCTACCAATAAGAACCTGATCAATAAAATTAAAAAGTTGTTATTTCAGAAAATGAGGGGTTGGGATACCATGTTGAAGTATGCTCTCTGGAAAGACAGAGTTACAACTGAAAAGGAAATTGGTACATCTCAATTTAATCTTGTTTATGGTATCGATGTTATTTTTCCTATTCAACTAGGTTTACCAATCATGAAGTTTATACAAGATACCCTAGAATAATCGAATGAAATCCATAGGTGAATATTTAAATTAGTTGAGGTACAACACGAAAGGGAAATGTTGGCAGAAAAAACACAAGAATACAAAAACAAAGTAAAGGCAAGGTTTGATAAACAAAGTAAAGAAGACAGTTCTCTTCTGGGTGATATGATATTAATATGGGATGCAAGAAATGATGAAAAGAAGAAGCATGGGAAGTTTGACAATATGTGGTTGGGTCCATTCAAAATTGCAAAGGTTAGTAGTACAAAATGAGAGAAAAGTGACCAGGTGATCAAAAAATTTGGTCACCATGGGTTTTTCAAAGGATAAATGACCAAAATTGAGAAATTTTAAGTGAGATAACTAAAAATGACCAAGATAAATGAATAATTTGGTCATGGGATAAGAACTAAACTAAAAATCACCAAGATAAATGACTAATTTGGTCACGGGATAAGATTTAAACTAAAAATGAACACATAACAATTGGTCATTTTTTTTTGTTCCACTTATAAAATGGAAAATTACAATATTGAAAATAAATGTAATGTCCATTTTTGAAATTTTATTAAATGACCAATTTTTTCACTTTTTTCCCAGTTTTGGCCTTAACTAGTTTTGATGTCTAGACCTCCAAATTGGCCCAAATGCTCCCAAATTTTATCAGAATGTACATGAATGATATTATAACTTAAATATGATGTTAAATGATGTTTTATGACCCCCCAGTTACTTCTGAAAACTTGTTTAATTTTCTGTTCAAAGTAGGAGTCTTTACTAGTAAATTGGGGTTCCAATTCCCCTTGGGTAATTTCCTGAAATGGCTTCTCAAATGGTCCCAAAGTCACTCGAATATCAGAAAAGAGGTAGGGTATGTGTAATATAAAATTTCAAAGTATCATATGCATCATGGTTCATTTTATAAATTCTGTTATGACTCTTTCCAAAACAGCTCCCAAATCACAATTTCAACCCTTGGGGAAAATGCACCAAATCTTCTCCCAATGCAATAAAAATGAGTAAAATGGATTACAATGCTTAATTAATGAACATTAGACTTCAAATAAACATTAATGAAATTCAATTCATCATAAATTTATCATATATACATTCCTCCATTCGAAATGATAAGCATTACCATAGCATATATCAAAATAGAGTGGAAATGGTCACTGTTTGCTCATTAAAAGTCATTTTGACATACAAATATTGGGTATTTAGAATTGAAAATTTATGAAAGTGAATAAAATAGAATATTTACTGATTAAAATCATAAATAGATCAGGAATATATCTCCCAAACAGTACATAAGCTCACCCAAGGTGAAATCCCTCCATGAGCATGAATATGCAAAGAAAACTGGAAATGGTTGATAGAGAGCACTGAAATAGAAGAATCCACATGATTTACTGTAGCTTACACATGAAAATAAGAATCCATTAAATATCCTTTGAATATCTAAGTGGCCTCTCCAAACACCAACTTGGATGTGAATCTTTCACCCTCGAAATTGGCTAAGGCAAGAAAACTAATCATCCACTAGCTCTCACAATTCACAAATGACAATTTCTCAAATGATTAAAATCCATTCTATTGGTTTCTTAATTTATTTTATAAAAATCCTTATCCTTCTAAGGTTCCCAATCCATCCACAAACTCAATCCAATTCGAATTAGTGTGTGTGCTCATGATTTTCAATGTGTCCTCCCTTTCCTAGCCTTCCACCTTCCCCAAATTTGAGTTGGAGCCCATTGAGCTTCCCCAACTCACATGAGAGCTATTATGGATTCTAAATTTATACCTGACATGTCATATATGTAATATTTCATCCTTCATATCTGATTTGTGTCATAGGTGTCATAGCATCTTCATCATTGTTGTCATAGAGCTAGGGAATCTAGTCCAAGTGTCTCACTAGCTCCAAAACGACTCTTCCACTCCCATGTAAGTTACATTTATTCTGAAATTCGACATATTGTGCATATGGAAAAGTGTATTAGCTTTATAAATCATCCAAGAACCTTTAGTCTTCCCATGGATTCGAAATTGCAAGAGGAGGATTCCATGTGGTCCAAATTTCTAGCTTGTGTGGGCCCTATAGTCTCCATGTGTCTGCATGCTCCATTGCCAGCTCAATTTTCTCTTGTATTTATTTAATAAGATACATTATTAATTATTTATCCCATTCTAATGTCTAAACATCATTTATTATATCCCTTATTAAAATTCCAAATGTATCCATCCAACCTAGGGAACTAGTAGGATTGATGGAATTGTCCCGCTATGCAATTATTTGATTGGGGACATTACAGTCCTCCCCATCAAATATTGGTTGTTGTTGTAATCTCACAAATAACATAGGGTTACCAATAATACAAATTAATAATATATATACATAACAGAGACAAGAGACAAGAACAAGTAAGTAGAATAGTATATTATATTATAGTGAAAGGGTCGATACAATACAGAGAATTGAACCGAGTTCTCATCTGGCTCAATAGCCTAATATATATGAATTAGAAACAGTTACAAATAGCTACTTGTTGGTTCAGTGAATCGAAACGACCTTATGTGGCTGACCTAACCTCTAATTAGTTGGCTTATTGACTAAGTCAGCTATCATTCAAGTCGGCTTACCGACTTGCTCCTCCAACATCTCCCCCATAAACAAAACGTTTCTTCGTCCCGAAGAAACTGGGAGGTACAAAAAAAATTCTTTGCCCGTCCTTAGGTGGTTATTTTTGTGCTTGGTATTCATGGGATGTGAAATCTGATTGTTGGTCTTTTTTGCACATAGACTTTGACAATTGCTTTAGCTGTCACTGCCAGCTGATGTTGAAATGCTGTCCAACTTTGTAGTATTTTTTGGATGTCGATTGTTAATGTAGTCAGACTTGATAATATCAACATCTTTTCTTGAATGGAAAATTCTGCTTTCTTCTCCATGTTAGGACCCATAAACTGGTCCTTTTCCTCTGCTGTCTCAAAACGTCATCTCATCTGCGGGCAGATGATGTCTAATTTTTCTAGATTTGGAATTGCTTGTTGCACCCACTGGTGTGCTTGTCGCTCGTGCTTCTATAATTTGGCTGTTTCGAGCACTATTTGATTTTCAATTGTGCTCCTGAGTTCTACTAATGTTATTTTTCTCTTTTCTAGTGCTTGGATTTCTTGTCGGGTTTATCGACCTTGCTGATAGACTTGCCCATAATATGCAGGCCAATCTCTCAGTACTTCTTCTGTAATGACTGACTCCTCCATGTGATCTTGTAGTACCTTGCATGCTTCTACAAAAGCTATGTGTTGCTGTGTCAGTAGTCAAACTGTTTCTTCTTTCTGCTCTTCTTTTGTATCTTGCCTTTGTGCCTGTAGTGCTAACACCACGCTCTCAAGTAGCTGATAAGCCTTTTATAATGGCTTGTCGGTGTCGACCTCTATCGGACCTGGTATCACAGATTGCACCAAGTTTCTGCATTTGTTTAGGAACATGACTTGTTCTTTTTCATTCTCGTCGAGCTCCCTACGTCTATTTTGGCTCCTTTTTTTTGCTTCAATTGCCTATGAATCCAAGAGTTTCCCTAATTCTCCATCCATCAGTTTAGTTGGATCAACTGCAGTGGTCAACCCAAGTTGACTGATGTGGACCATTGTTGTCTGGCTTTGATGGTCCTTCTTATTTTTGTCTTTCTTTCTTTTGTGCTTCTGCTGCTCTGCTTGCTTTGGCACCTGTGTACCTGTAACAGTCAAAATTGGTTGCTGGCTAGCAGTAGTTGATGGTATTTCTAGTTGGGTTGGTTGGATAACTGCTACAGCTGGTTGTGCATCAGGTTGGTTGGATTCAGAGGGTCTAGATGTGGGTGTGGTTGGTGCTAATGGTTGTGGTGGAGGTGGTTTAGGTGCATCTGGTTGGATTAGAGACTTTGGGTGGTGAAGTGGTGCTGATGGTGTTGGTGAATGGTATGGTGTGATTGGATTAGTGGATATATGGTCAGGTGAGGGGTCGTGGGTTTGTGGAGGTGATTTTTCCTAGAGGTTGGAGAATAGTTCCTCGATTTCTTGACTTATTTCATCCATGTCCTCTCCTTCCTCATCTCCAGTCGGTTCATTGGCTGCTGGGTTGGGTCCGGGGTCAGTCAGAATGATAGATGTGGTCTGACTTGCGACAACTTCAGCTTCTTTGTCGGGGTTTCTTTCAAATGTCGAACTCACAATTGCAAAAGTTCTTAGCCTCTGGAGTATTTGGCTAGGTTTGGGAGCGGTCAGTCTAGAACCACCAGCTTCAAACAAAGGGGATTTTGTGGTGATCTTTTGAGCCGACGTGAGTAACTCAGGCAATTTTTCAATGTATGCCTGGAGGTCTTTGTCGTGGTCAAACTTCTCCTTCATGGTCTTCGACATAGAATTGTTGCATATGTCGAGTGTTCTTATGGAAGGCTGTTCTAGAATTATCTCTTGTGTGATTTTGGTCGGAGACGGGGTGGAGGTGTAGACACGAGATCCACAACATTTTCAGCTGTTGAAGTGTTTGTTCTTTTCTCCCTCTTTGGCCAACCTTGTTGTGCCCCTGCTTCGACAAATATTTGGAACTGTGTTTCCACTAGCACTTTGTTTGTTGTGGCATCTTCCATAATGTCGAATGCTGTGGCTACCCGTTCTTCCTCGTCTTCTAAGGACTCTAGAATGATAAGCTTGCGCTTACCTTTCCCTTGCTCCTGTTCCTATGTTTTCTTCTTTTTTCTTGAGGCTGCTATCTCCTTCGACAATTTGGTTATGTTTTCTTTGGTGACAACATACTCTGGATCTTCAGTGTCTATTTATCCTCCTCGGTCTTTAGTCGAGACAAGGATTTCTTCAGCTAGATTGGTTACCAGTTGTTGTGTTTGTGTCTCTTCCCTTTGTGCTGTTGGAGGTTTGATTATGATTTGTAGTCAGCCGGTGCCTTCGACCGGTGTCTCCTCCGACACAAATGTGTTGATGTATAGGTTGAGCTCGTAATATTCCTCCTTCTCCTAGTGTGTCAGTGGATATTCTATCAAGAAATTTATTTCTTTTTCCCTTGCTGGTATCAACAGTTTTGAACCTGCCTGTCGAGCTAGCTCTCGAAAAATATCTTCAATTGTCGGGTACTAGTCGAGAGATCTTGCCTTTGCCTTGGCACCTTGCATGTACCATACCACAGTATGGTCGAGTTCTAACTGGATGTGGGAATTTTTGGGAAGACTTCGTCGGATGTTCTGGGGCACCCTCCATCTAGTCATGTGGAATTTCAGCTGTTGGAACTAGTTTTTGAACAACACTTTTTCGTTTGCAAGTTCTTTCAGTGTTCTATTCTGGGAGAACGTTTTGAATCTCCACATATGAAATTTTGTCGGTTCTTGAAATTGCTTATCCCCGATAGGGCACAAGGAGTACGTTACTATCCATAACATTAGGGATGGAAACCTGATAATTCCTCCCAACTCCTGACATTTTTTGCAGATGACTTTGATCATGTCAGCGACATACTCATCCCATCTATACATCTTTCCTGTGTGGGAAATGGTATCCACTGCCTCCAACATGTCTAGTTTGAGGTCGCTTCCTAGACCTGTCAATGTAAGTGCAGTGGCTATGATTTTAGCCACTATTTGCGGTGTCAGAGTTTGTATTTGGCTAATCATTATCCCTTTGGAGTTTTTGCCTGATGTTGATCATGTTAGTTATTCTACCAACCCTTCCTTGATTCCGACTGGTAATGGTTCACCTTGGTTTGATAACCCAGTCAATTTGGAAATTACTTCTGTAGAGATTTCAACCGGTCGGTTGAAGTAAAATCTACCATCATGATACTGGCTTATGATAAATTTCACGGTTGTTTCCTTCATGCCTCCAAAAATGGCCATGATCAGTTCATTGATGTAGTTTACAATGGTACTATGGTTGATTTTCTTTGCAGCTTGTGTAGGCCTTTTGTCGACATAAGCCCACTCTTTAATCTTGGCCCATAGTTTCTCCCATGAGCTCTCCTGAACCTTAGCGTTCTTAATGAGTTTGAGTCTCCTCATCAATGGTGTCTTCGTGGTCTATAGTTCTTTAGCCTTGGATGCGGCTCTAGTTTTTTTAGGTGCCATATTATCGGTCTGTTGGTAGACTTTTCTTCGGTATTCTTATTTTTCAGTCCTCTGGTTGCTAAGTTGCTCTCTTTGTTCGGAATGGTGTAAATGATCCTTTGGTGGTTCAGTATTTATAGTTGATGCATTTGACGCTTATATGCCGTTATGTATGCCCATAGTAGTGCAGGTATCTTTTCATCCCAGTCGTCTTTGTCAATGTTACATATTTTTGTTAATCCTTTAGTTAATGTTTTTTTAAATGCTTCCATTGCTCCATTCGACTGAGGGTGGTAAGCTGTACTCCATCGGTGGTCGATTTTGAACTAGTATGTTAGTGTTTTAATAGTTTTATTGATGAAGTGTGTTCCTTGGTCACTTATTAGGGTTGATGGACATCCAAATATAGTAATGATATTCTCATAGATAAAATTAGCAGCTATCTCGCTGGAACATGTGTCGACTAGTTTTGCCTCTGCCCATTTGGTTACATATTCGACTGTAGTTATTATGTACCTTGCACTTGTTCTTTTTGCTAGTATAGGAAATGTTCCTATGAAGTCGATGGCCCAAATTTCAAATGTCAAACTTGGGTTTACTAATATCAGGGGCATTTCTATACTAGGCACGGGTCGACCCAGTCGTTGACATCTGTCACATTGGCTTACAAAATTTTTGCAATCTTTGTGAAGTGTCAGCCACAACAACCCTGATTGTTGGATTTTCTTTGTAGTTGTATCTGCTTGGAAATGTCCACCTGTAGGTACGTAATGTGCTTCATACAAAATATTATTTCTTTCATGTTCTAGTACGCACCTTTTGAGGATGTCGTCTAAACCCACTTTATATAGGAATCCATTTATGAGACAGTATGGTGCAGCTTTCATGGCTAAGATGTGTTTCTTCTTCATACTCATACCTTCTGGTGCTTGTCCATTTTCTAAATACTGATTTGTTTCCTCTAACTTTGCCGAGACTGCTTCTATTCGAAATAAATGTGCATCCGGTAAGTCGTCTTCGACTCCTGTCAGTTCCTCCGCTGTCTCGATTCAGGATAAGTGGTCAGGACCGACATTTAGCTTACCTGGTCTGACAAAAACTTCGAATTCAAATTCTTGGAATAGAAGTAGCCATCAAAAAATTATTCCAAGGTGTAGAGGCTTATTTGGGAGGTATTTTAGTGCTTGATGGTCAGTGTAAAAGATAAATGGATTAGCCAATAGATAGTGTCCATATTTTTGTAGTGCAAAGACCATTCCTAATGCTTCTCTTTTGGTTTTCGAATAGTTTCTTTCAGCTTTGTTTAGTTTCCTGCTACTGTAGACTATAGGATAGTCCATTCCATCATCTCCTGGCTGAGTTAGGATTGCTCCTATTTCTAGGCCTGATGCATCGATGTGAACATGGAATTTGATCGACTGGTTTGGAAACCTTAGGATGGGTGCTTCGACTAGATTTCTTTTTAGTTTTTGAAATGATATGTTGCACTCCTCTATCTAGTTATATTCTTGATCATATCTTAGCAATTATTCCAATGGGTATTTCATGTTTGAATAATGTCTTATGAATTTTCTATAGTATCCTGTATGACCAAGTAGTACCCTGACCTGTTTTGGATTTATTGGAGGTTTTAAGTCGAGGATGATTTTTGTTTTTGCGAATTCGACTTTAATACCTTCTTTACAGACAATGTGTCCTAATATTATTCCTATAGGAGTTATAAATATGCACTTCTTTATTTTTAGTGATAGTTGGATCTATTGACATCGTTACAACATAAGTCTTAGCCATTTACAATGGTCCTTTAGTGTAGAGTATATTGTCCAATCGTCGAAATATACTGCCATTGTTTTGTAAATGTACTCCTGAAATATTTTAACCACGATCCTTGAAAAGACTGCAAGTGCATTTTTAAGTCCAAAAGGAATAACCCTATAAGCAAATGAGCCAAATTCACATACAAATGTTGTCTTTTTCTGATATTCTTTGGATATTGGTACTTGATTATAACCTGAGAATCCATCTGTAAACGAGTAGCATTCATGTCCTGCTACCTCATTTAAGATTTCATCTGCATAAGGAGTTGGAAATGGGTCTGTTAATGTAACTTTATTGAGTTCTCTAAAGTTGACACAGATCCTTAGCTTGGTTGGACCATGTTTCTTTGGTTGAACCACCATTGGACTTGCCCATTCTGATTGGTCAATAGGGTAGATGATTCCTACTGCAAGCATGTTATCAATCTCTTTCCTGACTATCTCTTTGTATTTATGAGCTAGTTTATCCGGGTCTTTTCTTGACAGGTCGAAAATCAAGTTTCATGTCGATCTTCATTTCACCCATTTCATGTACTAGACCTTTAAGATCCTTATAGTCTCTAGCAAATACATCATGGAATTCTTTCAGTAGGTTTGTGATCTCTGTTGTTTGTGCTTCAGACCAGTAGTCTCCAATTTTTGCTATTTTTGGTCGATCATCATTTGATATGTCGAACTCTCTAGCTTTGACTTTAGCATCTAGCCATTCCGGTGCTTTAGATTCATTGATTGGTTTACTTCCTTCCTTAAACTGTGAGAATGTGGCTGGGAAGTCTGCTACAGTCATTCAGTCGGTATCCTCCTGTTAGTTGTTTCAACTTTGAGTACGGTACGAATAGGTTTGGTCATTTTGACATGGTTTTATTTCCATCTAAAGCTTTTCCCTTTCGAATTTTCATTTTCCAACTGTAGTCTTGTTCACTATGGTATTTTCCCGGTTTATATATTGTTACAGTTTATTGTCGGCCGGTTGTCCCTTAGGGTTTTGTTTTCTGTCGGTTGTACAAATGGTTTGATTTGTTTTGCAGTTTCGACTAAATTCTCATTTTGGGGTTCAAAGTTGAAGTCTTTGATAAAATTTTCTTTGATTTCCTGCCATAGGAATGTTTCACCCCGAGCTTCTTCCATATTGTACCATTTGTTTGGTAAGTCGGTGAGTATTGATGGAAATAAGTGTGGCCATGTACGTTCATCTTTATATCCAAGTTTTCTCCATTATTTTTCACAATCTTTATATGGTTTTCTAGATCGTGTCCTTGGGTAAATATAGGTATCTGATCTTGGTTGGTTAACTTATTTCCTCCAAATCTTTCTACAAAATAAGTCGAAGTTGTTGTCCATGTTTGCAGTCTTGATTGATGGGTATCCCACCATCTAGCAGCTTGTCCTGTAAAAGTTTCTACTAAACTTTGTAGTCGGCCATGTTCACCAACGTTCCTAGATACTTGATCTACATGCATAACTGGTGATTCTCTTTTTTTATACCTTGGGATTTTTGTGGTATTTATATTTGTTGATTGCAAGGTAGGATATTTGCTAATTTTCTTCTCAAATATTTTTGGGATGTTGGACACCACAAAGCATTGTCTGATTGGTTTCTTCTGTACTTTTTGAATGGTCCAGCATCCTCTTGCTTTTGTTTCATAGTTTTCAACCTCCCAATCATATAGTTCTACATTTGAATTGTATCCTACTGAGTCTTGGTTTCCTAAGTAAAGTTCACCATATGTATTAGGTTTTGTGTAATCTTCATTATTCTGTATGTGATATAGTTGTCGGATGTCAACTTATTCATCAATTGGTTCTGTCCAAGGTTCTCCTTGGGATGGATGAATAGGTACTATGACTTTTTTTCCATTCCCCTTTAATTTTATTCTTTCTTTGTCTAAGGATATCGAGGCTTTCATTTTTCTCCCCCAAGGTCGACCTACTAACGCTGGGAAGGAGCTGGATCCTTCCTTAGGGTCAAAAATTTCAAAGTCTACTTTGGTCGATATTCCTTTTATCATTGTGTCGATATTTTTCTAGACTCCAATAGGTTCAATTAGTCCTTGGTTGGCTAGTTTCAGGTATATGCCTGATTCGTATAATCAAGGTCTGCCTAACTATTCCCATGTGTCTTGAGTCATAATATTTACTTGTGATCCGAAATCGAGTACAACTTGTCAGACATGGTAACCTTCAATTTCCAGGTCGACAAGTGGGTCGGCATCTCTTTTATCTTTTTGGTTTAAGCTGCAGATATTCTTTGTTTGTTTTTTGGGTGTTTTTGTTTTGTTTTATTTTATACAGTAAGTCGATGAATTGTGATATTGTTTTATCTTTTTGTACCAAATGTATTATCTCTTTTACTGTGTCTTGTTGATTATCATCTTCTTCTTCCTATCAAGTAAATTCTCTAAATATATTTGTTGCATCTTTATATATTTGTTTTTCTTTAACTGGATTAGGATAAACATTTTTTTATTTTATCTTGCTTATTTAGGGGTTATCATTCCCAGTTTTCATCCCTTGTCGGGTTACGATATGTAAATTATTTGTATTGATAATATCATGTTTTTGCACACACGATAAGACATTAACATTTTTCTTTTTATTTATATTTTCAAGCATAGTAGGGCAATCCTATGATGAGTGATCCCCTACTCCACAACTAGTACAAAATTTTAGGTCAGTCTTGTCCTTGTATGGATAGTCTACATATCTGTGTCCCTCCTTGTAACATGTGAAACATTGGATGGGCCAACGTGGTCAGTTGTCTCGATTCCCAAAGAATCGACCTCGACTTCCATAGCCTTCACGTTGATTGTCAAACCGACGTTCGTACCGACGACCTTCGTTCCTTTGATTATTTTGGTAATTTTGTGCATTGTTTCATTGCTCATTGTTATGTGCAACTACATTAGTCTGATATACTGCCTGATGATTTTGTCGATTCTTTAGATTCAGGTGGCAGTTGGAGGTGTTATGATTTTTAGTTCCACAGATTGCGCACCATGATGCTTTGCCATTCTTCATGTTGAATGGGAAATTTTTTGTGGTATGCTCTCCATGCTCCTGGCAGATGTCGCAGAAACATTTTGTTTGCACAAATCAAACATCTTGTCGGCTAATATCCTTTCGACAGTTGTCCTTTGAATGTCCGACCGTTGAGCATTTCGTGCACCAAATATCCTGACTATTAAGGTTTATCTCTTTTAGAGATTTCTGCATGATCTCAAGCTGTTCCTCCAGTTTGTGATCCGTGGAATATGCTGGAATGTATTCATCCATTTCTACTTGTAGAGATTTCGTGAGCGCATCTTCATAAGTTTTGAATGTCTACAAACTTATGTGTCGATGAATTTTCTGCGATAGACCTACAAGAAACCACTAGATTAATAGTTGCTCATCAATGACATAATCCAACTAGATGAGAAGGTCTTTCCAATGTTTATGGTAGTCATGGACAGTTTCTCCTAGCTTTTGTGATGTTTTCTTTAATTTCTTTGTTACGAGATGTTTTGCATCTGGAGTTTTAAATAACGATAGAAATTGTGCTTTGACTTCGCCTTTAGTTTCTCAGGGAGTTCTCTCAAAAAATTTCATATACCATGTTAATGCCCTTTTACTCAAGGCACCAGCGAACTGTGCCATCTCTTTGTATTCATATGTAACTTGTTTTGCCTCCCAATTCGACTCACAGATGAACCAATGTCGTCTGGGGTCCTCGTCACCCTCATATAGAAGGATGTGCACTGACCCGTGACCTATGTCGGAGTCACTATCACTGTCTTCTTTAGGAGGTGGCGGTGGTGGGGGTGATCATGGGGATAGTAGGGTATTTTGTTTATTCTTTTGTGCAGAACTATTGTTGACAGAACTCTCATTTCCGTCGGTTGTCTTAGTTGTCGTTTCTTCTCTGACAAGCAGTCAATCGGGGTCGACTTCTCCTGTCGATGTCCAACTACAATAATTTGTCTGCAGCTCCAAATTTTCTGTATCTTCCAAAGCTATATTTGGTAGGGGGGTTGCTCCTTCGTGTGTCAGGTAAAGTAAGTGGATACTTCAGTGGAGGGTAACGCTTGAAGCGTCACCCAATTTCCTTCTTCTAGTCGATGGATAAGTAGATGATTATTATCGTTTCTCTCATTGTCTAGTCGGTTCCAAATACCAAGTCACTAGCTCCTAGTCTGAGGTCCTCTTCGACAATGGTTTGTATCCCGGTACTTGGATTCGTCTGAGATAGAGGTCTTACCTCCCGGGGAAGTTCTAATTGGAGAGCTTCTCGCTGCTCTATCCACAAATATTCTTCCATAGGGTACGCTTCTTCTTCCACGCCTTCTTCATGTCGGTCATGACCCGACTCTGGCGGATTTATCTCTTGGTCTGTCACCCTAGTGCTCATTCCTCTTTGCAACGCTATGTCTCTTTCTCTTCTCTCTTTCCTTCTTTGCAGCCTCTTCTCCCTCTCTATTTTCTAAAAGTCTATCATACCTTTATGTGACACTGTCCTTTCAATTTCCCTTTTAGGTCGACTTTTCATTGCTGGTGAATGGTATCTCTTTAGTCGACTAGAATCCTCTCCACTTTACCCCGACATACGACCAACTACCCCCCCATTTCCTACCCAACGCTTTAGAAAGCCTAGATAGTTCTATTCACTTGCTTAGGAAGTATTCCCACTCCCTTTCGACAATGAATTTCTCCCACTTCTTTTGTTTCTTCATCGAGTTAGTATTTTGTGGTGGTTCGCGTAGTAATGGACGAGGTTGAACGATATGTCCCACTCCTTTCTCGATCAGGAATTTGAACAGCAAGGTCGATAAGGAACACAAGAATTGCTCGGTGAGGTCTGTGTAGAATTTCTTCTTGATGGTTTCCACCGAATTTCTTTCCTCTATGTCTTTCTCCTCGTAGAATTCGTCGGTGATCTTTTCAAACCACTCTGACAGGTTTGTCCTTCCCCCTTGAATCAGTTTGTCTAGTAGCTGTTGGTCTTTAATCACTTCTGGATTTTTCATCCAGGAGTTTCTTCAAAAGATGGGGCACTAATTCTACAAACTTTTCATGAGTATCAGTAAAGAACCTTTCTTTCACTTGAGCAGTCGTTAATCTGTTTCTTTGTGCATAATTTTGTAAGTAGTTTGCTATTTTACACTCCCACCAGTCCTTAATCTCTTGTTATGATATCATCTGCTTGTATACATCTCAGATATGTACTACCGGCAATGGAACCAATGTTGTAATCTCACAGATCACATAGGGTTACCAATAATACACATTAATAACAGATATACATAACAGAGACAAGAGACAAGAACAAGTAAGCAGAATAATAGATTATATTATAGTGAAAGGGTCCATACAATACAGAGAACTGAACCAATTTCTCATCTGGCTCAACAGCCTAATATATATGAATTACAAACAGTTACAAATAACTACCTGTCGGTTTGGTGAACCGACACGACCTTATGTGGCCGACCTAACCTCTAATTAATCGGTTGATTGACTAAGTTGGCTATCGTTCAAGTCGGCTTACCGACTTGCACCTCAATAAATTTCATATTTGGGTGCTGAAAAATCTTCTCCTCTTCCCATGTGGCATCTTCACTTGGTATATCCTTCCATTGTACTAAGTATTCTTTGATAGTTCTACTTCTCAATATCCTTTCCCTTGTGTGAGCTAACCTTCATCATCCAAGGGAGGAAGTATTTCTGAAGTGACAATGTGCTGACCAAGAGATTTTTTGAGACAATAAACATGAAATTAGTTATGGATTTCACGCCCTTCCAGACGTTCCAATTCATGTGCTACTTCCCCAATCTTCCGAACTACCTTGTATGGCCCATAGTATCTTGGTTTTAGATTTTGTGCCCCATTCTTTTTTAGAGATCTTTGTTTGTATGGCTGCAACATAAAATATACTAAATCATTAACCTGAAAGGTCCTTTCTTCTCTATGTTTATCTGCCTATTGTTTTTGCTGATTTTGGGTAACCTGCAAATTGTCTTTCAATAGCTTTAAAATTTCTTGGCTCTCTTCCACCCAATCTTTAGCTTTAGGATCTCTACTATCACCAAAGATCATTTCAAAAAAGGTAAGTGCATCATATCCATATAATTCTTTGAAAGGAGACATCCCAATTGACATATGAAAGGTGGTGTTATAGCAAAACTCACCCAAGTGTAGCCATTTTTCCCATGCTTTTTGCTACTCTCCCACATAGTTTCTTAGGTACCCTTACAACCCTTGGTTCACCCTCTATGTTTTTCCATCAGTTTTTGGATGATATATTGTACTTGGAGTCAATTCAGTTCCCACCAATCTAAAAATTTCTTGCCAAAAATCACTCATGAATCTACTATCTCTATCACTTACATCTTGGGGAGCCCATGCAAACTGAAGATTTCTTTGAAAAAAATATCAGCCACTTGTGAAGAACTAAAAGATGATGTAACAACAAAGAAATGAGAAATTGTTTTCAATCTATACACTACTACATATATGCAATCGTTACCCAAATATTTAGGCAAACCGATGATGAAATCCATTGAGGTACTGTCCCATTTTTGCTCCGAAATAGGCAATGGTTGCAATAAACCAGTTGGTAATGTAAGTTATGATTTGTTTTTCTGACATACCTTACATTCATTCACATATTTCTGAACATATTCCTTGAGGCCCTTCCAAAAGAATCTTTGCCTCAATTTCCTATAAGTTTTGAAGATCCTCGGATGGCCAACTAGTGGGGAATCATGTGCTTCGTGTAAAATTTTGTACTTGAGATTTGAACCTTGAAACAAATAAATAATTAACTTATAATATATAATCCCATTCAAAATCCTGTAGTGATCATCCCCCTTTATTCCATCTAATACATCACAAAAAAATTCATCTTTGGCATATTCAACTAGTAACATGTTTTTCCAGTCCTTGGGAATGTCCATGAGAGAAAAACAAGATCTTCAAGATAATGCATATGCTACAATGTTATTCTTTCCTTTCACATATTCAATATGAAAATAATAAGCTTGAATCTTGCTTACCCACTTCTTTTTCCTTTCATTTAGACCATTTTGGGTGAGGAAGTGCCTTAGACTATTGTGATCAGTTTTCACCACAAACTTGTTTCCTAGCAAGTATTGTCAAAATTTATCCAATGCATGCATGATGGACAACATTTATTTGTCATATATGGATTAAGGTTTTTCATGAGGCTGCAACTTTCTGCTCTCAAAGGGTGGTGTTGGCCTTGTTTTAGGACAACCATTATTCCTTCACCCGAAGCATCACATTCAACAATAAAAGGCTAAGAAAAATCAGGTAATGCAAGTATGGGACAATTACTCATTACCTCTTTCATTTTTTGGAATGAATTTTCATCCTTTTAATTCCAATTGAAAGCATCCTTCTTAGTCAAATCAGTGAGTAGAGAAGTCAACTTGGAGAACCATTTCATAAACTTTCTATAATAGGTGCATATTCCAATAAAGCCTCTTAATTTGGTGATGTTTTTTGGTGATGGCTATTCTAAGATAGCCTTGATTTTTTCCATGTGTAATTTCACTCATCCTTTCCCAATAATGTCCCCAAGATATAATAGTTCCTTCATCCCAAATTCACATTTAGACATCTTAGCAAACAAGGACTGTTCTTGCAAAGTTTTGAACACAACCTCTAGATGTTGCAAGTTCTCTTCCCAAGTTTTACTGTAAATCAGATATCATCAAAGAATACCAAAACAAACCTTCTAAGCTTCTTGAAAAAGATTCTATTCATGCATGCTTGAAATGTGGCTGGAGCATTGGTTAACACAAATGGCATAACAAGAAACTCAAAGTGACCATAATGACATCGAAAAACAGTCTTTTGCACATCTTCTTCCTTCATTCGAATTTGGTGATAGCCTGATCTAAGGTCAATTTTCAGATGCTTAATAGAGGGTTTCTTACCATTCCATACCTATTGTGGAGTCTTATCAATAAATGCTGATGTGGGTGATTAATTTACCAAGTAACATGCTGTCTCCACTACTTTTCCCCAAAATTCTTGTCCTATCCCAACACTGCTTAGCATGCTCCTTCCCTTTTCCATCATAATGTGTATAAATAGAGTATTTGTGTTCCTCATTATAACACATACTCACTCAGTTGTGTAGAACATAGGAGAGAGAGAGAGAGAGAGAGAGAGAAAACAAAAAGGAGGAGAATACCTATTTTGGGGGTTATATCTTATACATCTTGTACTTAGGAAGTTTTGTTGGGTTTTCTCCCCCTTGAGGGTTTCCCATGATATATACTGTGTCTATCTTGTGATTGTGTTTCTTTCAATGATTCTGCATATGCTACTATTGTGAATTTGGATTGAAAAATAATTATATCTAGTCTATCATATGAAATCTTAACATGGTTCCAGAGCCAGCCTGAATAGAACAACTTTCACAAGGTGAAACTCTCTCCTCCCTCTCCGAAAGAAATTAGGGTTTTCGAAAAGTTTAAAATTTGGAAGATCTGATTGCATAGAAAGTTGTGCCTCCCTAGAGTGCATCTATTGAGCCCAGGATTGAATTTTTTGGGTGGTTGAATCTCTGGGAAATCCAAACCCTATTTTGGCCCTGAACAAAAAAATGCAAAAAACCAACTAGAAATTCTATAGAAGCTGCAACCTCGCAAGCAATTTTTAAGGGTGAAGATTTGGGATCTACAGAAACCAAGTGGACCAACCAACTCACCTCAGTCAATAACATCTACTGGTAAGGTCAGTTTTTCATTTTGATAAATTTCAATTTTTAGTGACCTCCTAGGTAGGATGGCCCCAAGCACTAAGCTTGAGGATAAACTGAAAGGCATAGAAAACTTCCTAGCATGGAAGTCACAGGATTGGTCTCATTATCAGAGAGAATGGTATTGAGAAGTAGATCAAGGATGAAGTTGTAGAAGCTAGAGAATATGAATCTAAGGATAATTATGAACAAGACCTAATCAAGGAAATGAGGATCATTTCTGATTCTATCAAAGATCACTTGATCCCTCAAGTGTCATCTATGAAGACACCAAAGAAAATGCATGATGCACTTTCTAGAATGTATGAGGGAAGGAACATCAAAAGAAAGATTAATATGAGAGCTCAATTTAAGGAAACCAAGATGATAAAATGAGAATCAATTCAACATTAGTACTTCACAAGGGTATCCCAATTCAAAGAAAACTAAGTGTCATTGGAGACACCCTTGATGAGGATGAACTAGTTATGACTACTCTCAATGGTATAACTAGACCCTGGGACTCATTCATACCGAATCTATGTTCCAAAAAAGAAAAGTTTTAGAACAATAATCCAACCCCTTAGTACCTTAGTCTAAGTCCCTAGTCAATTTTATTGCATTTTGTGCATTATTACACTATGGTTTGGACTTAGGGTGCTTAGTTGGACCAATAACTAGTTAAATTGTGGCATTCACATCCACATGAGAACTATAGATTAGTCATCCATCCACATGTGCTCCCTCATCATTTCTAGTGTGCTCCCATTCATTGAATATGGACAGTTTCATTGACTAGGAGTGCTAGAGGTGGATTTTGTCCAATTTTGGGCTGATTTGGTGCATTTAATGCCACCTAGAGCCTCTCACCCACCTATTTTTGCACACCCATGCATACCAAAGTGTTATTATTTCCCCATGTCACCTCAGCCATGTCCACACAACAATTTGTGGCCATTTGGACTGATTTGGAGCGTGTTTGGCCCACCTAGGGGGGATTGAGGCCAATTTGGACAACTTCACATGTACAGTCACATTGGGATTTCCAAGCCTCATGAAACACTTCTTATGTAATATAAAATTGTTACTAACATGTTTTAATGTTATACAGGCAAATAATAACCTGCTTTTGTTCACATTGCATGTGTAAATTGCTTCTCTTTTAATGGTTTTTTGTTGGTTTTGCATCAAATTCGATTTGTGAGTTTCTATAAGGATCCTATGTATTTATATAGATCGAAATTCTCACATTGTATCATATTTGAGTGGAATTTAGTGAGTTTCATATCAATCTAGAGCATTTTGAGCTGCATTTTTTAGAGAAATTCTAGATAAAATTGAGTGGTTTTTGTAGGACATTCAGCAATTTCATCACCATTAGCCCAGGTATAAATGGAATATACCCAAATATTGCTAAAACCTTTCAAATTATTTTATTTTAAGGAAGAAATTGTTATTCAATTGAGATCCAAGTGTCTCTACAGAGTTACCATGGGCACATAAATGGATCCAAACTCTGCTGTAGATAAATCCAAGTACTTTAATAGATTGGATGAATCATATGGATTGTTATTCCTGAGTATCTCAAGAGATATTTTGTTCCACATAGATATTTTAACAACCCCTAATGAAGTCTGGGGAAAATTAGAGACACTCTTTGGGGAAAATGATGAACTAAGAGGACACCAGCTTGAGAACGATCTCATCAGCCTGAGCCCAATGCGCTTTGACACTATCCAGGACTGATTCACCAAGTTTAATTCAATTTTGTTGTAGCTAAATCAATGTGGGATTGAGAAGAAAGAGGATCAGTTGATTCTGTTCATCCTTTCGAAGTTGGGGCCAGAATTATCAGTCTTTGTCAGCACATTTCATTCTGGCAATTTAACACTTTGAAACTAGAAATTTCCAAGTCTAGATAGCTTCATGGAGTCCCTCACTAAATATAAATACAAGCTAGTACAAATGGGAACAGTCAAGGATAAGGATCAAGCCTTGGCCAAGGTATTTTCAAATGCCTCAAAGGGAAAGTCCAAGGAAAATAATTCGAAGCTACCAGAGAAGAAGAAACCAGAAAATCCCAAATCCAGTGATTGGGGTTCGAATCCTCACAAGGAGAAGGAAAAGAAAGGGAAAAAGAATACCAAATGCACCTATTTCCACAAGGGATGGCATCTAGAAATATCATGCATGAAGAAAACCATTGAGCAGATGACAAAACTACTAAAGAAGAACAACATTCCTATCCCAGATAGTGCAAGCAAGAAATATCTAGTTTAGAAAACAAGGAGAAATGTCATGCTTTGGTAGCAAGTACCTATAATTCCTCATCTTTCTTAATTGATTCAGGGGCTTCTAGACCAAGGGGATTGGTAAGATTGATTTAGAGAATGGTTACTTCAGTGATGTGTTGTATGTACAATAACTTACAAACATCCTTAGCCTTATAAGCTTCCCAATCCATCCAAAAACTCAAGCTAATTCGAATTAGGGTGTGTGCTCATGATTTTCCATGTGTCCTCCCTTTCCTAGTCTTCCACCTTCCCCAAATTTGAGTTGGAGCCCATTGAGATTCCCCAACTCACATCAGATCTCTCTTGGATGCTATATTTTAACCTGACATGTTAGATATGTCAGATTTCATCCTTCACATTTGATTTGTGTCATAGGTTTCATAGCATCTTCATCATTGTTGTCATAGAGCTAGGGAATCTAGTCCAAGTGTATCACTAGCTCCAAAATGACTCTTCCTCTCCCATGTAAGTTACATTTCCTCCAAAATTCGACATATTATGCATATGGCCAAGTGTATTAGCCTTATAACTCATCCAAGAACCTTTAGGCTTCCAATGGATTCGAAATTGCAAGAGGAGGATTCCATGTGGTCCAAATTTCTAGCTTGTGTGGGCCCCATAGTCTCCATGTGTCTTCATGCTCCATTGCTAACTCAATTTTATCTTGTATTTATTTAATAAGATACATTATTAAATATTTATCCCATTCTAATGTCTAAACATCATTTATTATATCCCTTATTAAAATTCCAAATGTATCCATCCAACCTAGGGAACTAGTAGGATTGATGGAATTGTCCTCCTATGCAATCATTTGATTGGGGACATTACAGTCCTCCCCATCCAAGATTTCTTTTCCTCAAGAAATTTCAGATTTGGGTGCTGAAAAATCTTCTCCTCTTTCGATGTGGCATCTTCACTTGGTAGATCCTTCCATTATACTAGGTATTCTTTGATAGTTCTGCTTCTCAATCTCCTTTCCCTTGTCTTCAAAATATTTTCTGGAACAAGTGTGAGCTAACGTTCATCATCTAAGGGAGGAAGCATTTCTGAAGTGACAATGTTCTTACCAAGATATTTTTTGAGACAAGAAACATGAAATACATTATGGATTTTACCCCCTTCCGGAAGTTCCAATTCATGTGCTACTTCCCCTATCTTTTGAACTACCTTGTATGGCCCATAGTATCTTGGTTTTATATTTTGTGCCCCATTCTTTTTTAGAGATGTTTGTTTGTATGGATGCAACCTAAAATATACTAAATCCTTAACCTTAAAGGTCTTTTCTTCTCTATGTCTATCTGCATATTGTTTTTTCTGATTTTGGGAAAGCTGCAAATTGTCTTTCAAAAGCTTTAAAATTTCTTGGCTCCCTTCCACCCAATATTTAGCTTTAGGAGTTGTACTATCACCAAATATCATTTCAAAAAAGGTAAGTGTATAATATCCATATAATTATTTGAAAGGAGACATCCCAATTGACATATGAAAGGTGGTGTTGTAGCGAAACTCACCCAAGTGTAGCCATTTTCCCATGCTTTTTGCTGCTCTCCCACATAGTTTCTTAGGTACCCTTCCAACCATTGATTCAACCTCTCTATTTGTCCATCAGTTTGTGGATGATAGATTGTACTTGGAGTCAATTGAGTGCCCACTAATCTAAAAAGTTCTTGCTAAAAGGAACTCATGAATCTACTATCTCTATCACTTACAATGCTCTTGGGGAGCCCATGTGTTGTAATCTCACAGATCACATAAGGTTACCAATAATACATACTAAAACATACATAAATATAAAACAGAGACAAGAGACAAGAACAGATAGGATTAAATAGATTATATTATTATAGTGATTCCATACAATGTAGAGAAATGAACTAAGTTCTCATTTGGCTCAACAGCCTAATATATACAAGTTACAAACAATTACAAAATAACTACCTGTTGGTTCGGTGAACCGACACGACTTTTGGGTAGCCGACCTAATATTCTGGTTTAGTCGGCCGACCGACTTAGTCGGCTGATCGACTAAGTTGGCCCATCGACTTAGTCGGTTGATCGACTAAGTCGGTCTTCATTCAAGTCGACTTGCTCCTTCTACATCTCCCCCACGGAAAAAACGTTTCTTCGTCCCGAAGAAACAGGGAGGCACAAAAAAATATGTTTGTCGGACCCTTTAAAATGCTATTGTGGTGGACTGTGCAGACAGATAGTTGGTCATTTCTGGACGTAGATCTCAAAAATGGTCGGAGCTGTGATGGCAAGGTGATGCTGAAAATCCATCCAACTTTGTATATATTTTTGAATGTCGATAGTTAATGTAGTTAAGCTGGACAGGACCGACATCTTTTCCAAAATGGGGACTTCCATGATTTTTTCCATGTTGGGGCCCAAGGATTGGTTCTGCTCTTCTGCGATGTCGATGAGTCATTTCATCTGTGGGTAGATGATGTCGACTTTCTCTAGATTGGGAATAGCTTGTTGCACCCACTGATGTACTTCTTGTTCTAGCTTCTGCAGTTTGTTGGTTTCCAGAACTATCTGTTATTCTATTGTATGCCTGAGTGCTGCCTCTGTCATCTTCCTGCTCTCCAAATCCTGAATGCCTTGACAAGTCTATCGTGTCTACTGGTAGACCTGCCCATAGTGGGTAGGCCAGTATCTTAAGACTTCTTCAGTAACAACAGATTCCTCCATGTGGTCCTGTAGCACTTTGTATGCCTCTGCGAAAGCAGTGTGCTGTCCTAGTAGCGGTCGGGCAGTCTCTTCCTTCTGTTCTTCCTTAGTCTCTTGGAGGCGTGCCTGTATGGTCAACACCATGCTCTCGAAAAGCTGATATGCTCTTTCAAGTGGTCGATCTGTGTCGACTTCGATAGGGCCTGTTATGATGGATTGAGCTAACATCCTGCATTTGCCGAGAAACTCGACCTATTCTGTATTTTTGTCTGTCAGCTCTTTAGTTTTTCGTGCAATCCTTGTCTTTGCTTCTTTGGACAGAGTTTTGAGGATTTGGCCCACCTCTGTGTCGATCAAGGAGCTTGCATCCCTCAAACTAATCCAAAGTTGAAGAGTCTTCCCATGATGCTCCTTCTTCTTCTTGTGCTTTTCTGGATCTGTCTCCTGTGTACCTGCAACAGTTGAGGGCGGGCCTTTGGATTGTGGGATAGAAGTGGACGATTTTTCTGGTTGGGGGATTGGTATGGTCACTTTTGGCTGTGAGGATGTCATTGGTTGTGATAGTTCTAGCTGTGAATCAGGGGGTGGCGGGGGTGGTGGTGGCGGTGATTATGGAGTGGGGGAATGGTCGGGGGTAATGGGTTTGTCGGAAGTGAGGTGTGGACTTTCGCCCGGAGTTATGTCTGTCTCTGGTGGTGTAGTGGTGGGTGGGTTGTCCTGGGTTTCGGGGTCGATGTGTTCCATGGTAGACTGCATTAGTCCAATCACATCGCCTTCTTGGTCGGTTTTTCGTGTGAAGGTCGACGTCATGTGTCCAAAGACCATGGGGTGGGTTCTGCTTCCTGTATAGAGAGGAGTCTTGGTGTAAATTTTCTGAGCTGACTGAAACAACTCAGGCAGCGTCTCGAAGAAATATTTTAGCTCGGTGTCTTTGTCAAACTTTGCTTTCACTGTCTCTAGTATCACTCTTTTGTATAAGTCGAGGGGGATGACCGACTGCTATGCTGGTTCTTGCTCCTCGACTACTGGTGTTGGTGATGGAGGTGGAGGGGTCAACACAAGATCAACGACGTCTTCAGGTGTCGGCGTTGTTTTTGCCTTCTTTGGTCGAACTTCAGGGGCTCCTGCTTCCAGAAACCGTTGAAACTAAGTTTCAACTAGTACTTTGTTTGCGGCTGCATCCTCTATAATGTTGAGGGCCGCAGCTGCTAGTTCTTCTTCATCATCAGACGACTCAGCGATGATAAGCTTGCGCTTACCCTTGCCTTTTTGTTCCTTTTGGGCTCTAATTTTCTTTCTGGCGGCGGCTATCTCGGTGGCCAGGTTCTTGATGATGCCTCTTGATAAAGCATACTCAGGGTTGTCAGGATCGACTTCACCCATCGATTCCTGAGTCGGAGCGACACTTGCTGGAGCCAGAGGAGTTGTTTGTTGCTGTGGTTGTGGCTGTGGTTCCGTCGGCTGTGGGTCGTCTCTCTTTGCGGTCGGAGGCTTGATAGTTATTTGTACCCGACCAGTGGGATCGACCAAGATGTCCTCTGAAACAAATGTACTGATGTAGAGGTTGAGCTTGTAGTCTTCCTCTTTCTCTTGGTTGGTGAGTGGCTTCTTGATTGAGAAGTCGACCCGTTTCGCTGCCTCGGGTACTGGTATTCTTGTCTTCTCCTATTGAGTTAATTCCCGAAATATTTGATCGAGAGTCGGGTAGTAGTCGAGGGCGTTGGCCTTGGGGTTCTCACCCTGCATATACCAGACCGATGTATGGTCGAGCTCCAACTATATGTGGGAGTTCCCTGGTAGATTTCGTCGGATGTTCTGAGGCACCCTCCATCTAGTCATGCAAACCTTCAACTGTTAAGACCAGTTTTCCAAAAACACTTTCCCTTGCTCCAGCTCATGTGGGGTTCCTTTCTGGGAAAAGGGTTTGAATCTGTACATGTCGAAACTTGATAGTTCCCGGAAGACTGGGCTTCCTTCCAGACAGATGTGGTACATAACGATCCAAAGGATGAGGGAGGGGAACTTGATGATTCCTCCCATCTCTTGGCATTGTTCGCAGATGGTTTTGATCATGTCAGCGACATAATCTCCCCATCTGTAGATTCAACTGTCGGTGGCAATTATGTCGACAGCCTCTAGCATTTCCAACTTGAGGTCACTGCCTCGACCTGCTAATGTAAGTGTCATGGCGATGATTTTGGCCACAATTTGTGGTGTACGAGTTGTGATTTGCCCGATCATCAACCCTTTGGAGTTTTTCCCGTATGGCGATCTCGTAAGTTCTATTACCAGCCCTTCCTTGATTCCAATTGGTACAGGGTTTCCTTTGTTAGACAGGCCAGTGAGTTTGGAGATGACATCTCCGGCAATGTCGATCGGCTCGTCGAAGTAGAACCGACCGTTGTGGTATCGGCTGATAATGAATTTTACGGCAGCTTCTTTCATCCCACCAAATCTTGCCATCAGAGGTGCATTGGCATATCCAAAGAGGGTGCTGCGTCAGACTTTTTCGGCTGGTTGGGTCATTTTCTTGTTGACGAAGGCCCATTCTTGAATCTCGGCCCAGAGTTTTTTCCATGGGCCCTCCTGCACTTTGGCATTTTTGATGTTTTTCAACCTGCGGAGTAGGGGTGTATCCATAGCCTGGATCTCTTTGGCTTTGGTCGATGCTCTGGTCTGTTTGGGGGCCATTGTGTCAGATTGGTCGAGGTTATTACAGGGTTTTTTTCTTTTGGTCGACTGAATGGGTGAGTCCTCTGTGTGTAAAGGGCGCGGTGAATTAACCTTTGACGGTCCAGTATTTATAGGTGACGGTGTGGTTGTGTGGTAATGGATGTATTAATGGCATACTTGACGTTCCAGCTGCAATACGAGTGTGGAGTAATGGTGAATTTATTTCGATGCTCGATGTCATAAATGCACGATGGGACTTTCGAGGTTGTCGACCGGTGTCGGTGCTGAGAATGGTCGATGAAGATGGTCGAAGATGATGATGTTGGTTGTTGAAGTAGTGATTTCCTGTCATGTTTTGTTGTGTTTGGTGTATTACTTTGTTTTTTTTTTGAATTTTTCCTTTTTTATTGATTTTTTTGTCGGTTATGGTCGTTATATGATTTTTTTTTTCAATTTTTGTAACGTTTAAGTCAGGCTCCATTAACGAGCTTCCGAAATACTAGTCCCTGCAATGTTTTTAGTTGGACTGAACCATTGGGGTGTATCTCTTCAACAACGTAAGGGCCCATCCATTATGTGTGGATTTTCTTGGGTTTCCCTTTGACTCAACTATTATAAAGTAAGGCAAGGTCGCTGACTGACAAGTTTTTGTTTTTGATGTTTCAGTCGTGCCATGCTTTCTGTTGTTGCTTGTGAATTTCTTGGTGTTGTATAGCCACGATTCTGTGTTCTTCCAGCTTGCTGAGTTGAAATAGTCGGTCATTTCTTGCATGTTAGACATCGACAGGTAGTAGTTGTGCAATAATAGGTGGCTTCTGTCGAAAATGTAGGGGGATGACTGCTTCTTGTCCGTAGACTAGTCGAAAGGGGGTTTGGTCGGTCGACCATTTATAGGCTGTCCTGTACGCCCATAAGACTACAGGTATTTTCTCATCCTAGTTGTCCTTGTCGGTACTGCATATTTTGGTTAACCCTTTTGTTAATGTTTTATTGAAAGCTTCAATTGCGCCATTCGACTGAGGATGATATGCTGTACTTCATCGGTGGTCGATGTGGAATTGGTTGGTCAAGTGTTTGATAGTTTTGTTGATAAAGTGTGTCCCTTGGTCACTGATTAATGTTAGTGGGCATCTGAATCTAGTGATGATTTTTTCGTAGATAAACTTAGCGGCTACCTCACTCGAACACGTATCGACGGGTTCAGATTCTACCCATTTAGTGACATATTCTACTGCAGTGATAATATATCTTGCTCCTGACCTTTTGGCTAGGATAGGAAATGGTCCTATGAAGTCTATAGCCCATATTTCGAATGTGAGACTAGGGTTTACTGATACCAAGGGCATTTCTGTGCTCGGCAGGGGTAGACCAAGTCACTGACATCTGTCACATCGACTAACAAAACTTTTGCAATCTATGTGGAGTGTTGGCCACCATAATCCTGACTGTTGGATTTTCTTTGCAGTTGTGTCTGCTTGGAAATGTCCTCCTGCAAATCTATAGTGTGATTCATGCATGATTTGGTCTCTCTCATGTTCGAGTACACACCTTCTTAGGATGTCGTCTAATCACATTTTGTATAAAAATCCATTGATGAGGCTATAGGGTGCAACCTTCATAGCTAAGATTTGTTTTTTCTTAGTATTCATACCTTCTGGTGCCTGGTCGGTTTCTAAGAACTGAGCTATTTCTACTAGTTCTTCTGGCACTGCTTCTATGCGAAATACATGTGCATACGGTAAGTCATCATCGACTCCGGTCGGGTCCTCTCCTATGTCTATGCGGGATAGATGGTCGGGCCCGACATTCAGCTTTCCTAGTCGGACAACGACTTCAAACTTAAATTCTTGAAAAAGAAGTAACCAGTGACAAATTATCCCATGATGGAGTGGTTTATTGACAAGGTACTTCAAGGCTTGATGGTCAGTATAGAATGTGAAGGGGTTGGATAAAAGGTAATTTCGATATTTTTGGAGGGCAAAGACCATACCTAGGGCTTCCCTTTCGATGGTTGAATAGTTTCTTTCAGCCTTATTTAATTTTTGACTATTGTAAACTATAGGGTAATCCATCCCATCATCCCCTGGTTGAGTTAGGATTGCTCCTATTGCTATTCCTGATGCATCGATATGCACATGAAATTTGGTTGACCAGTTTGGAAATTTTAGAATGGGGGCTTCGACTAGTTTTCTTTTCAATTTGTTGAAGGAGATCTGGAATTCCTCTGTCCATTTAAACTCTTGATATTCTTTTAGTAATTCTTCCAAAGGATAGGTCATATCTGAATAGTGTCTTATGAATTTTCTATAATAGCCTGTATGGCCAAGTAACACCCTGACTTGTTTGGGGTTTACTGGTGGTTTCAAGTCGAGGATAATTTTAATCTTTGCAAATTCGACCTTGATACCATCTTTACAGACAATATGCCCTAATAGTATGCCTATGGGAGTCATAAATATACATTTCTTAATGTTCAGGGATAGTTGAATCTGTCGACATCTCTCCAGCATAAGTCTGAGCCATTGGCGGTGATATTTTAAGGTGGAGTATATTGTCCAGTCGTTGAAGTATACTGCCATGGTCTTATATATGTATTCTTGGAATGTCTTGACAACAATTTGGGAGAACACTGCAGGTGCATTATTTAACCCAAAAGGCATAACTTTGTAAGCGAAGGAGCCAATTTCACACACAAATGTTGTCTTCTTTTGATTTTCTTTTGCTATTGGTACTTGGTTATAGCCTGAAAATCCATCTGTAAATGAGTAGCATTCATGGCATGCAACTTCATTCAAGATTTCATCAGCATAAGGGGTGGGGAATGGGTCTGTCAGTGTGACTTTGTTGAGCTCTCTAAAGTCGACACAAATTCTTAATCTTGTCGGGTCATGTTTCTTGGGCTGTACAACCATTGGGCTTTCCCATTCCGACTGGTCGATAGGGTAAATGATCCCTGCTGCTAACATGTTGTCGATTTCCTTTTTAACTATCTCCTTGTACTTGTGAACTAGTTTATAAGGTCTTTTCTTGACTAGTCGAACATCAGGTTTAGTATCTATTTTCATTTCTCCCATTTCTTGTACTAAGCCTTTTAAGTCTTTATAGTTCCTGGCAAAGACATATTGGAATTCTCTAAGTAAGTTCACTATTTCGGTGGTCTGTTGTTCGTTCCAGTAGTCACCAATCTTCGCTATTTTTGGTCGGTCGTTGTTTGAAATGTAGACCTCTTTAGTTTTCACTTTGGAATCTAGCCACTCTGGTACTTTAGCTTCATTAATCGGTCGACCCCCTTCTTTGAACTATGAGAATGTGGCAGGGAAGTCGGCTGCAGTCATTCTGTCAATGTCTAGTTTGTCGGTTGTCGTGACTTTCAGGATCTAGTGAATAGGTTTTGTTGTTTCAACATGGTTGGATTTCCATCTGAAGCTCTTTCCTTCTGTGTGTTCATTTTCTAAGTGTAAATGGGTCGACTGTGGTTTTGAATCAGTTTGTATATTGTTACAGCCTTTGATCTGTCGATGGTCTAGGTAGGGTTGTTTTTCGGTCGGTTGGATAAACTGTTTGATTTGCTGTGTTGTCTCATCCAATTTTTCATTTTGAGGTATGAAGTTGAAGTCTTTAATAAAATTTTCCCTAAGTTCATGCCAAAAGAAGGCTTATCCTCTAGCTTCCTCCATATTATACCATTTATTGGGTAAGTCGGCTAGGGTTGAAGGGAAAAAATGTGGCGAGGCTCGCTCATCTTTGTATCCAAGTCTTCTCCACTCCGTTTCACAAGTCTTGATATGTTCTTTTGGGTTTTGAACTTGGGTAAAGATATGTATTTGGGCTTGCTGGGTTAACTTCTTTCCACCAAACCTCTTGACAAAGCAAGTCAAAGCAGTTGTCCAGGTCTGTAGTTTTGTCTAATGGGTATCCCACCATCTAGCTGCTTGACCTGTAAACGTTTCCACTAAGCTTTGAAGTTGACCATGTTCTCCAATATTTTTAGATACTTGTTCGACGTGCATGACTGGGGATTCCCTTTCCTTATACCTGGGTAGTTGTGTAGTGTTTAAGTTGGTTGGTTGTAAGGTAGGGCGTTCCCTTACTTTATTTTCAAAGATTTTGGGGATAATGGATACTATGAAGCACTGTTGGGTGGGTTTTCTTTGTACTTTTTGTATAGTCTAGCACCCTCTTGCTTGTGTTTCGTAATTTTCCATCTCCCAGTCATATAATTCAGCATCTGAGTTATAACCAATTGAGTCTTGGTTACCTAAGTTAAGTTCTCCATGGATGTTTGGCTCTGTATAGTCTGTATTGTTGTGGATCTGGTAAAGTTGCCTGACATCGACTTCTTCATCAATAGGTTCCGTCTAAGGATCTCCTTGGGATGGATGAATGGGTACAATGACTTTTTGACCATTTCCTTTTAAATTGATTTGTTCCTTGTCTAAGGAGATGGATGCTTTCATCTTTCAGCCCCAAGGTCGACCGACTAGTGCTGGGAAGGAGCTAGATCCTTCTTTTGGGTCAATAATTTCAAAATCAACCTTGGTCGAGATGCCTTTGATGGTTGTGTTGACATTTTTCCAAACCCCAATGCGTTCGATGAGGGCTTGGTCGACGAGTTTTAGGTAAATTCCTGACTCGTAGAGTCGAGGTCTACCCATCGTTTCCCATGTATCTCGGGTCATGATATTTACTTGGGACCCGAAGTCGAGCACTACTTGTCGGACATGGTAACCTTCGATTTCCAGGTCGACAAGTGGGTCAACATCATTTTTTTCTTTTTGGTTCAGGCTGCATATGTTTTTTGTTTGTTTTCCAAGGTTGGTATCTTTTATTTCATGCAATAAGTCAATGAACTGAGCTACGGATTTGTCCGTTTGAGCGAGTTGGATGAGTTGATGTATTGTGTTGGGTCTACTGTTAACAATGTCTTATTGTTGTGCAATGTCATGAAATATGTGGGTGGCTTCTTGATATGTTTGTATTTTCCTCATAGGGTCGGGATAAACATTGGTTTCTGCAATCTTTCTAATTTGAGGGTTATCAGGTCTTGTTTTTGTGCCTTGTTGAGTTACAATATGTAAATTTTTAGTAGTTATTAGATCATGCTTTTGTACACAAGACAAGACATTAACATTTTTCTTGGTATTAATTTTCTCTAACATAGTAGGACAATCCTCAAGCGAGTGATTGCCTACGCCACAGTGGGTATAGAATTTAAGATCAGTCCTATCCTTGTATGGACATTCTGTGTATCGGTGACCTTCTTTGTAACATATGAAGCACTGGGTGGGTCGACGCGGTCGTATGTCGCGATTCCCAGGGAATCGACCTCTTCCTCCATAACCTTGGCATTGATGATCGTACCGACGCTCGTATTGTCGGCCATCGTATATTTGTCCATTCTGATCATTTGGTGGATTGTTTTGCTCGTTATGTTGCGCCACTGCATTTGTTTGGTATACCATGTGATAGTTCTGTCGATTCTTTAGGTTTAACTGACAGTCGGCGATGTTGTGACTTTTGGTTTCACAGATGGCGCACCAGGAAGCCTTTCCGTTCTTCATGTTAAACGGGAAGTCTGCTATAGAGTGGTCTCCATGTTCCTAGCAAATGTCGCAAAATGATTTGGTCTGTAAAAAGTGGACGTCTTGTTGGCTATATTCTTGTCGATAGTTATCTTTCGAGTGGCCATTTGTTGAGCACTTAGTGCACCAGATCTCCTGATTCTTGAGGCTAAGCTCCTTCAAAGACTTCTGTACATTCTCTAGCTAATGTTTCAGTCTGTGGTCCGTGGGGTATGCAGGTATATCTTCGTCCATTTCAACCTGAAGAGCTTTTGTTAGCATGTACTCATACGTTTTGAACATCTCCAGACTAATATGTCGACGTAATTTTTGTGATAGTCCTGCAAGAAACCATTGAATTAATAATTGTTCATCAATAACGTAATCCAATTGGCTCATTAAATATTTCCACCACTTGTCGTAGTCACAGACGGATTCTCCTGGCTTTTGTGACGTGGTTTTGAGCTTCTTCGCAGCCAGGTGCTTAGCATCTGGAGTTTTAAAAAATGACAAGAATTGCGCCTTAATCTCGGTTTTTGTCGCTTTGGGTTGACTCTCCGAAAAGGTCATGTCCCACGTCAATGCCCTTTTCCTTAAGGCTCCTGCGAACTGTGCCATTTGTCGATCTTCATCGGTAACTTGGTTGGCTTCCGAGGTCGACTCGCAGATGAACCAATGTCGTTAGGGGTCTTCGTCTCCCTCATAAAGAGGAATGTGAGCTGATTCGTGACCCATGTCTGAATCACTTTCACTGCTCTCAGAAGTTGGCAGCGGTGGAGGTGGGGGTGGTGGTGAAAGTGGTGGGGTTATTGATGTAGTCGTTCCTGTGGAATTTTGGTCGACGAAACTGGCACTCCCGTCGGTCGTTGAGTCTTCGTCGACTTGCAGTCGGTTGATGTCGACTTCTGTTGTCGATGGTACACTACAACTTTGTGTTTGCAGGTTTGATTGTTCGATTTCTTCTAAAGCTGTATTTGGCAGGGGGGGCGCTCCTTCATGTGTAGGTAAGAGCAAGTGGATACTTCACAGGGAGGTTTTCGCTTGAAACGTCACCCAGTTCCCTTTCGTCGGTTGACATATAATAAGATGTCGTCTAGGGTTCATTTCCTCGCCCAGTCGGCTCCATATAGTGAAATCACCAGCTCGTAGTCAGAGGTAATCTTCGACAATAGTCTGTATTCGAGTATGCGGATTCAATGGGGAAAGGGTTGTTCCTTCACTGGGAGCTCTTAATTGGAGAGATTCTAGCTGCTCTATCCACACTTCTTCCTCCTCAGGGGACGCCTCTTGCTCCATGCCCTCTTCATGTCGGTCATGACCCGACTCTGGTGGATTTTCTTCTTGGTCATTCTCCCTAGGGTTTTGTCCTCTGTGCAGCCCTGTGGCTCTTTCACGTCTTGCTTCCCTTCTCTGGTGTCTTTTGTCCCTTTCTATTTTCTGAATGTCCAACATACTTTCGTAGGATCCTCTTCGGCCGACTTCTCATCACTGGTCACTGATATCAGATTTTAGTCGACTAGGATCCACTATGCTCTATCTTCAACACATGACCAGCTACCCGCGCATAGCCTACCCGACGCTTTTAGAAAGCCCAGATAGTTCGGTCTATTTGCTTAGGAAGTATTCCCACTCCCTTTCTGCAATGAATTTCTCCCACTTCCTCTGCTTCTCCGCTCAGTTAGTGTTTGTTGGCTATTTGTGAAGTGATGGACGAGGTTCGACGATATGTGCTACTCCTTTCTCAATCAATAATTTGAACAGCAAGGTCGGTAGTGAACACAAAAATTGTTCTGTGAAATCTGTGTAAAATTTCTCTTTGATAGTTTCCACTGAAGTTCTGTCTTCGACTGCCTGTTCCTCATAGAAGTCGTCGACGATTTTCTCAAACCACTCCGACAAATTTGTTCGGCCTCCTAGGATCAGTTTTTCCAGCAACTGTTGTTCTTTAGTTGCATCTGGCTTTCTCATCCAGAAGTTGCTTCAAGAGTTGGGGCACTGATTCGAAAAACTTTTCATGCGTCTCTGTGAAAAATCTTTCTTTGGCTTCAGCGACTGTTAATCTGTTCCTTCGTGCATAATTTTGCAAATAGTTTGCAATTTTACGTTCCCACCAGTCCTTAATCTCCTGCTCTGGTATCATATGTAAGCATATATTCCAGTCATGTACTACCGGAAACGGAACCAATGTTGTAATCTCACATATCACATAAGGTTACCAATAATACATACTAAAACATACATAAATATAAAACAGAGACAAGAGATAAGAACAGATAGGATTAAACAGATTATATTATTATAGTGAGTCCATACAATGTAGAGAACTGAACTGAGTTCTCATTTGGTTCAACAGCCTAATATATACAATTTACAAACAGTTACAAAATAACTACCTGTTGGTTCGGTGAACCAACACGACTTTTGGGTAGCCGACCTAATCTTCTGGTTTAGTCGGCCGACCAACTTAGTCGGCTAATCGACTAAGTCGGCCCATCAACTTAGTCGGTTGATCGACTAATTCGGTCTTCGTTCAAGTTGACTAGTTGACTTTATCCTTATAATTCATAATATCCATATAATTCTTTGAAATGAGACATCCCAATTGACATATGAAAGGTGGTGTTGTAGCAAAACTCACCCAAGTGTAGCCATTTTCCCATGCTTTTTGCTGCTCTCCCACATAGTTTCTTAGGTACCCTTCCAACCATTGATTCACCCTCTCTATTTGTCCATCAGTTTGTGGATGATAGCTTGTACTTGTATTCAATTGAGTGCCCACTAATCTAAAAAGTTCTTGCCAAAAAGCACTCATGAATCTACTATCTCTATCACTTACAATGCTCTTGGGGAGCCCATGCAAAATGAATATTTCTTTGAAAAAAATATCAGCCACTTGTGAAGCACTAAAAGATGATGTAAGAACAAAGAAATAAGAATTTTTTTTCAATCTATCCACTACTGCATATATGCAATCCTTACCCAAAGATTTGGGCAAACCGGTGATGAAATCCATTGAGATACAATCCCATTTTTGCTTCAAAATAAACAATGGTTGCAATAAACCAGTTGGGAATGTAATTTCTTATTTGTTTTTTTGACATACCTTACATTCATTCACATATTTATGAACATATTACTTCATCCCCTTCCAAAATAATATTTTCCTCAATTGCCTATAAGTTTTGAAGATCCCCGGATGGCCAGCTAGTGGGGAATCATGTGCTTCTTGTAAAATTTTGTACTTGAGATTTGAAACTTGAACCAAATAAATAATTCCCTTATAATATATCATCCCATTCAAAATCTTGTAGTTATCATCCCCCTTTATTCCATCTAATACATCACAAGCAAATTCATCTTTGGCATATTCAACTAGTAACATGTTTTTCCAATCCTTGGCAATGACCATGAGAGGAAAACAAGGTCTTCTAGATAATGCATCTGCTACAATGTTATTCTTTCCTTTGAAATATTCAATAAAAAAATAATAAGCTTGATTTTTTCTTACCCACTTTTTTTTCCTTTCATTTAGATCATTTTGGGTGAGGAAGTGCCTTAGACTATTGTGATCAGTTTTCACCACAAACTTGTTTCCTACCAAGTATTTTCGAAACTTAGACAATGCATGCATGATGGCCAACATTTCTTTGTCATATATGGAGTAAATTTTTTCATGAGGCTGAAAATTTATTCTCTCAAAGGCTATAGGGTGTTGGTCTTGTTTTAGGACAGCGCCTATTCCTTCACCTGAAGCATCACATTCAACAACAAAAGCCTTAGAAAAATCAGGTAATGCAAGTATGGGACAATTACTCATTACCTCTTTCATTTTTTGGAATTACTTTTCATCCTCTTCATTCCACTTGAAAGCATCCTTCTTAGTCAAATCAGTGAGTGGAGAATTCAACTTGGAGAACCCTTTCACAAACTTTCTATAATAGGTGCATATTCCAATGAAGCCTCTTAATTTGGTGATGTTTTTGGTGATGGCCATTCTAAGATAGCCTTGATTTTTTCCATGTGTACTTTTAGTCCTTATTTCCCAATAATTTTCCCAATATATAATAGTTCCTTCATCCCAAATTCACATTTAGACATCTTAGCGAACAAGGACTGTTCTCACAAAGTTTTGAACACAACCGCTAGATGTTGCAAGTTCTCTTCCCAAGTTTTACTGTAAATGAGAATATCATCAAAGAATACCAAAACAAACCGTCTAAGCTGCTTGAAAAAGATTCTATTCATGCATGCTTGAAATGTGGCTGGAGCATTGGTTAACCCAAATGGCATAACAAGAAACTCAAAGTGACCATAATGACATCGAAAAGCAGTCTTTTGCACATCTTCTTCCTTCATTTGAATTTGGTGATAACCTGATCTAAGGTCAATTTTCGGATGCTTAATAGATGGTTTCTTACTAGTCCATACCTATTGTAGAGTCTTGTCAATAAATGCTGATATGGGTGATTGATTTACCAAGTAACATGTTCTCTCCACTGCTTTTTCCCAAAATTATTGTCCTATCCCAACACTACTTAGCATGCTCCTTTCCTTTTCCATCATAATGTGTATAAATAGAGGATTTATGTTCCTCATTATAACATATACTCACTCGCTTGTGTAGCACATAGGAGAGAGAGAGAGAGAGAGAGAGAGAGAGAGAGAGAGAGAAAACAACAAGGAGGAGAATACATATTTTTGGGGTTATATCTTATACATCTTGTACATAGGAAGTTTTGTTGGGTTTTCTTTCCCTTGAGGGTTTCCCAGCATAAATACTGTGTCTATCTTGTGATTGTGTTTCTTTCAGTGATTATACATATGCTACTATTGTGAATTTGGATTGAACAATAATTATATCTAGTTTATCATATGAAATCTTAACATGGTTCCAGAGCCATCCTGAATAGAACAACTTTCACAAGGTGAAACTCTCTCCTCCCTCTCCGGAAGAAATTAGGGTTTTTGCAAAGTTTAAAATTTGGAAGATCTGATTGCATAGAAAGTTGTGCCTCCATAGAGTGCACCTATTGAGCCCATGATTGAATTTTTTAGGTGGTTGAATCTCTGGGAAATCCAAACCCTAGTTTGGCCTCGAACAAAAAAAATGCAGAAAACCAACTAGAAATTCTATAGAAGCTGCAACCTCGCAAGCAATTTTTAAGGGTGAAGATTTGGGATCTCCAGAAACCAAGTGGACCAACCAAATCACCTCAGTCAATAAAATCTACTGGTAAGGTCAGTTTTTCCTTTTGATAAATTTCAATTTTTAGTGACCTCCTAGGTAGAATGGCCCCAAGCACTGAGCTTGAGGATAAACTGAAAGGCATAGAAAACTTCCTAGCAAGGAAGTCACAGGATTGGTATCATTATCAGAGAGAATGGTTTTGAGAAGTAGATCAAGGATGAAGTTGTAGAATCTAGAGAATATGAAGCTAAGGAGAATTATGAACAAGACCTAATCAAGGAAATCAGGATCATTTCTGATTCTATCAAAGATCACTTGATCCCTCAAGTGTCATCTCTGAAGACACCAAAGAAAATGTATGATGCACTTTCTAGAATATATGAGGGAAGGAACATCAAAATAAAGATGAATATGAGAGCCCAACCGATGGATACCAAGATGAGAAAAAGAGAATCAATTCAAGATTAGTACTTCACAAGGGTATCCCAGTTCAAAGAACAACTAAGTGTCATTGGAGACACCCTTGATGACGATGAAATAGTTATGACTACCCTCAATGGTATCACTAGACCTTGGGACTCATTCATACCGACTCTGTGTTCCAGAAAATAAAGTGTTATAACAATAATCCAACTGGTTAGTACCTTAGTCTAAGTCCCTAGTCAATTTTATTGCACTATGGTTTGGACTTAGGGTGCTTAGTTGGACCAATAACCAGTTAAATTGTGGAATTCACATCCACATGAGAACTATAGCTCAGTCATCCATCCATGTGTGCACCCTCATCATTTTTGGTGCACTCCCATTCATTGAATATGGATAGTTTCATTGACTAGGAGCGCTAGAGGTAGATTTTGTCCAATTTTGGGTTGATTTGGTGCATTTAATGCCACCTAGAGCCTCTCACCCACCTATTTTTGCACACCCATGCGTACCAAAGTGTTATTATTTCCCCATGTCACCTCATCCACTTCCACACAACAATTCATGGCCATTTGGGCTGATTTGGAGCGTGTTTGGCCCACCTAGGGGGGATTGCAGCCAATTTGGACAAATTCACATGTACAATCACATTGGGATCCCAAGCCTCATGATACACTTCTGATGTAATATAAACCTATTACTAACATGTTTTAGTGTTAGATGGTCAAATAATAACCTGCTTTTGTTCACATTGCATGTGTAAATTGCTTCTCTTTTAATGGTTTTTTGATGGTTTTGCATCAAATTCGATTTGTGAGTTTCTATAGGGATCCTAGGTATTTCTGTAGATCAAAATTCTCACATTGTATCAGAGATTATTGGAATTTAGTGAGTTTCATATCAATCCAGAGTGTTTTGAGCTACATTTTTAGAGAAATTCCAGATAAAATTGAGTTTTTGCAGGACATTCAACAATTTCATTACCATTAGCACACATAGAAATGGAAGCTACCGAAATATTGATAAAACCTTTAAAATTATTCAATTCTAAGGAAGGAATGGTTATTCAATTGAGATCCAAGGGTCTCTACAGAGTTACCATGGGCACAAACGTGGATCCAAAATCCGCTGTAGAAAAATCCAAGTACTTCAATAGATTGGATGAATCATATGGATTTTTATTCCTGAGTATCTGAAGAGAGATTTTGTTCCACATAGACAGTTTAACAACCCGCAATGAAGTATGGGTAAAATTAGAGACACTCTTTGGGAAAAATGTTGAACTAAGAGGAAACCAGCTTGAGAACGAGCTCATCATCCTGAGCCCAACACACTTTGACACTATCCAGGACTTCTTCACCTAGTTTAATTCACTTGTGTTGCAGCTAAAGCAATGTGGGATTGAGAAGAGATAGGATCGGTTGATTTTGTTTATCCTTTCAAAGTTGGGGCCAGAATTCTCAGTCTTTGTCAGCACATTTCATTATGGCAAGTTAACACTTCGAAACTGGAAAATTCCAAGTCTAGCTAGCTTCATGGAGTCCCTCCCTAAATATAAATAAAATCTAGTCAAAATGGAAACCATCAAGGATAAGGATCAAGCCTTGGCCAAAGGATTTTCAAATGCCTCCGAGGGAAAATCCAAGGAAAAGAATTTGAAGTTGCCAGAGAAGGAGAAAGCAGAAAATCCCAAATCCATTGATTGGGGTTCGAATCCTCACAAGGATAAGGACAAGAAAGGGAAAGAGAAGACCAAATGCACCTATTTACACAAGTGATGGCATCCAAAAATATCATGCATGAAGAAAACCATTGACCATATGGCACAACTACTGGAGAAGAACAACATTCCTATCCCATATAGCATAAGGAAGAAAGATGGCACCTCCAGTTCAGACAACAAGGAGAAATGTCATGCTTTGGTAGAAAGTACCTATAATTCCTCATCTTTATTAATTGATTCAGGGGCTTATAGACACATGGTATACATAAGATATCTCTTCTCCTCCATGCATTCGAATGTGGGATGATTCTGAAATCTAGACCAAGGGGATTGGTAGGATTGATTTAGAGCATGGTTACTTCAATGATGTGTTGTATGTAATATAAATTACAACTAATTTGTTTTCAGTCTATCAAATGGCCCATATAGGAGAAGAAAATAGAGTGACCTTCACTCCATACTTGGTAGATATTGCAGAAATCGAATCAAACCAAGTTCTTGCAGTTGGGTATGCATACCACCATGAGAGGGTGTACATGTTTTCTAATTTCCTCCCTACTTCCAATGACCAAGCTCTTCTCTCACATGCGAATGAGACTTCCAATCTATGGCATGACAGGTTTGGTCACATGAACTACAAGTACCTCCAAGCACTACACAGAGATGAGATGGTGGAAGGACTTCCACAAATCAAATAATCAAATGGAGCTTGCATTGGGTGTGTTGTTGGGAAGCATCTAGAGAGAAGCTATGAGAAGGGGATGTCAAGGAGAGGCACACAACCACTTGGGTTGGTACATTCATATATTATTGTTCCTCTTCCCACTCCATCCTATGGTGGATCAAGGTATGTAGTTACATTTATTGATGATTACTCGAGATTTTGCTAGGTGTACTTCCTTAAATTAAAATATGAAGTTTTTGAGAAATTGAATATTTGGAAGGAATTTGTAGAGAATCAGAGTGGGAATAAGATTAATATCCTTAGGAATGATAATGGGAAGGAGTATGTCAAAAAAAATATGCACTTGCAGCACCTTTGTGACCAATGTGGCATCCAAATGCAACATTCAACTCCCTACACACCACAACAAAATGGTGTGGCAGAGAGGAAAAATAGATCTCTCAAGGAGATGGCCACTTGCATGATTGAAGCAAGGGATATGAGTCCCAAGATATGGTAAGAGGGCATTAACTGTGTTGCACATATATAGAAAATATCCTTCCACAAATCATTAAAAGGAAATACTCCCTACGAGGCATGGTTTGGCCATAAACCAAATGTCTCAAATTTTAGGATTCTTGGATCAACAGTAGGGTCTCGAATCCCTTCTGAAAATAGGAAGGCCTTGAAGACACAAAGCAAGGAATGCATAATGGTTGGGTATGGTGAGGATACAAAAGGTTACACACTCTTTGACACTTCCACACTCAAGAATTTTGTTGAGAGAAGTGTGGAATTCGAAGAGGAGCCAATACAAGATTTTGAGCTTTCATTGGGGGAATGCTCTTCTCCTCAACAATTTGATGATGTAAGTGATGATTCATGCTCTATTTTTTTTATATTCCTGAAGATGATATGTATGTAGATGACATTTTTTTATATGAGTCACCATCAAGTCCCAAGTGGGCTGAAAAAATCATACAAGATGTAGGGGAATTGGCTGGTAGTCCCCAAGAGCCTAGGAAGACTAGATCTCAATCTAACAATGCTTCCTTTGCTAGTGAAAGTGTTCTTTCTGAGCACTGCCATATGATGATTTGATCTGATCCACAGTTATATAAGAAATCTTGTCATGAACCAAGATGGAAAATATCGATGGAAGAAGAATTCTATTCTCTCCAAGAGAATGAGACATCGGAATTGGTTCCCCTTCCTCCTAAGAGGAAGCTTGTTTACTGCAAGTGGATCTTTCAAAACAAACTTGTTGTTGATGGTTCAGATGTGAAATAAAAATCCGCATTCATTTCTAATGGCTTCTCTCAAGTCTATGGTGTGTATTACACCGAGACCTTTTCATCGGTTGAAAAGATGGACTCCATAAGATTAGTTCTAGCAATTGCATCTAGTAAGGGTTGGAAAGTGCACCATATGGATGTCAAGAGTGCATTCCTACATGGTGAGATATAGGAATATATCTATATGAAGCAGCTTGAAGGTTTACAAGAGGATCCTTCACTTTTTTGTAGGTTGAATAAATCACTCTATGGACTGAAGCAAGCCCCCAGGGCTTGGTATGCTAAAATGGATGCTTTCTTTCTCTCTATTGCTTTCACTAGATACAAATATGACCCAAATGTATATTTGTAGAAACATAATGGTATTTTGTAGGTTATTTTTCTCTATGTTGATGACCTCCTATTTACAAGGATATGCACTACTTCCATTGGTTCAATTAAGGCATCTCTACACAGTGAATTTTCCATGAACGATCTAGGATTGCTAAGGAAATTTTTGGGATTGGAAATTGAGCAATCTGAAAGGGGAATCATGATGAGTCAACCAAATGTTGTAGCAAGACATATGCACCAGAAACATGAGCTCACTGGAAGGAAACAAAATAATTCTCCAGTATGTCCATGGTACAAAGAATTTTGGGGTGCACTATTCAGCTAGTGCTTCACTTCAACTAGCTCGGTTTTCTATTTCGGATTGGGATGGAGATCCCAATGAAAGAAAATAAACTTTAAGTTTTGTATTTATTCTTGTTGAAGGTCCCATTTTCTGGTCAAGTAGGAAACAACACGCCATTTCACTTTCATCAGCAGAGGCCGAGTAGAGGGCAACAGTCAATGCAACTACACAATGTGTTTGGTTACACGATATTCTTCAGGAATTTGGTGTCACAATTGACTCTCCTACCAACAGTTGGGTGGAAAATAAAAGTTCCACCAAAATATCTACTGATCTAGTTCAGAGATAGAGGAAAAAACATATTGAGATCCATATTCTCTACATTTGGGTCTTAGTGCTTGACAGGGTGTTTTCACTGTAGTATTGCCCGTCCATCGAGGAAATTGCCGATAATTTTACCAAGAATTTCATAGAGAAGACCTTCAATTACCTGCGATCTTTGCTTGGAGTAAGCAATGGATGGTGATTTATGCTATTTTTTGCAGGTTTCACATGTCCATTCTTGAGGGAAGTTTTTGTCCCATGTGGTTTTCCTTCTTTTCCTCACTTCATATGGACAAATAAAATTTCTGATTTATGTATTGAGGTGACTAGCCTTTGTTGCCAAGGTATCCTTAATTTTATGAGCTGTACTAATTTTTTGGTTAAGGGAGGGTGTTAGAATAGTAATCCAACCCCTTAGTACCTTAGTCCAAGTCCCTAGTCAATTTTATTGCATTTTGTGCATTATTACACTATGGTTTGGACTTAGGGTGATTAGTTGGACCAATAACCAGTTAAATTGTGGCATTCACACCCACATGATCACTACATCTCATTCAACCATCCACATGTGCACCCTCATAATTGTTGGTGTGCTCCCATTCATTGAATGTGGACAGTTTGGTTGACTAGGAGCGCTAGAGGTGGATTTTGTCCAATTTTGGGATGATTCGGTGCATTTAATGCCACCTAGAGCCTCTCACCCACCTATTTTTTCACACCCACGCATGCCAAAGTGTTATGATTTCCCCATGTCACCTCAGCCATGTCCACACAACAATTCGTGTCCATTTGGGATGATTTGGAGCATGTTTGGCCCACCTAGGGGAGATGAAGGCCAATTTGGCCAATTTCACTTGTGCAGTCACATTGGGCTTCCCAAGCCTCACCAAACACTTCTGATGTAAAATAAACATGTTACTAACATGTTTTAATGTTAGATAGTCAAATAATAACTTGTTTATTTTCACATTACATGTGTAAATTGTTTCTCTTTTAATGGGTTTTTGCTGGTTTTGCATCAAATTCGATTTGTGACTTTCTCTAAGGCTCCTAGATCTTGTTGTAGATTGAAATTATCACAGAAAGTATGAAGTTTGACATAGTATGGGAATATTTCATTCAAGAAGAAGATAGAGTAGCTAACAGAGAAGATCTACTCAGAGAATATGATCAAGCTCTAGCCATCCATACTAAAGGAAGAAAACAATCAAAATTCAAGAAAGGTAACCATAAACCTTTAAAGAAATTTTTTTAAAAGAAAACGAAGGATTACTGAAAGTATCAATGCTATAACTGTCATAAGATAGGACACCTTTCCAAAGAGTGTCCATCACCAAAGGAATAACAACAACAAGAGACATCATGCTCATCTAGTTGAAGATGAGGATGAGGAAGAAAGACCTTGAAAGAGACTAACAAAAGAAGAAGATATAGATGAATATGTATTATTCTCTGCACTTTGTGGGTCTATAAAACCTAGAGAAGATACATGGCTTATTTATAGTGGTTCTTCAAAGCATGTGACAAAGAAGAAAAGAACTCTCCTCAGGAAGGATCATTAGGAGATGACTATCAATATCCCATCAAAGGTATTGGTGAATCAAGCTACAAGCTTGACTCTGGGACTTACATGAATATGAAGGAAGTACTATATGTACTAGGTTTGAAAAACAATATGCTTTCCATCTCAGCACTAGATAAGAAAGGATATAGATTTTATTTCATAGATGGAAAAGTATTGATGTGGCCCAAAGGAAAGACACTTGAAGATGCTAAGGCAATTGGTGAAGAAGAAGGAGGACTATAAAAAATCAAAGGACATACAGAGACAATCCTTGTCCATGAGACTACTTGCTGACATCAAATACAAAGAACTACCATATGTGAGCAAGGTGGTAACATGGTTACCAGATATGAATATTGATCATGAGGGAACTTGCAAAGGATGTGCAAGAGGAAAGAACATCAAGAATCCCTTTTTAAAAAGTGAAACAAAGACTAAAGGTACATTAGAACTAATTCATTCTGATGTATGTGGTCCTATACCCTCCATATCATTAAGTGGATATGAATATTATGTGTCATTTATTGATGACTATTCAAGAAAGACATGGATATACTTGTTGAAAAACAAAAGTGAAGTGTTCGAGAAATTCAAAGAATTCAAAGTATTAATAGAGAACCATTTAGAAAAGATAATCAAGACATTGAGGTCAGATAATGGTGGATAATACACTTCAAAGGAATTTGAAGAATTATTTAATTAGGCAGGAATCAAGAAGGAACTAACCACTCCCTATAATCCCCAACAGAATGGTGTTGCAGAAATAAAGAACATAACCATTATGGAAGTTGTAAAGACAATGATTCATGACAAAGACCTCCCCATGTACCTATGGGCTGAAGCAACAAGGACAACTGTGTATGTGCAGAATAGATTATCTAATAGTGCTCTTGGATTCAAGACTCTTGAAGAAATGTATACAAGAAAGAAACTTGAAGTGATCCATCTCAAGATATTTTGTTGTCCAATATATGTGCATATTCTGAAAGAGAAGAGAACCAAGTTGGATCCGTATGGAAAGAAGGGAATATTTGTTGGATATTGTGAAGTCTCCAAAGCCTTAAGAATATACATTTCAGGATTCCATCATATCGAGATTAGTAGGGATGTAAAATTTGATGAAGAGATATCTCTGTTGGGGCTCGAACCTTGAAGGTCCTTAATTTTGGCAACTCCGCGGTTTTGGTGCAAAGCTTGTAAGCAGAGTTGCGGTCCAAAATAGTCTTAGGGGCTTCGGGGTTGGGTCGAAGCCCCTATTTTTGTAAATGTCCCATGGTTTTTGGGTACCCATGGTTTATTGTAATAGTGCACTTGTATAAATAGGCACTTATGTAAAGGAGTCAAAAAAAAGAAGAAAAGCTTTGTGTGATGATAATGATGTGATGTGAAGAAGCTAGGGTCTATTTTTGGGTTAAGGTTAAGTCCCAGCTGAGTGCATGGATGACCTCTGCAGCTGAGTGCGCAGAGGGTTTTGGAAGAAAGGTTCTGCAACTAAGTGCGTAGTTTTGGGTTGTTGAGAAGATCTGCAGCTGAGTGCGTAGATCAGAACTGTGTGTTTTGTAAATTGTTGAATATAAACGTAGTTTTGTGGATGTAGCCCCTACACTGGGGGTGAACCACATATATCTTGTGTTGTGGTGGTTCTTTTTATTTTGTTCCTGTTATGTTTTTATGCATTTGATAAGTAGATGAATGATAAAGTAAGATAAATTGCTAAGTAATAACTTCGCTGTGAATTCCCAGTTGAGGGTTAAGCAAGAAACTATCTTTTTATCTAAACTGCGAAGCTATTTAAGTGAATGTCGAAGCTCTGTATTGCATAATTATTCTTTGTTAAGGCTAAAGGTACAGTAATATCCCTCCTTCTCCTGCAGAAACCTAATTCTGCAGCACCCCATAGCTGTTTCGGGTGAGACTGCAACCTGTTCGCAAGTGGTTGCCGAAAGGGCCAACACTGTGGGTCTGTTTGTTGGTGCGAAGATAAAATCATAAGAACCTGGGTCTGCCCCAGAACACCCAACAAATTGGTTTCGTTGCCGGGACACCAGTATCTGCTTCAAGAGGGATCTACGTTGTACCTGGAGGGATATGTTTTGGAGGCCCTCAGTAAAAGAAATCAGTGACTGGGTTGGAGATACTTATCTGAAATTTTCTAAACAAGAGAATAAGGACCCTCGTCGTAGCTTAGACGACTTCTTGCAAAGGTACATTTTTACTGATATTTATGAAATTTTCTTTGCTAGTATCCACATAGAATTGCACCAGTGGTTATCCAGGTTGACAGAAAGAAAGACAAAATTCAAAGAAGATCAGTCTCCTGAATGGACCCCAGAAAGAATTAAGCTATTGAAAAGTGTGAACAACGCGGCATTAAGAGCTGTTGACTTCTGGACAACGCGAACCCTTGAATCATTTGTGACGGAGTTCGCCATCGACACACATACTTCTTTCAGAGAAGCATAAAGACAGTTTTTCAAAGGACCAAGGGGTAAGTACCTGAATTCATTAAGTCTGAAAATTAAAATGCTCTTGGCTGAGAAAGTCATATTGCTTATCCAATCAGATTGCTAGATTTATTGCTACTAACCTATGTTTGGAAGCGAAAGTGACTTCGACGAGCAAAGTGGTTTGCTTCGCAACGGTAAAAGATACAAGAGAACTCTTGGATCCTATATCATAGGCTATAATACCGATTATACCTCATTAAGTCCAGAACAATCTGAATCTGAAGAAACCCCTTTTGTTGGAAACCCTCCTATAACTCCGCGGCGAAGATCTGTTATCCCTGAGAACCCTTCACAGTCTGAAAGTAACCCTAGCTCGAGTAGTCCTGTCGCAGGTCAGTCTACCTCAGTAAGTTCCCTCCCCCCTGTTACCAGTCCTCTTCCTCCCCCTCCTCCTCCCCCTCCCCCTCGATTCACTATGGCCCATGTGAATGATGATATCAAGCTCCCAGTCTTTAAAGGAACTGGATCAGAGGATCCAGAGCAGTTTTGGTTCTTATGCGAAGCTGTTTGGATTGCTAAGAACATTATGGATCAAAATACAAGAAGAGCGCAGCTGGTCACCTCTTTTAGAGACTGAGCTTTGACCTGGTTTATGAAGTTTTCCAGTACTCAGAACTATGCCTTGGATGATATTAAAAAAGCAATGATCAAAGAATTTAAGAAGCCTAAATAGGAGTCACAGTGTATAACTGAACTGAAAGAAATTCAGCAGAAGCGAGGTGAATCAGTTTGGGACTTTGATCAGAGGTTCAAGGTTCTGTTGGATCAAGTTAGTTTCACTATTGGACCAGAACAGCATAAAGAATAGTTCATTGGAGCACTATTGCCTCATATCAGGACTCCACTTATGTAACAGAAGGTTGCTGATCAGCAAGAGGCATTGGAAATTGATATGAAACTTGAAACAGCTCCTATTGGAGATAATTCTGGAATAGCCCAGATATAGGCACAGTTAGCAGAAATGGATTTGGAGCTTCGTGACATGAAAAAGGGGAAATCTATTTGAGAAGAGGTTTGGTGTACACGATGTAAGACAGAAGGTCATGACAAAGAACAATGTCCTGCATTAAGAAATTATTTGAATACTGGTGCACCGAACCCATTTAACCCTAATGTCCTGTATTGTGAGATCTGTAGAACAACTGGCCAGCATCGACCTGAAGATTGCTATCTGCCGCAGAGATATGTTCAAGTACCTAAGAATCCCTACTGCAAGTTCTATAAGTCAGTTGGACACAACGAAGATGAATGTCGTATTTTTGACCTCATGAGAGAGCGAACCTATGATGCTTATAGGGTACAAACCGATGCACAAGGAAATGATGGATATGTTTACCGTGGTGGTACACTAGTTCGAGGTAATTTCAGAGGTCGTGGTCGTGGTGGTATGCCTGGAAGAGGACGGGGACATATTATTTTCTATAACTGTAATCAGGCAGGACATGTAGCTAGAGAATGTCGGAACCCAACTACGACATGTCGATATTGCAGAGCAGTAGATCATGTGATTGACCAATGCCCACAGTTGATAGCCAATATATAAGAAAGAAATGGCACTCCTACTTAGAATGTTCAGATGATTGCTGTAGAGAAAATACCTATCCCAGCCCTTAACGTTGTTACAAGGAGTGGAACTACGACGCAGGTTCCGAATAAGGGGAAACAACTTGATGAGGCTTGGGTCCGTAAGACCCCAGACAAAATTCCAGCCTTCGATGTTGGAAGAGAAAAAGGAAAATTTATGGAAGCTAAAAAAGACTTTGCTGATCCGAGAACATCAGTAGCAACTACGCAACAGCATCAACAGTAGTTACAGTTTCAAGAAGCTTTGTCGGATCAAGTAAGTACACTGACATCATTTTTACAGAGTTGTATGAAGCTATCAAGAAATCAGAATGCTTTGAATGAGTTACCGAAATCTATTGAGTCTTGCGAACCTCAGCAAAGCTCTGATAGAGGAAAAACTGTTAATAGAGTTAGAAGGACTGGAAGAGAAATGAGATTACATGCTCAGATAGGAGATTATGACATGATTGATATCATTTTAGACCTGGGATCATAAGTGACTGTCCTAATTAAGCAGACATGGGAACAAATGGGAAAACCTACGCTTGAATGGTCCCCTATACACTTGAGATTAGCCAATCAGCAGAAGATTGTGCCCTTGGGAAGATTCCCTAGTGTACTAGTGGATATTGATGGAGTCAGTACCTTAGCAGATTTTGAAGTCATTGAAATAATTGATGATAGCAACCCCTATCTAGCCTTTCTAGGAATTGAATGGGCAATAGACAATTATGCAGTAATCAACCTTAAGAATAGACAGATGACTTTTGAAGGAAACAACTTGAGAGTCATAGTACCGTTGGACCCTTCTCAAGGAGAAAGGTATACAGAGCCAGTCAGAGATGAAGATCAGGATGTTTTGGATCATATTTACAACATCACAGCTAAAGAAGAAGACTATGTTAACCCTACTGCTAAAGGTATAATGGATTGGCAGTGTGACAGTTCTTGCATGACTAATTCAGACGAAGGCCTAGAGAATTGGCAGGATCGACTTTATGAGCTACATGGACATCGATGTGCAAGAATTACCAAGTCTATCTGATGGGTTGGCTCACAGACAAGAATCTTACCTACTTTTGATGGCTTGACAGACCCAGAATATTTTATTGTACAATTCTCAGAGCAAGTACCAGATTCACAGAAAATGGAGACTCTAGATTCAGTATTCAGAACCACAGCTTCCAGATGGTGGAATGGTCATAAAAAGTATATTCATAGTTGGAGAGCTTGTCAAAAGTTTCTTCGCCTGAGATTCATGGATCAACCTCAGGAGGTACGAAGCAGATTTAATGGTAAGACTAGCCCTCATGAACATTTGGAGCAGTGTTATGAAGCATGGAAACATGTACCTTGTGAAGAATGGGTACATAGGTTTGTACACACTCTGGAACCTGTAGCAAAGAACTGGTATGCGGAGGTGGAGCTTCACCATGGTACTGTCAATTAGGTTAGCCTTGATGATAATTTTGTGCTCACATTTTCTATTACTGAGGTTTTCCCTGCTTTGGACGCAGCTCTTAGGTTGATCCATACTACGATGTTTGATGATAAAGAAATAGCCTAGTACCAACCTAATTGGAAGGAACAAGAAGCTAATGCAGTAGACTCGCTATAACCTCACCACTGATGAAGATGATGATCCTCGCAACATTAATATTCCTGAGTCAGAAGGACATTGTGAAATACATGGACCAACAGTGGAATCACCTGAAGTAACTCAGCCCTTGAAGACAAGGAAAGTAAACATTGGATTAGAAGAAATGCCTAAGTACGCTACCATTGGAGATTATTGGGACGAAGAAATGGTGAGCAAAGTGACTGAACTCCTCCATGAGTATCAGGACTTATTTTCGACTAAGTTCTCAGAAATGAAAGGTATCCTTGGTGATATAGGAGTGATAAAAATACCTTTGAAAGCTGATGCGAAGCCTGTGAAGCAACGCCTTTATAGGATGAACCCTAAGTATAAAGAAAAAGTCAGGATGGATCTAGATAAGATGCTCACTGCAGGAATCATTGAGCCTGTTGAAGAGTCTGAATGGGTCAGCCCTATGGTGGTACAAGAAAAGAAGACCAAGGGAGAAATCAGAATCTGTGTTGATCTGAGGAAGCTGAATGATGCCTGTTTACATGATCCTTTTCCTACTCCCTTTACAGATGAAGTTTTAGACAATGTCGGAGGTCAAGAAGTGTATTCTTTCACTGATGGATTTTCAGGTTACCATCAAATCAGAATTGCTCCAGAGGATCGACATAAAACAACCTTCGCTATAGAAATGGGATCTTTTCAGTATACAGTTATGCCCTTTGGATTGAAGAATGCACCTGCTATGTTTTCCAGAGTAGTCATATCTGCATTTAAGGAATTTATTCATAAGTTCTTGGAAGTTTACTTTGATGATTGGACTATCTTTGGTTTATTGAAGGATCATATAGCCAGTTTAAGACTTATGTTGGATAAGTGTAGACAGCATCAGATTTCATTGAACCCGAAGAAGTGTATCTTTTGTGCACCTTTTGGAATTCTGCCAGGTCACATTGTATGCAAGCAAGGATTGATGGTGGATCCTGCGAAGATAGCCATTATTGTGAACTTTCCACCTCCGAAGTTTGTTAAGCAACTTCACACTATGCTTGGTCATACTGGATATTATAGGAAATTCATTAAAGGATATGCTCAGATTACAGCTCCTATGGAAAAGAAATTGAAGAAAGATATTAAGTTTGAGTGGACACCTGAATGTCAGGAAAGCTTGGATATTTTGAAAGAAAAGATGGTAACTACCCCTATCTTAGTATTCCCTGACTAGAGTAAGGAGTTTCATGTTCATGTCGATGCATCTTCCATTTCTTTAGGTATATTATTGGCTCAGTCAGGTGAAGGTAATATTGATCACCCTATTGCTTTTGCAAGTAGAAAATTGTCCACAGTAGAAAATAATTATACTACGACAGAATGAGAAGGTCTAGCTATGGTTTATGCCTTGCAGAAATTTTGACATTATTTGTTAGGATCTCATTTTAAGATGTTCACTGAACATTCTGCTTTGAAGTATTTGGTTAACAAGCCTGTGTTAGGTGGAAGGATATGCAGATGGCTGATTTTGTTTCAGGAGTATGACTTTGAGATCATAGTTAAGCCAGGAAGACTTAACTTGGGGCCTAACCACTTGTCGAGGCTCGAGTCAGGAGAAGAGCCCACTAGTTTGGATGAAGGTCTTCCTGATGCCCAGTTATTTGCCATCCAGATGGTTGACGACTATTTTCAGGATATTGTTCAGTACTTGTCTACAGGTTTTGCACCCTCTGAGATGACAACACAACAGAAGAAGCAGCTGGTGGTTAGAGCAGCTGACTTTACCTTGATAGCAGGACAGCTATATAAGATGGGACCAGATGAAATACTGCATAGATGTGTCCTAGAGCATGAAAAGCCATTGATTTTGGCTGAGGCACATTCTAGAGTAGCAGTAGGTCATTATGCAGGAAAATCTACGGCACCGAATATTCTGACAGTTGGATTGTGGTGGCCTACGATTCATAAGGATGCAAGAGAGTATTGCCACAGCTGTGATATCTGTCAGAGGATAGGAAAACCATCCAGGAGGGATGAGATGCCTTTGGTTCCACAGGTAACTTTACAAGCATTTGACAAGTGGGCTATTGATTTTGTTGGACCAATCAATCCCCCTGCAAAGAAATATAGAGAAAGATACATTATTACAACAACTGATTACCTTAATCGTTGGGCCAAAGCTAAATTAGTCAAGGACTGTAGCACTGCTACAGTTGCGAAGTTCATATTTGATAATATCTTGTCGAGGTTTGGGTGTCCTAGAATTCTTATGAGTGATCAAGGATCACATTTTTTGAATAAGACTATTGAAGCATTGACCGAAGAATTTCAAGTATATCATCAGAAGAGTACTGCCTGCCATCCCCAAGCAAATGGAACTGTTGAAGCCTTTAACAAGATTCTTGAGCACGCTCTGAAGAAGGTTTGCAATGTTAACAGAAATGATTGGGATCTTAGAATTCCAGTAGTATTATGGGCTTATAGAACCACTTGCAAGAAGTTGATAGGCCACACACCTTTTAGGCTGGTATATGGACAAGAAGCAGTTATGCCCATGGAGTACATTGTTCCTAGCCTTAGAATATCTGCCTTCACAGATATGGATGATCCAGCCATGTTGAATGAAAGGCTGGCGAAGATATTGGAACTAGAAGAAGACAGATTCATTGCAGGTTTCCAGCAGCAAGTACAGAAAGCTAGAGAAAAAGTATGGCATGATAGACACATTAAGAAGAAGCATTTTCAGAATGGTGATCTTGTGCTCTTGTACAAAATTAATTTCATGAAGTTCCCAAGTAAGTTCAAGAAACATTGGAAAGGACCATACATAGTTCAGAAAGTTACCGAGGGTGGTGCAATTCAGTTAGCTAAATTGAATGGAGAAATTTTTCCTTCCATGGTGAATGGAAGTAGATTAAAGAAGTACAGGGATGGGCCTGTACCCCCTGATCAGAAGTAATAGCAAGAAGAAGAGTCTAAGTACCAAGAACAGTTTAAATTGGGTACTAGACTATAATGAAGCTGTTCTCAGAGAGCTTCGACAGATTGTTGGAAAATTTACGAAGTGTCGAAGGTTGTGGAAGAAATTATGTTGTGGGTCGAAGTTCGAAGTTCTATCGAATCTTGGGATAGGATGTGTTGAAGGTCCTTATTGTGGTGAAGCTGAAGTTAGTAGTGGTGTCAAAGAAGAAAGGTGTGTTGAAGCTTAAAATGCGACCGTTGGAAAAAATCAGATTTGGCGGCACCGGTACGTTAACTGCACTAACTTCCTGTAATGATGAGATTTTGGTCAGTTCCACAGCCGTATTTGGGAAATCTAGCGCCGTTTGGACAAGATCTACCGCTGCTCGGTCATATTTGGTGTATTTAATGCACACTTATGGTAGATTTGGTCGTTGGATTCTATAAGAAGACACCCAGGCCTGCGAATTTCGCATTACACATTTCCTTGAGTTTCGCAGTTGAGTCCATGTCAGCTAATCACGAAGTCCAGCAATTGGTGAGAGAATTCAGAAAGAGGGGTCTACATTACTTTATGAGGAACCCACCTACATCTGCACCTCGCAAAGAGACTTCCCCAGCACCGAATTGACCGATGTAGACATGATCTAACAGAAATAAGTTTAAGGAAGAAGTTCACTCTAAGCGAAATGAAGAAAGGCACCAACCATCAGGAAAGACACCAGAGGATCCCGTGATTCAGATGAATCCTCCTGGTTCGGTAGAGCTCCCACCTAAATATTTAGAAGACTTTGGTGAGGATGAGAACATTGCATCGCATCGTCCACCATATCTCCTGCCTGTTCGACCAGGAGTTCAGCCACCTCGGCGGACTGTCAAGTTCACGTTTCTCACCCCTTCGCTGCCACAGGGTGTGAAGTTGGTCGGAACGATGACAGGAAGATTAGATCGGCTCAAGTATGTAGACCACGATACAAATGATCATGAGAAGTTTTTGTAGTTCACACTTGGGAAATACTTGCACTCCATCCATTATCCGGAGGTGGGAACGACGTTACTTGAAGTAAAACAGTGGGCTACTGGCTTGGAGCAAGCTGGCTTGTTGAAGATGTTGAATGTCCCCCACTTTGGTCGCAGCCCGCAGGTTACCGTGGTGGTCAAGAAGTTATTGGCGTTGGTGCATGATGGGCACCTATGGATGGGAAACTAGAGAATTTCTATTGATGGAGAGCTGATTCATAGGATTACAGGCTTGCCGAAGGAAGGGCCTGATCCTGGGATTGAATTTGTTGGAAAGCACAAAGATATGAAGCTGGAGCAGCACATAAAGGACCACTCCGGTTTGACAAAGGGAAATCGAGGGTATCAAACCTCGACTATTCGGCACCAGAACATTCGCTTTGCTGCATAGATCCTAGCATGCAAATTAATGCGAAAGTGCAGATCTAATGAAGTACCTGCCCTGATTGTCAGTATTGCTGCAAATTGTGCCGAAGGATACAGTTACAAATGGACAGACTACATTGCTAGAGAATTCCTTGCAGATGTCCGCGATGCACAAGAGAAAGGTAGAGCCTTTCATTATTCATGGTTGTTAGTGCGTATTGCACTGGTAGGATGGAGAGAACCTACCGAGGCACAGTTTGTTGATGTGCCTCCGGAGATGCCTGGCATAGCATGGTATGCATCTCTTTGGGTTTCACAAGATAAGGCCTTGCAGCAGATGACAAACTATGTGTTCGCCTTCTATTCGATGAATATTACATATGAGATCCTGAAACACCCCGGCTCTGTAATGAGCTATTTTCTCAGTATACTGGAATGGCCAAATTCGAGGCTGATATGCATAATGTCTTCATCTAGGCCCGTGCAGATAACAAACATACATGGTGGAAGTTACCATACATGGTGAACCAAGAAGACATCCTCGCAATAGTTCAGCAGTGGCTGGCTGAATGGATGAAGGACGCAGGAACAACGCCTGACATACCAGTCCCTCCAGTAACAGATGTGGGCGCACGTCCTAGCCAGCCGCAGCAGAATGACCCACTAGAAGAGAGTGAAGAACAAGATGAGTCATAGCAGAACGAAGGTGACCTTGGTGGAGATGACGGAGCTGGTGAAGAAGAAGAAGAATCAATCAAGACCATTTTAGATCCTAATCGCCCAGATAAGTGCAAGTCCCCAGAAGTGGAGGAAGTTACTAAGCCTCAGCCTCGAAAGAAAACTAAGGCATTGAAGGGAAATAATATCGGTGAAGAGCCCTCTTTGACGATTGAAGAGATTGATCAGGCTCTGATGAAGTCTACAGAGGTAATATCCAGCAAATGGGAAGAGTTTGAAGCTAAACATCTTGATGTGCTCACTGGCATAGCACAGTGAATTGCAGAACTTAAGGAGTTAGCGGAAATAATAGAAACAGGCGCTACAGCAAGCAGTGCCCCAGTAGGCGCGCAGTCAGAAACAACAGAGGACAAGTACCAAGTGCAGCTCTTATAATACCCGATGCAGCATCTAGATCGTAGGTAAGTATGATAGTTGAGATAGATTACACTAAGTTTTCTATGCCAGAGCTGCATTTTTGTCAATTGGCACTCATGAAGGAGATCCGAGAATGAGACAGCTACACACACATGCAGTTAGAGAATACCACGAAGCAGAGTGAGAGCCTCGAAGCATAGTTGAAAGAAGCTGAACAGAATAAGAGGGAAACAAAAAACAAGCAGGCTACACTAGCGCGAGTGTTGGATAAGGCGTGTCGAAGTCTCCCTGACTTCAACATACAGGCTGAAGAAGAACCGGAGCAAAGAATAGTAAAGCTGAAAGACTATGCACAACAATCTAGAAGCCAGATAGAGAAGATGAAAGCAGAGCATGAGGCCCATATTGCGGAGCTTCAGCTTCGCCTCATTCCTGAGAGTCCACCAGAGGTCAGGGAACAACATATCAAAGATATTCAGGCCTCCGCAACGAAGATCTCAGATCTTGTAAGTAGTGCATCAAAGCTGCTAGACGAAAGTGTCGAGGCCTGGGAAAACTTGCAAGACAACCCAGAAGTAGAAAAGTTGCAAGAAACCATCAAGCAGCGATAGACAGAGCTGGATGTAGTAAAAGCAGAAATTAAGACATTGCCTCCTATGTAGAAGATGCTTAAGGTGAAGCATAGTAATGAGATCCAACGAGAAATTGAGTCTTGTAGAAGAAAAGAAACACTATTAGTGAGATCTGTGCAGCCCCTCATTAACGAGGCCTTGGAGTTGAGCACTGCTGCAGAAAACCAGCTCAAAGTCTTGAAGGACTATGATGCGTTTGCACAGGAAAAGGCCAACAAAGCCTCTGCAGCAACATTGCAGGAGATAGTGGAGAAAGAAAAAGCAACCGAAGATATCATGCGCAACCTCAACAAGCAGTTTACTATCTTCGCCAACAAGATTCTTACACTCGAAAAGCAGCAGAGTGTCCCAGGACGGGACACTGGTGAGTCTTAGGGGCCTGTTGGGGCTCAAACCTTGAAGGTCCTTAATTTTGGCAACTTTGCAGTTTTGGTGCGAAGCTTGTAAGCGGAGTTGCGGTCCAAAATAGTCTTAGGGGCTTCGGGGTTGGGTCAAAGCCCCTCTTTTTGTAAATGTCCCATGGTTTTTGGGTACCCATGGTTTAATCCCATGGTATTGTAATAGTGCACTTGTAGAAATAGGCACTTATGTAAAGGAGTCAAAAAAAAGAAGAAAAGCTTTGTGTGATGATAATGATGTGATGCGAAGAAACTAAGGTCTATTTTTGGGTTAAGGTTAAGTCCCAGCTGAGTGCATGGATGACCTCTGCAGCTGAGTGCGCAGAGGGTTTTCGGAGAAAGGTTCTGCAGCTAAGTGTGCAGTTTTGGGTTGTTGAGAAGATCTGCAGCTGAGTGTGCAGATCAGAACTGTGTGTTTTGTAAATTGTCGAATATAAACGCAGTTCTATGGAAGTAGCCCCTACACTAGGGGTGAACCACATATATCTTGTGTTGTGGTGGTTCTTTTTATTTTGTTCCTGTTATGTTTTTATGCATTTGATAAGTAGATGAATGATAAAGTAAGATAAATTGCTAAGTATTAACTTCGCTGTGAATTCCCAGTTGAGGGTTAAGCAAGAAACTGTCTTTTTATCTAAACTGCGAAGCTATTTAAGTGAATGTCGAAGCTCTGTATTGCATAATTATTCTTTTTTAAGGCTAAAGGTATAGTAATATCCCTCTTTCGCCTGCAGAAACCTGATTCTACGGCACCCCATAGCTGTTTCGGGTGAGACTGCAACCTGTTCGTAGGTTGTTGTCGAAAGGGCCAACACTGTGGGTCTGTTTGTTGGTGCGAAGATAAAAGCATAAGAAACCAGGTCTGCCCTAGAACGCCCAACAATATCTCAATAAATATAGAAGGTGTCATCTTGAAGAAGTACATGAAGAGGATGTACCTCCAAGAATGGTAGAAGATGAATCCTCTCCTGAAATAGTAGCATCTGAAGATCATGATATGCTAGAACCTTAGGGGCACCCTACTATGGATACCTCTCAAAAGAGAAAATATGCTTGGGTAATAGAAATCATACAAGAAGCAGAGAAGTATGGAGCTCTAGAATTCTCCACAAGAACAAGCAAAAGATCAAATCAATACTCCAGTTATGTACCTTTGATGTGTGACCTTGTAGATCAAGAACGCACCAGCTACGAGGAAGTTGTCCAGAAGAAAGAGTGGGTTGAAGCAACGACGAAAGAATACTGGTCAATAATGAAGAATGATGTTTGGGATATAGTACCCAAACTAGAAAACAAGAGTGTGGTATCTTCGAAATGGATCTACAAGATAAAGCATGCTGCTGATGGAAGCATTGAAAATTACAAGGAAATATTTGTGGCTAGAGTATTCTCTTAGAAATAGGGGATTGATTATGAAAGGACTTTTGCTTTTGTAGCAAGTACACTTCCATTAGAACCATCATGGCACTTAATTCCATGATGAAGTGGGATATACACCAAATGGATGTAAATAAATCCTTCCTGAATGGTGTGATTGAGGAAGAGGTTTACATCGGACAACCAAAAGGATTTGAAGTCGAAGACAGAGTGACTCATGTATGTAAGTTGGAAAAGGATTTGTATGGAATGAAGCAAGATCCTAGAGCTTGGTATGGTAGAATAGATAGCTTCTTGACAAGCTTGGGCTTTACCAAAAGTAAAGTTGATCCTAAACTTTCCATGAAGATTATGGATGATGAACCTGTCATACTATTATTGTATTTGGATGATCTATTTCTGACAGGAAATGAGAAACAGATCACATATTGAAAGAAGAATCTAGCTGAAGAATTCGAGATGAAATATCTTGGATTGATGCATTATTTCCTCGAGTTGAAAGTGTGGCAGCCTAGAAGGAATCTTTTTGAATCAGGTAAAGTATGCAGTATAAATATTGAAAATATTTGATATGTTGGATTGTAAATCCATGGCCATACCCATGGACACCAAACTGAAGTTGTTATTTGATGAGTCATCAGAGTTGGTGGATATGATTCAGTATGCACAAATGATTGGGTCATTGATATATCTAACGAATACAAGGCCAGATATATGCTTTGTTGTGAACACCTTAAGTCAGTAGATAGTAAAACCTAGACGGGTTCACTTGATAGCTACAAATCATGTGATGAAATACCTAAAAGATACGATAGAATTGGGATTTTACTATGGTAGAGATTGTGACTACAAATTATATGGATATATAGATTCAGATTGGGCAGGAAGTTCCATAGACAGAAAGAGCATCTCAAGTGGATTTTTTTGTCTGGGATCCACCATGATCTCATGGTTTAGTAAGAAACAGTCCAGTGTTACTCTCAGCACAACTGAAGTAGATACATGGCAGCTTGCTCCACTTGTTGTGAAGCAATATGGCTTCGTAAACTAATGTCACGACTATTTGACATGGAGTTGGACACCACATTAATTCTTTGTGACAACTAGTTTTGCACGAAGATGAAAGAGAATCCAGTGTTCCATGATAAATCAAAACACGTAGAAATCCTATACCTTTATATGAGGGATATGGTACAAAAGGGAGCTATAAAACTCCAGTATGTGAGTACCAATGAGCAAATTGCTGATGTGTTGACAAAGCCTCTATATCGAGTAAAGTTTGAATATTTCTGTGACAAGCTTGGTGTAGTTCAAAAAGACTTTCCTCACAAGGAAGAACTGTGATGATACTACAAATGATGAAGATATGGACTCTCTTCGAAAAAGGAGGAACAAGTCAAAGATATGGACTCCCCTCAAAAAGGAATAACAGGTCGAATATATGAACCACCCTCGAACAAAGGGGGAGAAGGTTGATAATATGGATCGTCTCAGGAAAAGGGGAGTGATGATAATACTGACATCAATGATGGGATTCTAGTGATGCTCTAGTATGAAAGAGGTCAAGTTTTCCTGAATATGCTGACAAGGTCCGACATTCACTTGTGGATGAAAGTACGGTCTGGAAGGAAATAACACTCTATTCCTGAGAGTGGTCCTTATTGAGGATGGACCTATATATGTTACTCTCGCTTGGAGAGTACCCACATTTATTTGTGGATACTGTAGAATAACACTCTCTTGGGGTGGTCCTAGATTTGGAGCTGAGGATGCTCTACGATGATTCCTTACAGATGACAAGGACAACATTTGCATGTCGTTGAGATATTGTTTGGAAACATTACTCTCGCATGGAGATTATACCTATATTTATATGTAGATGCCATAGAATAAAACTCTCTTGGGAGTGTTCCTAGCCTTAGTGGCAAGGATAGTCTATGATGAGTCCTCACGGACGTTGTAATATAACACTCACATGGAGTGGTCCTAGCTCTAACAAGATGATGATGTCCTACAATGAGGGTTGACATCTAGGTGCGATTGAGATATGCAGCTATAGACAATACTCTAGTATGGAGAGTATGCCTACATGTATATGTAGATGCCATAGTATAACACTCACTCGAGAGTGGTTCTAGATTTGAAGTTGAGGATGCACTACGATGAGTCCTTACGGACGACAGGGCCTGCATCTAGGTATGGTTGAGATATACATTCAGTCGTAGATGATTCAATTGGTCAATGCTATGGACCCTCCTCATTAAGGAGGAGTAGGATGATGGAGGATTGCACCATCCTTGGACCTATGTCCTAAAGTGATAGGGATTGATCATCTCATAAAGAGATGATGTGTACTACAGGTATATTGGACGAAAAAGGATCGAGAAGATCGAAGTGTTGCTGCAAAGGATCGAGAATATTGAAGTGTTGTTGCAAAGGATCAAGAAGCTTGAAGTGCTACTGAAAAGGATCAAGAAGATCGAAGTGTTGCCGCAAAGGATCGAGAAGATCAAAGTGATGATGTAAAGGATCAAGAAGATCAAAGTACTACTGCAAAGGATCAAGAAGGCTGAAGTGTTGCTACGAAGGATCGAAAGGTTGAAGTGTTGTTTCAAAAGGATCAAGTGATCATGTGATGCAGAAGATGAAAACATTGAAGAGTAACTGTTCTAGTCACTGATTGTGAAAAATTCCTATGACGTATAGATGTATTACCTCGATACTATTGAAGATACTCTCTCTCATTACTCCTATAGTCTATGATGATGTTGTCACTAGAATAACCTTCTTGTTAAGGGGGAGCGTTGAAATATTGTAACTTCAAAGGATATTCTAAATGTGTTTTACTGATGTAACCCAAGGGAGATGTTATTATTCCTCTGTTGGGATGTTACTATTGTAATTGGTCATCATAGAGTCATGAGGTAAAGCCTTCATTGTAAGTCGGGTCATTAGTACCCTAATGAATAATATAAAATAATGTTTTGAGTGTTCCTAGGTGAAGTCGTCCCAGTCAGTTAAGTGGGGCCAAAGTGTATAGGGTAAAATTCAGTTGACATAATGTGTATAAAAAGAGGAGTTGTGTTCCTCATTATAACACAGAATCACTCACTTGTGTAGCGCATAGGAGAGAGAAAGAGACAGAACATCAAGGAGGAGAATACCTATTTTTGGGGTTATATCTTATACATCTTATACCGAGGAATTTTTGCTAGGTTTTCTTCCCCTTGAGGGTTTCCCAGGATAAATACTGTGATTATCTTATGATTGTGTTTCTTTTAGTGATTCTGCATATGCTACTATTGTGAATTTGGATTGAACACTAATGATATCTAGTCTAGCATATGAAATATTAACATGTACACATCCCCTCCTTCTTCTGAGGATGTATTTTCCTCTGTGGAAGGGGTATCCTTAGATCCCTTTGCTTTCTCAACATTCTTAGATCTGCAATCCTTTTTATAGTGCCCAAATTTACCGCATTTCCAGCACTTCCTTTTTCCTTTTCCTGGGGATTTAGATCTACCCTTAGATTTAGATCTTCCCCCAGATCCTTTATTTTTGTTTCTCTCCTAGGGCGACCTCTCACAGACAAGGAATCCATGCTATGATTATCCATGGTTTTCCATCTCATCTCTTATGATAGTAGGGATGATACTATTTCATCAAGTTTTAAGGCCGCCTGGCTAGCACTAGCTATTGCAACAATTACGTTGTCCTAGTAATATGGCAAATAAAACAATAATGTAATACATTTATCTTCTTCAGCCATTTTAATACCAACAAAATTTATTTGACTTACTAGAGTATTGTAGACATTCAAATTCTTTGTTACAATGTCATTTTCATCCATTGTGAGGTGAAACCAATTCTTTTGCAGAAACAACTTTTCCAAAAGGCATTTTGATTGATACAAACTCCCTAGTTTCCCCCAAAGCTTACCGCACTATCTTCACGAGATACGTTCAACAACATAGAGGTTGATTAACACATTCGTATTGTACTCCTTTCCCTTCTTTCTAATTTATCTCAATCATCTTATGACGTTGCAGTGGGTTTACTACCCAGATCCACAAGAATCCACTATTCCCTATCTACAAGAAGATGCTCCATTTTGAGGTTCCATAGCTCAAAATTCTGGCCATTAAATTTCTCGATATCAATTCTCAAACTGCTCGCCATTCTCTTTCAATGCACAAATCAACATTGCAGAGCTCCCACTGAACCTAGGTTTATCATAGACCCAAGATCTATTAACCGCGTCGAACCCTCGGCAACAAAGGCGTCTCCCTGATGCCAATAACCGAGCTCTGATACCACATGTAAGTTTTAAACCCGTGTAGAGAAGAAAAGCATACAAATTTTTAAAGAAAAACAAAGATTACACCACAACATTCACACATAAACACAAAGATTTACCTTGGAAACCCTTAACCGGGAAAACCAACAAACCTTGGAGCAACACCTCATATTTTTTTCATAATAATTATGAATCCCTCACAATACAATATAGGTATTTTGTAGCCTCCAATACCCTAATCCATTAAACCTGATTAGAGAAATGGACCACAATCCCTTAATTGGGATTAAATTACATATTTTTTTAAAAATTCAAAAAATAGCCAAAAATGGCCAGACACAATACTGATAGGCGCACCTCCCCACCATGCGCACATGCAAAAAATATAGCATATACCCAACAAAGATTAATGATGATGAGTTTACAATTATCCTTCTTGATAACCTTTGTCGAGTTGTTGGTCGGACTTGTCCGTCCGTGACTTGTCCACATGTTTTAGGTGAGAAATCCTATATTGTTACTTTTCCGAGTATTTATTTCTGATAATTTTACTATATTATGGATTGAAATATTGATATTCATACAACTCAATGTAATTCCTTTTACAAGTGATTAAGGAGTTGGGAAGGGACGCAACTATACCCTATCTAACATTGATAGTGTATCATTATTATTCTCCATAGTTATTACAAATTCACTGAGCCTTTATTTCATTTTTCGGCTCTACAAATTATTACCAAACATCCTCGTTTCTCATTCATATATTTGGCGAGGGTTCACTTAATATAAATTATTGATAGTTAATTTCTTGTTTTGTGGGTTTTAATGATTTCCTTATAATGTTAAGCCTAAAGAGGGATTGTCTAGGGGTGCAGGTGTTCTTATATGGAAACATCTCTTCGTAAGTTTGCTCTTCCCATTAATACTTATATTATTTAATTTTGAATTTCTTTTAAATTTTTTTATGTAACATGTATTTGTTTCTTTAAATGTATATCCATATGAGTTCTTCATATATGGACACTTTCATGTACCTTGTTGCTTAATCTTGGTACCGTTGAGTTTTCTTCTGGATATCTTGTCCAAGGATATTGTGCTCTTTATACGTAATTTTCTAGTTTAATGTTTGGATATTTTGGGTTAGTCTTGACTTTCATATGCCTAAATGGTGGATTGAAATTTGTAACTAAATCTATATATATTGTGCGAGTTTAAAATTATTAAATTTAAGCAAAAAAGACTTAGTGAATTTGCTTGGGATCTCTCAAAGTTTATAACTTATGTAATTTTTTTATGATTTATGTATTTTTTGGTTTCGGACTTTTAAATAGTTTAATACTCTTTCTCATTAAGTTATATAATTGATGACGAGATCGACACTATCTACTTTGGCTCTATCAAGCAAACAATGGTTATAACCGATTGTTTCATTTGTAAGATTCTGGGCCATGATATCGTATTATTGTTTAATAGAAAACTATATTGTTTCCATATTTTTCAAGTCAATTTTATTTAAGAAACTTTCGATTATTTATCTTAAATTTATTTATTTTAAAGCTGCATCTTTGTGGATATCAAATTATTTATGATGTTTATTTTATTTGAAATAAATTTATTCTTGAATTATAAAAATTGACATGCTCATTAAAAGATGATTGTGTGAGGCTATTAGTCTTGTATTATTCCTAGTTATCTTATATATAGACTCGAGATTTCAGGTTCTATTTTTTTATTCTTTAAATTATGATTGGATTTTCATTTTCTATAAAAACTATCCTATTATTTATTATTTAATATATATAACTATTATTTATCTTAATTATTATGAATTCACATATCCAAGGTATTTATAGTAATTACATACATTAAAATTACTACTATTAAAATAAGCTCTAACCTGTAGTTGACGAAGTAGCCGAGGAGATTCGAGTTTTCTTCCGCGCGGCCACTGTTTACTGCAACAGGAAAGGAAGAATACATGTTTGAATTGATTTGAAGAATGTCACTTTGAAACCTGGAAAGAGCTCAAATGGATTAACAAGAGATATGAAGGCGATCTGAATCTATTGCATGTGATATGAAGGTGACCCTTAGCGATCTGAATCTATTGCATGTGATCTGAAGGTGACCCTTAGCGATCTGAATCTATTGCATGTGATCTGAAGGCGACCCTCGGTTAATCTGAAGGCGATCTGCATGCGTTGATGGGGTTTTGATTCATTGCTACCGATATGTTGCTATTGAGGGTTGTGGTATTGCATGAAGACAATTCTGATTTTAAATAATGGTGTTTTGATTCATTGCTACCAATCTGTGATTCATTGTTATCGATCTCTGCGATTGATCATTACTAGACAAAACCTCTGCGATTGATCTATATGGGTGATCTGAAAGTGAACTTGCATGCTATCTTCATTTTTACGACGTGCTATCGATCTTTGTTTTCATTGCTAGAGATCTGGTGCGATCTGATCTATTCATTATATTATGGTGACGACCAACATCTGAAATCGATCTGATCTATTGCATGCTATCTTGTGAAGTGTTATCGATCTTTGATCCGCGATTCATTGCTAGAGATTTGGTGTTGATTATTCATTGCTCGATCTGTGACTATCGATCTTTGATCTGCGATTCTTTGCTAGAGATCTAGTGCTGATTATTCATTGCTAGATCCGTGATTCATTGCTATCGACTCCATGAATCTATTGCATGCGATATCAAGGTGACACTCAGCTAATATAAAGGCAATATGCATGCGTTGATGGGGTTTTTATTCATTGCTACCAATCTGTGATTCATTTTTATCGATCTCTACGATTGATCATTGCTACAAAACCCTCTGCAATTAATCTCTGTCGGTGATGGCCAACAGGTGTACACATTTCTCTTTTTTCTAATACATATCTACGGCTCATATATTTCTTTTTGTTCGCAAGTATGAATAATTCATCGCATCTACCAAAGATTGTCAAAGGCATACCTAGCACAGTTACTTTATAGAGCCTTTATGAATATATACATTCATTAGAGATTTACGTAGAGAAGAAATAGAAGCTAAGATACAAATAGAGTCAGAAGCCATGTTGGAAAACAGATTTACATCTTTTGAAGACAAGATCCAAAAAAAAATAGAAAAAAAAATAAAACTATTGGAGAATAAAATGGAGACAATGGAGATTAGATTACAAGTAATAGAAAAACAAAGCCAAGATAAGATCCAAACATCGCAACAAGGAGATGATGATACTTTAGAAATTCTTACAATGAAGGACATGATTAAAGCACTAGAAGAAAAAATTAATAACAATCTCACCCTAAATAGTGTGGAAGGTAAATTAGATATCAAACCCATTAAAAAGGAAATGAAAAAATTGATAGAATTAGACCATGAGCGTAACAAAAGGGCTTTGAACCTTGTAATCTTCGGTGTGACAGAGGAGCTAGACAAGGATACATTAGCCATAGTCCAGACAGAATTACACAATAGATTACAAATTGAAACAACATGTCTCACAGAAGCAACAAGGTTGGTAAATTAACCGAGAATAAAGGAAGGCTAATCTGGATAAAGGAGAGCTCTACTGACAATAAGTATGACATAATTAGTAAAACCTCAAGTCTAAAAGGAACAAGAATATTTATAAATGAATATCCCATTCCAGAAGATCAAGCAGAATTAAGAAAGGAGATTCAAAAGGTAAAAGAAGCTAGGAAGGGATGAAAATGAGCAATAATCAGAAATAGAAAAGTCGTTATTCGAGATAGAAACCAAAAAGATAGTAATATATAGCAATTCGACATGCTCCAGATTCATTCTTAGAGCTGTCAGGGCTTTCCATGGAACAAAGGCCCCAAGCTAAGTTGGATATTGAATGAAGTTGATATTATATTGTTAGTTGAAACTTGGGAGCACAAAGAATCTAAGGTCCCTAACATAGATGGCTTTGTAATATGGTCAATCTGGAACAAGCGATCCTACCGTACAGGTATTGGGGGTATAGCTTGTTACATTAGGAAGAACATCTACTTGCATGCCAGGATTTATAAAAAAGACCCTTACAACCAGTATATTTGGATAGAGACTATAGACATTAATGATAACAAATCCTACATAGCAATCTGTTATTTTACCCCTATTAATTCTAACTTCTATAAGAAAAACAATTTAGATAAATTTTTTCCTTACAATGGTTTAGAGAATGATATTTCTAGCCTAAGAAATGAAGAAAATATCCCCTTAATGGGTGACTTTAATGCTCGAACTTAAAGCAACCAAGATATTCTTCTAAGCAAACATTCCAACCCTAATCCTCTTTGGTTAGACGAAGACCTTACTCTAGCTGAAAGGTACAAAAGAAACTGTGAATTCCTAGGGGATAATTTGGTTGGGTTTGAGCTAGTCAAGCTTTGTAGTTCTCAAGATCTCATAATTTGCAACTGTCTAAAGAAGTGGCCCAATTCTAGCCAAATGACTTGTATCCATGGGATTGGTAGCAGCGTGGTGGACTATGTTATTTTCTATATCCCTTTATACAACAAAATAATAAAGTTTGATATCTTAAATGACCACGAGCCTAATTCAGATCATGGACCTTTAATTGTAACTCTCAATTTTGTCTTGCATAGAGATCCTATAGAAGATAATCCTCATAGCCAAAAAAACCCGATCTTTGATAGAAATAAAAATGATCTTTTTCTAAATAAATTAAAAATTAATTTGCTTCCTTGATCAAGTATAGACAACATAGAAGACCTCTATCATAATCTTACCACAACCCTCTCATATTCTATTAACAACTTCTCAATTGAAGTTTCAAGTAATAAAAGTAATAGCAAAACCAACCCTTGGTATGATAAATATTGTAAAAGTGCGAGGAAAGAAATTGAGGAATCTCTTGACGAGTCTCTTAAAATTGACAAGATAAAAATATACAAATCCCTAACTAAAAGGAAAAAAATGCAATATATTCGTAAAAGACAAGAAAATCTCTTAAACCTCTCTAAGGTGGATCCTAAGAAATTTCGGAGGCAGATTCTAATGAGAAAAACTAAAGATAATAATAGAATTTCTTTACACAACTGGAATTCCTATCTTAAAAATCTCTATGAATCCCCGAATGGAATAGATAACTTTGAAACCCTGCTCACAACGGAATAAGTTTTCTCATTAGAAGACATATATTTTGGGGTCAAGCATCTGGAAAATGGAAAAGATAAGGGCATTGAAGGTTACCAGGAAGAAATACTAAAAAATGGAGGTCTTGTCCTCAATCCTCACATCCACAAGCTTTTCAATCAAGCGGTCAAGGAAGGGTTCCCTAAGCCTTGGACTCAAAACATCATTATCCCTATTTTTAAAGGTGGGGATACAAACAACCCCTCTAATTACCAGACAATTATGATTAGCCCTCTCTTAGCCAAGTTGTACGGTATTATTTTGGAAAATAAGATCAGCAGTTGGCTTGAAAGTGAAGGTAAGCGGGCTAAAGGCCAAGCGGGTTTTAGAAGGAAGCACTCAACAATGAACCATCTCTTTACACTTAGGATAATTGTGGAGGAGTGTCGTAATGATAAATCCAATCTCTTTTGTTTCTTTGTGGACTTTAGAAAGGATTTCGATATGGTACCTAGAAATAACCTATGGAATAGATTAGAAGAGATAAAGGTTCCTTTCGAGTTGAGAGCTGCCGCAATAAGGTTATACAAGAATGTCATTGCTAAGTTTAAGACCAAGGAGGGATGGTCGAAAAAAATTAAGTGTAATATCGGGGTTAAACAGGGTTCCTCCTCTTCCCCACCCTTTTTGGCATTTACATAGATAAGCTAGAAGGTTGTTTAGAGGAAGCAGGTTGTGCTAGCACGATCTTAGCTGGAATAGTCATCATCCTTCTTATTTATGCTGACGATATTTTTCTTCTGGCAAGGCGCCCTTCTGATCTTAATAAGCAACTAAGACTTCTTAATGATTTTTGCTCTACCATGGGTATGCCTCTTAACACTGACAAAACAAAAATTATGATTATCAAATCCAAGAAGGACATTTACACTAATTTTGTGTATGACAATAACAACTTGGAGGAAGTGTATTCTTACAAATACTTAGGAATTGATATTCATCACAAGGTCAACTGGAACTATAGCATTAAGAAAATGATTAATGGAGGGTGGAAAGCTTATTTTGGTCTTGAAAATAATTGTAAAGCAACAAACCTTGTGATGTGGGATAAAAAGAAGCTCATCTTTGAAACTTTAGTCCCTCCTGTTATCCTGTGTGGGTGTGAGGTTTGGGGTTGCATCATCTCTAGAGAATCCTGGAGAAAGATTGAGCAAATCCAGAAGTGTTTTATAACGTATAAACTCAAAATTAAAAGCAATACACCCAACCCTATTCTCCTTATAGAAGTGGGTCTTTCCCCTATCGAGAGCCTAGCTATGACTAGGCGCCTGTTGTACAAGCACAAAATCAATAACATGGGAGACCATAGACTTCCTAAACTAGCTTTAAATTCTAGCCAAAACCACCTAAGGCTCAAGCAAGGTTGTTATAAAGATATCAGGGCTTGGTTAAACCGTTGGGAGATCTACAAAAATGTTGCATTGCAAAATATAAATAACATTAAAAATATTGTCACCGCTAAGTTTAAGGAGAAAATGTGGTGTGAGAAATATTTAGAGGATACAAGAAAATTAAGATATTATAAGGAGGTCATCAACCCTACTCTAGAAGATCAAAAGTATCTCTTGTTTTTAACTAGTTCAAAGAAAAAAATTAAAATAGCCAAGATACGAACGAAGTCTCATGAGCTTCACAGTGAAACTGGTCGTTGGGAAGTTCCTAAAACACCATGGGTAGAAAGGATCTGCCATCTCTGTGAGAATATGAACATTGAAGATGAAAAACACTTCCTCTTAGAGTTCCCTGCGTACACCCACATCAGATCTCAGTTTCACAATCTTTGTTGTAATCCCGACCTTCCTAGCCTTTTAACTTGTCAAAATTATAGTGAGCTCGGGACACTTCACTCCAAGCTCTGTGAGCATAGAAATACAATTTTAAAATAAACTAAATAATTCGTTTCTTTAGGTCCGGTAGACCAAAGGTTGGTCTAAGTGGACGTTAACCACCATCATCATCATCATATTATTTTATATAACTTTTTCATTCATATATATAATAACAAAACTAAACTACATCGTGTTTACATTTCCTCAAATAAAATTTAATTCAATTATAAACATTAAAAGATTTTTTTACCAACTTCTCAAAACCTTCTACAAATATCTAGGACAAATAACACCACTCGGATCAATTAAACATGTATAGTCTTTCAAAATTTTGACCATTTAAGTTGAGCATATTATAACTTCATTTGGTTGAACTTAGATTCTCCAAAATTTGTGGCTTTATTTTTGAAAATAAACTTTATTCAAAAACTATCTACACGGACATTGCCGCTTTATAGTTCTTATTGATCCCATGATTTGGAGTTGAAAAAGTAGGGTGCATATAACACCATTTTCGACTTATATTTAAATGATTAAAATTATTTTCTTCAAACAAATCATGAGTTTTTTATTTGAATAGTGACATGACAAATTACTTTGCTTAGTGAAAACTGCAACTGTTTGCTTAAAGAAAATTGCAAATATTTTTGGACATTGTCATTGAGCCCAATTTTATTTATGGATGAACAATTTATTTAAGTAAAAACCAATGTGTGTAGGTATATATTCTTTTTTATTTTAACAATTTAAAGGATGCATTTTTATAGTTTTTTATAATTTTTTATGACAAATTTTAATTTAAAAATAAAATGATTTTGTTTTGGATTATTAGTATTATTTTATTTTATAAAGTACTTATGTATATTCTTTTAAGTAATGCAAAATTAAGAATAGCCAAATAAGTAAAATAAGTAAAGTAAATAAGTAAATATATATACATATATTAATAATTAATAAACAAAAAAACAAAACAGTTATTTTGCTTAAGGAAAATTTTCCTTAAACTAAAATTGGAAATATTGTTGGGCATTATCATTAAACTGAATTTTGTTTATTGGTGAGCAATTTGTCTAAGTGAAAACCTTTTTGCTCTCTACAGCTTAGTATGAAGGAGATCTTGTATTATCTATATTATGTGGGTCAAAAATAATATAACATTTGTAACTTTTGTTTATACTATGTGGGCTATTAATATGAGGGAAATCTTAAAAAGAAAAATAAGAAAAATAAGAAAAATATATTATAACCTTTGTAACAAAAGAAAAATCAGAAATAAAAATATTATGTAGGCTATTAAGAAAATAAAAAGACATTTATTTTCATATAAACAACAACAAGAGGTATATATATATATAAAACTTAATTCATTTAGGTGTAATTTAAATATTGTAAGTTTTTAATTTTTTTTTTAAGTATATTATGTGTTGATTTGTTTCAAATTGTTTTAGAAATCTGTAATATATATTAGAATTACATATATTAGCTTTAGAAATTGTCTATTCTAGTGTCATGAGGGTATATGAGGGTGTTAAATCTATTTATGGATTCAAATATACAATTTGAACACTTCCAAATTTACATTTTACCAAACAAAATTTAAATAAATAGGCAATTCTATTTTTTTTTGTTGGAAAATAAAATATCTGAACCAAGTGGGGAGTATAACAACATTCGTGCCAACAACTTTATCTACAATACTCTCAATTAAATAATACATAGCTCCATTTATTTATAAAAACAATGCAAATATGAATAATATAAATATAGATTTGATTTCACTTAATTTTATTTATATGAAATAAAATTATAGAAATAAATCAAATCAAATAAATAAATATGGCTACTAAGTTTAGCCATACTTCAGCATGGGTAACTATTATTTAACCATGATTGATTTTAGTGAATCATGGATGAATATGGTTCACTTTAACTAATTATGGTTAACATTAGTAACCATGGTTGACTTTTCTTAGCTAAGGTTGACCTATAAGAGGAAAAGACACGTGGCTTATGCCACTGAGTGAGAACTCAAGATGCAAGAGGCATCATCCCAAAAACAAAGCAACTCCTTGAGTGCAATATCTCATAAGAGGTTTTTGTTTTTATAAGTATTATTTTGATATTAAAATTTATATGAACTATAAAAATTCCAAATTTAATTTAAAAGTAAGATTATTTTGTTTTGGGTTGTTGGTATTGTTTTATTTTATAAATGAATCATGTTATTTTATGTTAATTAATGTAAAATAAAAAATACTTAAATCATTAAAATAAATACATAAATATATATGCATATAATAATAGCAAATAAAAAAAGTCTAAATAAATATTTCAAATATAAATATATTTATATATGCACTTGAATTTAACTCTATAAATACTTACAATAAAGCATTTATTATAATATTTACTATAAATAATTGCTTAATAAAGTATCTACTTGAGCATGTCTCTTTGAAGAGTATAAATAATTGCTTAAGCATCTAATTCTAAGTTCTGCATGACTCTCAAAGTCACCTCAGTCTGTTGGGCCGCATTAAATTGCATTAACTGATCTGCTGAGTATTGAGAGGATGCACATGTTCCTTATTCCTTATTTTTGATTAAAGAATATAGCCAACAATCTTCAGTCTGTTGCAACAGCATTAAATAGTTGAGACTGCATTAAATTGCATTAAATAGTCTGCTAAGTATTGAGAACATGCACCGGTGTCATTTATATCTTGGCCAAACCCTAGATAGAATATGCATTGGCCAAACCCTAGATAGAGGCGATGGACGATTTCAATGTACAAATACGCCAACTCATGAGCACCCACATGTGAATAATTCGTAGAAATGTGGTGTAAAGGGATACGAGTTCCTAAGGAATAAGGAATATAATGAAATAAATAAAAGAAGATGCTCTATTCCACAATCATGTGGGATTTTTGGGCTATGAAAAGTGCTTTGCTATCTGGAGCTGTGAAGGTGGGAATAAATGGGAATAAATATGAGAAGTTGTGAAGCTGAAGAGATTATCATCATTTGCTCAGCCTTCAACAACGCTAGAGGAGCGTCTGCCGAACTTGGAAATGGCAAGGCTTCCACCGCCGCGTGGGGAGATAAAAAGGAAGATATACGGGGAGATAAAAATGAAGATGATAAAAACGAAACCATTCAAAAGAGCCGTGCATGCTGTGGTGGCTGTTAGGCGCCTTAAATCTTTAGCAGCCTCGGCAGATTATCTCCACTCCGCAAACATCGATTGTGAGAAGAATTGTGCCGCTGGTCACAGGGAGCCTACAGCAGAGCCTGAGCTTCAATTGCTACAGTAACAAAGCCGAGTAGTGCGTGACCTAATGTTGCACAAAACTATTCATATAAATAACTGATTTCATTTTATCTGTTTTTCTAATGTGAAATCACTGTTATTGTTCGCACAGATGGCACATCCCAACGCTTCTTGGAGTCCCACCGCACAGATAGCTGTGTATTCAAGACCATAAAAATTGCATGACTGCTGTATGATTTAAAACAAGTCACAAGTATAATGAGAACTCACTGCTCTATGATTTGAGACATATTGTCACGAGTATAATGAGAACTTTGTATGTTGGATCCTTTTCTCCATGGCAATAAATATTTGTTTGCGCTGAAAGCTCTGAACTACATTGCACTGATTAACTACAGTTCAAAGAATTTAAATGAGAATCAACAAATATTAATTTAACCGAATATCGCTGTAGTCATAATCTCACGTATTAAAAAACGTAATGTTTGACATAATTACAGTGTTAATGTTAGTTATGAGAGTATTTTTAAGGATATAAATGGTGAAATTGCATGGAGAACGATAATTTCTCGTGGTATTTTAGAGATGAAGCTTTAAGAAGATTTGCGACAAAATCCCATTTTGGTAAGAAACACTAAAAGCTTAACGTTGCACAGTTTGGGATTGATTGATGTGAGATACGTTTAAATAATTGTTGAGATTACATTTGGCTTCTTTGTTTCTCCTCACCTGCTGATCAAGAGGAGCATTACGTCTTTTCATCCACTACTCTGTCTTTATTTTTCTTTTGATTGTGCCCTTGGCTCTTCCTTTATGTTTTTAGAATTTCTTATTCTGATTCTCGTTGATGATTACCTAACAATAGGCCTCTTGAGCATGACAAAAATACTGCTTCGGTTACTAACCAATCGGAGTCTCCTACCTCTTGAAGGTTAAGGTGTTGAACTTGTTGTATTTTTGTTTATTGATTTTGCTGCGGAGAGGGTTTGTGACCACTTGAAGCAAGAGATGGGAAGGTTTAATGACACCACTTTAAGGATTGGCATGCCCTACATAAGGTTCATAACCTTCCTCTATGTTGCTGCAACCCTTAAGGTTTATATCCCAACCACCTTTATGTTTATGTGCCTTTCGGTGAAAATTATTAAGGGTGTGCTAGCTACCTCCCTTATGAGTCAACTTATTGTTTCTATGACTACTCATTATGACCACCTTTGAGAAAATTTTGGGTCACTATTGGCATGGCTTATTACCTTTCTATTGGACATGAGGTTTTCATTGTGGGTCATTTATTCATATTTTCTTTTTAATCTTTAGAAAAAAACAATTTTTTTTCATTTAAAAGAGTTTAAAAAACTAAATTTTTGTTTAGAGTGAGTGTCATTCTTGTAGGAAGTACCTGTTTATATATATATATATATATATATATATATATATATATATATATATATCAATTTTGTTCAATATAGATAAAATCACATTCTTTATATGCAATTAAGCATTTTATTTTCTTGGAAAGAGAGAATCAAGTAAAAAAATACCAAATACCATCTATATGTGTCACCTAACAATCCATGATGACCAAAATTTGTACATCACTTATATCATTGAGATTTCACAAGGAAGCACATAAATCCTATCAAATTTTTAAAATAGCATACC
>LPNX010690123.1:133444-144037 GCA_001517045.1 Pseudotsuga menziesii | reverse complement strand
GAGAGAGAGAGAGAGAGAGAGAGAGAGAGAGAGAGAGAGAGAGAGAGAGAGAGGGAGAGAGAGAGGTTGCATTATAGTGTGTGTGTGTAGAATGTGTGGGATGTTGTATTCTTGATTGTGAATTTATTAGTGGATACATCATGGTGTTTATATGATCAATATATGGTTAATGATTAATGCTTCTAATATTTTGATTGTAGGACTCATTATTATGATAATATTTAGGTGTTATTAATGTTATTGAACCGGTGTGAATTACAACACATAATCCAAACTTGTTGATTATTATAAATAAATGTTGAGGGACCATGGACGTCTAGTTAGAAGATTGCGACGAAATAAATTGTGTATGAATTGTGAAATCAATTTGATTATGTTTTGTTTAATATATGTTGGTGCATACATAGACATAGTATAGGGTTAATTTGTTGGACATTAGGTTCAACGCTCCCCATGAGTTTCATGACATGGAGTAATCACCTCCTGAGATACTAACTATGGCAATTGTGGCGGATATTAACACCTGTGGGTTTTGGTCTAACGACATTCGTGAGTCCAACAAATGGTATCAGAGCAACATGTCAAGGGTTCAAAAATCACTCGACACACATTGGGGTAGAGATTGTTGGACATTGCATTCAACGCTCCGTGTGAGTTTGGTTACATGGACTAATCGCCACTCGAGATCCTAACTCTAGTGATTGTGGCGAAGATTAACACCTGTGGGTTTTGGTCTAACGGCAATCGTGAATCCAACATAATTTTTACTAGCTTTCTAATAGATGGGTGTGGAACATAATCAATAATCCTTATTAGAGGCCGAGAGTCTCTTTTTATTTATATAATATATGGGATGGCTACTTAAGTTATGGGAATTGGGGAGAGGAGTGCTTATTTTGTGGTGATGATTGGGGGAATACAATAAGGGTGTATTATCCTTTAACTCCCCAACAACTATACCTTTCATATTCTGAGATAAGGTAGGATAACTTTAGTAAACCCTGTGCTTGAATTAATTAAGGGTGTTACTTACCCACTTTAGAGGGAATCTACTGTTATACTATTATTTAAATAGGAAATTAGGAATTGGTTTTAGCTAGTATTTAAATATTTGCAAATATCTTAAGATGGAAAATCCTCTATTTAACAAATTAAAAAATAATGAAAATTAGAGAGGGTTCCAAGTAGGTAGTGAATGCTAGTTAATTTATGGGATACAAAAATTAGAGGTTTTTGAGAAAGGTTAGGTAGTAGGTCATCTTGAGCCTATAGATACACGGGAGCTCCCTATATTTTGTAGTGTTGGGGTGTAACTAGAATTAGGGGGAAATGTTGTTGAAATTTAACAAACATTGGATATAGATGTGTTTCTTATTAGTTTTTTGAATTTGGAAGTAGTTTAGTTCTTATGATATAAAAATACTTGTTAAATGTGTTGTTTCTTGCTTTGCAAGTTAACTAGTGGAAAAACCACCAATATAGTATCTTTTGTTATAAAAATTTAGTCAAGATTTTGATTGTGATCCCATACAACTTGAGGGTCTCACGAGAAATTATTTCCCTTAGTAGGGTTGCATGGAAATTGGTTGATACCCATTGAATTGGAAAAGGGAAATACAATGAAATTTGGAAGGTAAACATACAATTTTAAGTATTCTTTTAATAGGTAGAAACACATTTCAATGTTTATTTTTTCATAGATACAAATTTATTGTCAAAATTCCTCATATGTAGTTTGTGAAATGCCTTACTAGATTGACACGGTCAATTAATTGAGTTGTTGGTTAAGTGACTTATATAGATATAGAAAGTAAAATTCTTATTTATTTTTAAATTTTAAAATAGTTGATTAATAAAATTACCAATGTAATTTTTAAAAAACAATTATATGAAATTTGGAGTCATGCTAGTTTTACATTGCATTAAACAATCTTATTAGTGAAAAAATAATTGAGATAAGTATAAAAACTACCCATAAATATATATAGATAAGTATTTTAAAAAAGAAAAATAAGTATTCAATGAGAATAAGTAGATTATTTAGTACCAAGCATCTCTCCTACCTTAACATTAAATTGATTTTATTTTATGAAAGAGTAACAATATTGTTGTCCAAACAAAAAGTGAAATGCAATTTAACTACAATTTATTTGATATCCTACTTTAACATTGAATTGATTTTTTTTTAAAGTAACAACATTGTTGTCCAAACAAAAAGTGAAATGCTTATTTGATATTCTATGAGCGAATAAATGGATCCAACATATTAGAATGAATTTGCTAAGTGTTTAATGGAAAAGATTCTTTATATATAATAAGATAAAAAAATATTATATATAATATTAATTCTTGAATATATTAAGAGAAAGCACATTAGTAGTTAAACTTTATATATAAGATAAAAAATAATATATAATATTAATTCTCGAATATATTTGAGAGATAGAGAGTACGTTGTTGATAAAGATGGCTTCTTTAATTATTCATGGGGTTAATAGAAATTACTTTTTAAGTTATAAAAAGTAAATTGGTACTTAACATTTTGTATTTCAAACCATGTCTCCAAATCATAGAGAGTCTCTTAGTGTGAAAGGTTTTGGTAATTCTAGATAAGTGGTGAATGCTACAATATTTCCATCTAAATAAATCTATCTTAACCTTGCTCATCTTATAGATTTAGGGCTAACCATGAATGACAAACTCAAGTAGAAAAAAACAATAATGAGTGATTCCTCCTCTCGACTAGAAAGACAAGGTCGACTTAGGATATGCAAGAAGGAGCCTCGCAAACTCACTAAAATGGTAAACTAAGCCATAGATGTAACATTAAGTTAACCCATGTGATTTTCTACCATCATCACGATAAGGTAGATATAATTGAGTATAAAGTGAGGGAGAGGAGAGGCACCATACCCTCTAAGATATTTGACTTTAAATTCCCACGTCGAAACACTTATATTAGCTTTTCATGCAATAGATATATTAAATACTTTAAGCAAATCAAATTTTATTGAAAAATCAAATCTATAACCTAGAATTGTGATTCAACGAGAGGTTCCGTTTACTTGGGAATATCATCATGGAGGAGCTAATAATTGCATAGGTTTGGTATTCTAATTCCTTATACTTTTGTATAAGGACAAGCACTAGGATGAGAAAATTGGTAATAGAATAATCATTGTATATATGCATTTTATTTTATTTATCATGATTTATTTGCACAAATTTTTGTCATATATTTAACAATGGTGTTTATGGTTTTTATGTTAAGGTAAAATTATTGTAATATAATACTCGTTGCAATTTTTTGTATTATTATTTAACATGTTTGATTATAAAATTAAAGCAAAGTGGATCTAAAGTTATTTAAATAAATTAGAATTCAAGATAAGTATTATATGTTTAAATTTTATTAATAACATGATTTGGAAAATAAAAAATTGAAGTCTATATGACATCATTTATGATTTTTTATTTTTTTAAATATTCAAAAATTAATTTTTTTTAACTAGTTCTAACTTTTTAGAGCTTAAGTATTTTAATTGAATAGTTACAAAACAAATTATATTATTAAAAATATTTTTTTTAATTGAATAGTTGAAGGAAAATTGGAATTCTTCTTAAGCATTATGGTTGAAATAAGTTTTTTTGATAGTTTTCCTAAGTTGTTACAAAAACTTTGGTATTTTATTTATGATAAATTGATTTTGTTTTAATGAAAAACAATTTCATTTGGGTATTGATTCAAAAAAAGATTGAAAAAACATTTTAATGAACTTACATTTTTTGTAGTTTTTTATGAACACTATGCAAATTCATATAAACCATAAAAAACAAGATTGTTTTATTTTGGAGTGTTATCTTTCATCCCATGCTCATGTTAAGTAATGCAAAATTAAGCATATAGAAATATTTAAAAATGACTACAAAATTCCAAGTTTGATTTAAAAACAAAATTGTTTTGTTTTGGAGTATTAACACTCCTTAGCACTTATGTTAACTAATGCAAAATTAAGCATATAGAGATAATTAAAATAAATATAAATCAAACACATAATACCCATACACATTATAACAACGAATAAACAAGGGTTACATATTCCTAAATAGGACTTACGACCATATACACATTTATATATGTAATTGAATCCAACTCCATAAAAATGCTTCCAATTATATGCTTGAACATATGCATTAAGTATCTACTTACTTCATTACATTGTGCATCTTTCATACTTCGAATACAATAAAATAAGCTAAATACTTTTTATCCTTATCTCCAAATTTACTATATTACAATTTGCTATAATTCATAATTCTACTTTTAGCTTTCATAATATTAAATGTAAAACTAGGCATAAAACTAAATACATATGGCCAACACCTATCATATAAAGCTTTTATGCTGATTCCAAATTGTAAAGAAATGAATTTTAATCTTAAAGCTATGTTATAAATACAAATTACCAAGATGTTGGTGAGAGAGAACTCTTCATGCTATCAAGAAGGAGGCTCGGGTGTCGGGTTTAAAATACTTAATAACAAGGATATTTTGATGGGTACTAGCTTGTGGGTGTGTGGTGTGCAAGGTATGGTTCAGTTATTTCTTTCAATAACACTTGTAAGTGACTTTATGAATCAAAGCCTCTTCGAGATAAGAGTTCTCAAAAGGCATCTCATAAGGTTTCATATGATGGATTGAAGTTTTTAAAGGGTGTGTCATGACAACTGCCCACCTTCGTTATTCGTGAGTACCTTATTAGGGAAAGGGACCATACAAGATTCCATGAGGCAAACTCGAGTATGAGTCAAGCTTATTTATAGCACAAGAACATGCACGGGCCAAACCCTAGATAGAACATGCATCGTCCAAACCCTAGATAGAATATTGAACATGCAGGGACAATTTCGACGTATGAAGATGCCAACTCATAGGCGCCCACGTGCGAATAATTCGTACGGATAAAATACAGTAGTGTACAAGAATTCGAGGTCTAAAGGTATAGAATGAAATAAATAAAAGAGAGATGCTCTATTCCAGAGAGATGCTCGATTCCATAATCGTGTGTGTTTAATGGCGTTGGCTGCGGTTGCGGTTGGGGCTCTAGGCACTCCGAATCCATTCTTATCTCTCAGCTTTAATTATGGAGAATAGAATATCATGGCGGCTTTTTTCTTAAAAAAAAAAAATCATGTATAAAAGGTATGTATAAAAGGGACTTTGTTATTGGAAACTATGAGAGTGAAAATAAATATAAGTAGCTGTGAAGGAAGATATTATCCATCTTGAACATTAAGACTAGCTTGTGAAAGCAATTAGAGCAGATCCATCTCATGGAGAGGTCTGTATCTGTATCTGTATCGCTGCAGGAGGGTATGGCGATATTGCAGCGAGGGCTTAGTCTATCGCCAGAGGAGCTTCTGGTGATCTTGGAAAGCCTTCCATTGCTGCAGGAGCGTACAGTGTCGTCCTTGGGAAGATCTTCATCGCTGCAGGAGCAGTACACGATCTTGCGGAGGCATCCACCGCGGCGTGGGGGGGTTAAAAAGAAGATCTACGGGGAGATTAAAAGGAAATTCAAAAGCGCTGTGCATGCTGTGGTGGCTGTGGGGCGCTTCACCAGATTATCTTCGGCAGCTTCGGTGGCTGTGGGGCGCTTCACCAGATTATCTTCGGCAGCTTCGGCAGATCCGGCTCAACAGATTTTGCGCACTCCTCAGGCATCGATTGTGATATTAATTTGAGAGAAGACCGTTGCAACGAAAAGTGATTTTCATAACTGCGAGAAGCATTTTGAGCATTGACACGTATTAATAAATGCAATGTTTGACCTAATTACAGTTTTGAGAGTTTTCTGAGGATATAAATGGTGAAATTGCATGGAGATTCATAGTGTCTTAGATAATCATGTCTCGAGTAAGGTATCTATCTGACCATTTGCATCAGGGCTCACCTGACGCTGTGGGGTGATAGCTTACTCCGTTACTTGTGAGACCAAAAACAACCAATTCCATTATTTACTTTCACACCAAGTGCGTTCTCGAATTCATCCATCCATAAATTTAGCCATGAAAATTCCTGTTTTTTAAGTGCAAGTTTAAAATTGTAAGTTTTGAATGAAATTTTTTTATGAAAATTGCAAATCTATGTTTAGAACACAATTTGTGGTCTGCCCCTCAAAGGAGTAGCTGCTACAAAGAGAGATGGTAGTTCAGTTGAAGCACCTCCTTATTCTTTCACTTATATAGAGGGGTACTCATTTGGGGCTTCAGTCAACTCCATAAAAATAACTGGAAAGATCTAAAACTTGGAAACCAACTTCTTTGTAACAATTAATCAACTCTTTTGTTTAATTAACTGGAAAGATTTAAAACTTGGAAAGATTTACCAACTTCCTTGTAACAATTAATCAACTCTTTGGTTTGTTTTATGGAACCCGATCTAGGTTTAAACCTTGGATTCTTTATCCTTCATGATAAGGGAGGTTAAAGTTTTAAGTAGTATATACACAGAACACGTTATCAAATCCATAACAATTGAATTTCAAATTAATTTTTTAGAACACAATTTCAGATTAGGTTTAGATCATTCACTGTGTAGATTTAATTTGATTTGATAAATTCGTATTTTTTATTATTGCATATACCCAAGTGTAATAATAGTTTGTTGTAAAATTGATCTGCAATAAAAATGCAAAAAAATAAGCAGAATAGTTTTTTGGTGTCACTGTCACGAAAAGATAACTGAGTAATCTATCACCTGACGGAGTCAAGTGGGCGCTAGTGCAAATGGTGTTGTAAATAGCTTACTCCATCCTATCTTGCCTTGCTTATGTTTTAGAAGATTTGTGACAAAATCCCATATTGATAAGAAATATAAAACTTAACGTTGCACAGTCTGGGATTGATTTATTTATGTGTGATACATTTAAATAATTGTTCGAGCTTACACTTGGCTTCTTTGTTTCTCCTTAGCCGCTCTTGAAATATAGGAGCAATTTATATGTGCGCACCTCTCCGGCAATATCAAGAGGAGCTTTGTACATCTTTTGATCCACAGTGGACCTCTCTTTATTTTGCCTATCTTTATTTTGCTTTTGGTTGTGTTCTTGGGCTCTTCCTTTGCTCGGTTATACTTATTATGTTTTAGAGTTTCTTGTTGTACATTTTGGTTCTGCCCTGAATTCAGATTTTGATTCTGATTTTACCAATGGATTTTGATTCTGATTGATGGTTTCCTCAGAATACGCCTCCACAGGTTAAAAGAAATACTGGTCCGCTTATCAACCGACTATTGATCAAGGAAAACATGTGAATGAAGTAAAAAGCAATACAAATTTTAAGAGGTCATTGGATTATCTTATCTTTTAAGTTATGGGTAGATAATCCTTATCCTATGGGAAGTTATCTTTGAAGTTATGGGTAGATAATCTTTATCGTATGGGAAGTCATTCCTATAAATGGGATTCTTTTATGGGAAATCATTTCCATAAATGGGATTCTTTTATCTTCTCAATGTAGGGAGAGGTTATGAGTTCGACTTATCATATAAGGAAGTCATTAGTTGTGAGAGGTCAAGAGTTCGACTTATCTAAAGAAGACATAATGTATGGAGAGATTATGAGTTTAATTTATCTTTTCAACCATTTAGTTAAAACCAAGGTTATAACTAATCATTTATCTTTAAATGATTATAATATCATTTTGTTAAATTCAAATTTTATAACCATTTATCTTTATATGGGTATAATTTATTTTTTAATTGAAAATTACTTATTGTAAAAATAAAAGAGAATCCCATTCAAAAGAAGTGAATGCTTCTTCTCTTAACCTTGGACATCATTGAGGTCCTACTTGTGACTTCTTTAGGGAAAAATTTGTGGTGATTGTTGGGTGGTTCACCACCCTTTAACAATGTTTCTTTGAGTCCCCATTTGTGTGATTAACAAGTGACTCCTTTAGGAAAGACTTTGTGGTAATAGTTGGGATGGTTTATGACCTTTTAAGAATGGGTTGGACATGAATTTCTCATTATAGGTTAGTCCATGCAACCCCTCTCTTCAATTATTTTTATAAAACAATTTTCTTTATAATTTTTTGTTTTTAAATTTCCTTTTCTTGAAAAACCACACACATAGTCCATCTTGTATTTTTAATTTAATCTTTAAATATGTGTTTATTGCAATTTGAAATTCCACATAAAATTATAGGAATATGGAATACACACTCAAGCATTTCATTCTCCTAAAAAGATAGTCAAATAAAAAAACTCCCTTGTACTCTATCACCTACACAAACTACAATATTGCGCTTGACACATGAGCACATAAAATCTATCAAACCTCTACATGGTATACAATATCTATATATATTTTCATTTAGTGTTATTTTTTTTTTCTTCCTATAAATTTTCAAGTTAATATTTGTAACTATTAGAAGATGAAGGTTTAAAAGAAAGGTGAACTATATTCTTCTTAAGGATGGGAATCTTTATTGTCCACCTTTTTATGGACTTTTTCTTTTATTTATATCAAATATATTTTTATTAATATATTTGTATTTTTTTTATATTAACAAAAAATATATTTCAATAATTTAACATACAACATTTTCTTATATGTAAATTGAATACTATTCTTTTAATTAATTTTTGTAAATAAAAAATTTATAACAACTTAAAAAGATTAAAACAATATAATCTTTTCAATAATTGACTCATCATCTTTTTAGTGGTTTACAATATTTCCTTAAAATTCGTACAACATCACTTAAAAGTTATCCCAATCTCCATTAAGATTGTGGCCTCTCTTATTGGTTAGCATATTGTTTCCTCAAGGCCTGACTTGCAACTTGCAATTACCTTAGGGAAAACTTTGTAATAACCCTTAATATCCAAATGGTTTGGATACATCTCTTCCATGGCGTGCAACTCTTTACTTTAATAATTTTTTAAAAATATTTTTATTTTCAATTCCTTTTCTTAATTTTTAATTTTATTTAGTGTTTTTTTAATAAAGCATCTCAAGCTTGCATTGCTTAATGTAATAAATTAATTTTTATTTTCAATTCCTTTCTTAATTTTTAATTTTATTTTTTCGATGTATTTTTAATAAAGCATCTCAATCTTGCATTGCTTAATGTAATAAATTAATTTTTAATTTTATTTTCTCGGTAAGCATCTCAATCTTACATTACTTAAGGTGATAAATTTATGTTTATTAAAAATCTAAAATTTAAATATAAAAAATATAAATTTGTATTTTTAATTTAAATACATATGAAGAAAATTATTATGAACTTAAATCTTTTATATAATAAAATTGTTGGTATCATAAAAATACTAATATAGACCACAAACTAATTAACCGTAAAAACAAATTCAAATCCAGAATAATGGTATCGTTCATCCTTCTACTCTGGTACATGGACACTTTATGTTTCGTATGGACACGTGAATATAAAATAGACATAAGCATCGAAAAATGTAAAAGTCTTTTGTTCTTTATATATATAAAGAACTAATAAAATAAATAGATCTGCAAAAATACTAATTGTCTTTATATTATTTTTTTCAAGTTAATGACCAATTGTCTTTATATATATATATAAAAGGTTCATGATTTTTGGTTTTGACAATAAAAGAACTTTTGTTTCATTTTTTTTTTAGGATTGTTAAGTCAAGATTTTCCAACTATTTAAACATGCTTGGTTCAACGGAAATGATTAATGGAAATTGGTATTTTTTTTCTTTTGGTATTTTTTTTTATTTTTATGAAAACCCTTTTTTTATTTGTTATATATATATATTTTTCTTTTTTATATGGTTGGAAATATATTTAATATATATTTTTTTTATTTGGAAATTAAATAAGAAAAAAACGATGAAGTCTTGTTTTTTTTTTTATTGATTTCATTCTAGAGAGGGGGGGTTGTGACAACTTAAAGTGATTCATGAGAAGGCTTAATGACACTTGAAGGATTGACATGCCCTCCTTTTGGAGGTTTATAACCTTCCTTTAGGTTGGTGCAACCCTTAATGGTTATCCAAACAACCCTTATGCACCTTCTTGTGGAAACCCTTAAGGATGGATTAGTGGCATCCCTTATGTGTCAACTTGTTGTTTCCATTAGGGTTAACTTACGACTGCCTTTGACAAAAAAACTTTGAGGTCAGTATTGGGATGGGTCATGACCTTCCTAGAATGGGTTGGACAAGAAATCCCATTCTGGGTCATTAAGACAACCCTTCCCTTTAATCTTCGTAAATAAAAACAAATTTTGTTTCATTTTTTCTTTCATTTTAAAATTTTTTCCTCATTGTTTTTTTTGAGAAAGTAAATCAAGTTTACCTTGGGCACCATCATGGGGGATTCACCTTGTTGAGAAATATCTTATCACGTTCATTCATAAAGGGGGGTTCTTAATTGTGAAAAATAAGGTCAATATATTGTAGGTATTGGGGGTATAAAAAGGGGTTTCTAGTAAAAATAAGGAATATATTGTAAAAATAGGGTTTTTTTTAATTAGAAATATGTATTGGGAGGGGGGGTCAACAAAATGATTTTTGTAAGTAATTATCAATATGTGATGAAA
>LPNX010690123.1:61316-133241 GCA_001517045.1 Pseudotsuga menziesii | reverse complement strand
AGGATATATATATATATATATATATATATATATTCCTTGTAAAACATAGTAATTTTATTCAATAAAGATAAAATCACACTCTTCATATGCACTTAATCATTTCACTTTCTTCAAAAGAGAGGATCAATTCAAAAAGTATCATCTTTGTATGGAACCTAAGAACCCATAATGTCTAAAATTTGTTCATCACTTATATAATTGAGATTCCCCAAGGAAGCACATAAATTCTATCAAAACCTCTAAATGACACACAATATCTATATATCTAGGAAAATGTTTCAATCAATAAAGTTGAAAGATTCTCAATATCACAAAAGTACATAAAAATATCGATGTACCTCATAAAAAAATCAACTAGACAAAACAAAGGACTGCTCATCCTTGAACTCTTGGAAATAACATTCACTAGTGCCCATCTAAATTTCAACTTTTCGAATACAATCCACTTGAAATGAGATAAAAATTGATTTGAGGGACTCAATATAAAAAAATATAGGCCTTATCCTAAAATTTTCTATAAATTAATAATGCTTCACATCCATTGTACGTGGCATCACCAAAAATTTGAACTTCAGAAATCCCATTTTCAGCAAAGAGAATGAGAAGTATGTTTTGTTGATTAACTCAACATAATTATTCGTACCTCTGCAAGACCTACCTTAAATTATTAGATGTGAGTATTGCTCATATGAATGACTCTTCCAAACCCACATGAAAGAAGGTAAATTTGAAAATACACATCAAAATAAGCCCAACATTTACTTATGCCAAGCTATTCTCCGTCCATAGTAAGATTTACTTACGCCAAGCTATTATCCGTCCATAGTCTACCTTATTGGCTCTTGTTTTGGGGAGTGTTTACCATCGTTAAGGATGAATTTTCACTAAATAGTACTATGCACATGCACAAATATAAATTTTTTATTATTATAAAGTTAGGATTCTTTAGTTTGTTTGATAGTTGTAGGTGTACATGTTTGGTTTGTGGGTTTTCGTTAACTTTCAAATGCAGGTTATGGATTTTATTTGTATCGTAGTTCTTGTTCATGGGCGATGCGTAAGGAAGACATATGTTACATGCATGGATATTTGGATTGAAATGCTAGCACCCATACTTTCATTCAGATATTAATTATTTGTTAGGTTTTGTGTTTAATTTCTCTTTACTCAAATATAAGTATAGTGAATTGATGTGAAGGGAGAGTCCTTTAAGAAAAAAAATGTTTCTTCTTGAAGGTATTTTAAGGGAAATATTAACAAGGTTAAAACATAAACGATTAGGAATGGTTAGATACTTGTAAAAACATATAAAATGTTTAGTGTTACTTCCATTGTGTCTCTATTTGGTTAATGGAGTCAATATCAATCCCAAACTTTTTCCTTAGACAAGGATAGAGAGCCAAAAGTTGTCCTGTGAGTTCTAGGTAGAGCCAGATGAAGGTTCCAGGACAAGTAGATTATTGGACATGTGGAGGACCATATTTCCATAGGGATTATCCGCAGATATAACCTAGGGTAAGTAAGAGAGGAGGCAGTGTTAAGGAATACTAGTCTTAGGTTAGACATCAAATCCATGAAATGATGTGAAACTACCAAGTTGAACGTTAGGACAGTATTTTGGAGTCACATGTTATGGAAAATGATTTTCATCTTTTTGTTTTTGTTTTCTATTTTTTTTATTTTTTACTTAGTGTTAAAAAAAAGTTTTAAGTTTCCTTTATCTTTAGTCATATGTGGGTTGATAACGTCTGGTATCAATGCTTTTAAACTATTTAAAATGACACCTAGGGTAAATGAGTCCATAGTTCCTCTATTACAGAATTGTCAAGTAGAGCATGGGGTTTAGGTAACACATATGAATCTATATAGAGAAACCTTAGGAATGTATGACTTGATAGTGGGAATAGATTGGTTGGAGAACCATTGGGCACTATTTGATTTATTAGTTTTATTTCCCCTTTATATTTTGTCATATGTGGGTTGATAGCCTTTGGGATTAATGGCTTTAAACTAGTTGAAATGACATGTATGGTAAATGACTATGTATTTCCTCTTTTATAATTAAGTAGACCATGGAGTTTATATAGCATACACACACACACACATATATATCATGGATCCTTTTTCTTGATCCAAAAGCGCGTGCACACACACACACACACACACACACACACACACACACACACACACACACGTAAGCGCGCGCATGCACACACACACACAAACATGCACATGCGTGCGCGTGTCTGCACACACACACACACACGCACACAAACACATATGCACACACACACACACACAAGTGATTTCATAATTCAAGTGCCATAAATTTGAAGAAGGTAATTATTCTTATTTATGAATGATTTCTTATAATTGAAGCATGTATTTTGAAGATGGAAATTTACTATGGACTAAAAATATTTCAAGGTTAATACCCTCTTGATTTATCAGGCTCAAAAAATGTAGGACATAAACTATGGAATTCATGTTAGCACATAATGAGTTACCAGACAACTTGAAGAATTCGTTACTAGAAGTTGCCACTCTAGTAGTTTTACCGTTGTTGAAAAATCACAAGTTAACTACTACACTACTAGGAGCATACATTACTAGAAGTTGCAACTCTAGTAGTTTGTCAATGTGGAAAAATGCAAGTTAGTTACTGGATTGCTTGAAGCATATAAGAATGCATTGGTTGAGATGGTTCTATCCATTCAACTCCAGGTTGGAAATATGGATCACGTTCAAGAAGGATTGGAATGGTTCCTATCCTATGGGAATGGTTATAAATACATGTTGATTATTTTCATTCACTAAATAGCCAGTGACCCAACCGTTTGACCATTCTATCTCAAACTGATTTTCCTCTAACGATTTCATACTTCAACTCATTAAATCATCATAGAAAAATCATTAGCGACCTAGTCTCTATGGTTATTTGTATTGAAAGTTTGATAGTCCATGATTACCTAGGCTCTATTTCTGGATATTGAGATTTATATGATTTGGTTAGATAGTCAACAAATAACTAGGATTTATTTTTATAAATTTGAGATCCATATGGTTCAGACCCCTTTCTATGACTAAGTAGTGTGAAATAAGGTAATTTCAATCACTATGATGTTAGCATGGAATTTGGAAACTGATATTTTAAGGGAATATAATGAACCACCAAAAGGAGGACCCCTTGTCATATTGTGACTGCATTATTCCCACAATGTTAGGAGGATCCCTTGTCTTGAGTTACACTTGCAACATTATATTCTAAGTTAATTTATTTGTGTCTCACAATATATATTCCTATTATTTCATGCATTTCATTTGTAGATAAATAATGCACAATTTCAATGCCTATTAAAAACATTGTACTATAGGTAAAATCTAATTTTCACATTTGTATGTGAAATTATAGGAATTTGTTCTTAAGGTAGTTCTATGCTTAAAACTTAACACGAGTATAAATTTTCCCAAAATCTTATGGACACATTCTATCAAACAAATTGTGAACTTAAAATTTAGAAACAATAAAAATTTTGAATGACCTAAATACAAAATACATTTCTAGAAACAATGAAATATCCTTAAGCATTTCAATAAATAGAAATCCATCATCCAATGGCATTCCAAACCATAGATTTCTAATACATTTATATTCAAATTCATGAACACAAAATCTACCTAGAGTTTGTACATTCCAAGTCATTAAAAGTATGAAATAAATTGTTTAACTTTACTTGGAATAAATTCACGAAATGTTATACATTTACCAGTTTATAGTTTTCCCCCAAAATATCCATGTCGCTTGTAACTCCTTTTTCATTTTAAAGCATCCCACTTCTTCAAAATTTGGAAAGTGGCTCGCAAATGAAAAATGGCTTGGTTATATTTTATCCATGTAAGCATTAGTTTCGTTGCATGCATCTACTAAACGCATGTGGGATTTCTAAGAGACCCACCAACTTTAAAATTTAACATTTTCACTTAAGCACCCACTTAGGACACAAGCAACGTTTTAGGATTAATAACAGAGGTTTAAGACATAAACATCACAAAAGTACCTTTTATTGGATTATATTTAAACCAAATTCATGTGATTAACCCATTAGGACTATTCATTGCGAGCCCACTTACTCTCTCATTATCCAATTCATTGGTCCCCCATATTCTTTTATCATTCCTACCCCAAAAGTATCCAACTCTATGTTTTTATTAATTATAATTTTTCATGTACATATGATTATGTCTCAACCCATTCAAGACTCTTAAATTAATAATTATAGCATGTACAAATAAAGTTGAGGATTTAAAACCTAGGGTGTTACATTCTCCTTCCCCTTAGCTTATCAATGTCCTAGGTGTTCATTTGTACACCAAAACATGCAAAATTTTCAAAATAGATACAGGTACTCTGCGGCCTGCATCACTTCCTCGATCTTCCATGTATCTTCTCTAGGATTGTAGTAGGTCCATTGGACCTTTACCTATCCCATGGTCATGTTCCTAAGGATTATAGTCCTCCAATCCAAAATTCACACTAGTTGAACTTGGATTTCTTCCTTGGGTTCGACATGTATCAAGGACAAATCAAATATATGAGTAGGATCATGCACATACATCTTTAACAATGAATCATGAAAAAAATTATATATCTTATCATTTAGTGGTAGGTCCACCTCATAATCTACTAGTCCCACTCTACTTAGGATCTCAAATGGTCCACAAAACTTGACTTCCAACCATTTACAGTTGCTCAAATTCAAAGAACTCTTTTTTCCTATAACTTTTAGAAACACTTTGTCACCAATCTAAAATTCTCTGAACACTCTGCCTTTGTTAACATAACTCTTTTCTTGTGCTATTCCACTTTTAGCTTGTGTTTTGATTCTGACCACCTCCACTTCCATGTGTTGAATAATTTTTGACCCAACAATCAATCTCCCCACAATATTTTCTGAGAATAGTGATCAAATTTTAATGGCATGGTGTCTTCCAACAATGCAACCACAACCTGTAAATATTTTTCATTTTCTTTTACTACTTCTAGAAATTTGATTTTCAAATCATATTTTCAATTAATGATTGAAAAAATTTGGACTATCTGGTTCCTTCTACTAAGTACATCTGCTCCTTAGTTTTCCTTTCCTTTTATGTACTTGATTTCAAAGTTAAATTCACTCAGGAAATAAACCCATCTAGATTGTTTGACATTCAAACTAGGTTGCTCAAATAAATAGTTTAAGCTATGATGATCTATTTTCAATTCAAACATGTTACCAATTAGGTAATGCCTCCACATACGAAGAGTGAACTCTGGAAGCTAACTTTGGGTCATGAGTATCATAATTATTCTCATTCTCTTTCATCTTCCATGATTCATAGCAACTCACATATCCATTCTACATCAGGACATCTCTAAGTCCCTCAAGTACAGCGACTCACACTACTATACAGCTACTCACACTACATATTCTTTGTATGGATCGGGTATTTTTAGTATTGGTGCACATATGAACAAATATTACAATAGTTTGAAACTGTCTTCATCTTCTTGGTTACAATTGAATTTCACACTAGTATATTCTGCAAAGATGTAATCACATTTTGTATCTGAGAGAAAGCTTCAATGAACCTTCTGTAATAACCATCCAACCCCATAAATGATCTTTGTTAGATACATTTTCATATTAGTCCATTTCTAAATGAATTTTATTTTAGTTGGGTCCACTATAACTCCCTCTTCATCTATGATGTCACTGAAGTATAATAGTTCCTTTCGGAAAATGAGCATTTACTAGCTTGGAATAAAGCTAGTTTTCTCTTAGGAGATATAAAATTATTATGATATGCTCTTCATTCTCTTCCACAGACTGAGGAAAATGTAACATTTTCTTTAACAACTCTTCCAATTGCATTTGCAATTATTTTACTTGTGGAATGGTCATTCTATATGGATTTTTTGATATTAGAATAGATCTAGGAAAAAATCTATGGTAAAATCAATGTCCCATTTTGGAGGTAATCAAGGCACATCTTGGAACACATCCCAAAATTATTGCAACACAAGAAATTCATCCAAATGTTTGGTTCTTTTTCAGCTATTATTTCCTCATCTGGTATTGAATATAGCTAGCACCCTTTTCTAAAGAATTTCTTCATTTGTAAAGATGAAACATGTCTAATATAAATGGGTCTCAAGATTCCCTATATTTGGACTAAATTCTTGTCCTCATATATATGGAAGTAATTATTTTATTATGACTATCCAGGATTGAAAAATATTATTCTATCCAATCTATTCCAATTAAAATATCATAGGAGGAAAGACAAATTATGTCCAAAACAACTTTTTTCCAGAACCCATTCATTTCAACACAACAAGTTTTAACCATGGAATTGGTCTTCCTTTTCATTCTAGTAGCTAGATACACCATTCTCTGCCATGGAAATTTGCTACTCGTCAATTTACATATTTCAACCAAATTAACATTTACATAACTGTAAGTATCTGTTATAGTGTGATTTTCCACACCTTATGCATCATGCCTTGATGGAATTTTCTTCTCCCTATGCAGACTCACTACACCCTCTTTACTCAGTACAAACCTGATGCTTTAGTTAACCACTAAACAAGACATTTTTTAATATACATGAAGGTTAGAAACTATACAACTTGCATATATGCATCTTGCACCATTCCATCCCACACACATCGTGTTTTGAGCTTAAAATAAAAAATATTTGCAGTTTTCCTCATCAAGTAACGAATAGCTTGGTCCTTGGCCTTCCATATGCTTGGAAACCCTTTGATTTGACCCTCCATTTCCCATTTGAGGGATATATATTAAGCCATTGTGAAGCATTAGAGGATAAATTTTGAGAGTAAGGAAACTATAGCAAAATTCCCCCCCATTTCCATATACTTGAGTCTGCGTCCCTTTATCCTTGTTGATAGAACTATTTATGTTCATTTACCAAGCTCTCCATTTTCTTTGTGAGTTTTCCTTACTATGGAGGATTGAAGTGGTGGAGACCCAAGTGGAGGAACTTGGTTTATCGGTTCCGATGAGGTGTTAAGAGAGGTGGTTACAATGTATCTATGTTATTACATTAATAGAAATATTCACTTCTTGTCCAAATTTCATGTGCAATTGTTTATATTTGTATCCATGGGTATAGTCATGTTATACATGTTTAAATGGAATATGGTAGTTGGAATGCTAACATTTAATATATTTTATGTATGGATAAATATTTGTTATTGAGGGAAAATTGTAGGGAACAAACATTTGATCATGTTCTCAACGGTGGCCTTCTTCCAACATCCGATTGAGTTACAATTTCTATCCCTTACTTGTTATATTCTTTTATTTATCTAGCATATTTGAGAATGGATGTGATTTCTAGTTTTTCTTGTCTATTGTACTCCACCCCAATCCATAGGAATATTTTCTCTATAACAGAATTGACGGATCCACTAGGGAAGTCTCCTTTTTGTTGGGTTTTATTGTGTGCATTTTTTCTTAAATTTCTCTTTGTTCCTTTGCATTTTTGTGTCGCTTTTGGTAGTATAGTCATTTGTTGAAAGTTCCTTGGAGTGGTTTGGCCATAAGTTTTATTTCTTACGCCTTTTTCTTTGTATATGTGGGTAATAGTATAGACAGTCGTGTATATATGTGAGATGTCCTTTCGTAGGTCACGTACATATGGTAAATGTAGTGACTAAATCGTTTATTAAAATATGTGGTTTTGTACATGTAGTGATGAAATCCTTTTGTATGTGTACCAAGAAGCGTACAATTTTGAACCCTCTAAAACCCTTCCATATATTTCTAGCATATCTTAGAAGTGCAAGGTTAAAATTTCCCTTGTAAAAAAATTTAAAATTATATTCTACCCTACCAATTGAGAGCAACATAAATAATAACAACATATCAAAGGAAGAATTTTTTTTTAATTACATGTCATTATGGATTTCAATTTACAAATTTTGTTTCTAATAAAATCATCCTTCATGGAGAGTGATTCCTATGCTTCTTCAATTGGTGGTCCTTCAATCGACGGAGACAAATCTGGTGGTGTACAACATCATATTACCACTTCTAGTACTGAAAAAACATCTATATTTATCTTCTCTTTCAATTGCTTTAGAAACAAAACACTAGATGTCGACTAAAAAAAATCCTTACAAGAAGAGGCTAGTCGGTCTGGTTCGACAATTGATATTTCATCTTTAGAATCTTCATTCCAAAGGATGCCAATATATTGGGAAACCATTGGCTCCAAACTCAATAGGAGAGCAAACTACCAGAGATAATAAGTAAAGCATCAACAACCATAAGAAACAAGGATGAAGCATGGGAATTTGACCCAAAGATTGAAACATCTTAGTCTTGGCTTAGAGGGAATCACTTTGTCAATATCCAATAAGATGTATAGGTGGTGGAGAGTGATTTGACAAAGTGAGATCTGGAAAGAATTCCATAGGCTATCCATGGTCTTAGAACATTGATATTTCTAAAAAATTTCAACTATCATGGGTCTTTGTATTCCTACTAAGGATGGAGCATGAAAATGTTCAACTACTGAGAACGGGGATTAAGAGTGATAAGGGGGTGCTCTACATAGAATTATCCAACATCTCATATAAAAATAAAGGAAAACATATAGGGGTGGGTGGAACTATATACATGGCTTCAATAAGATGATGCATGAGAAAAATGATTGTGGTTAACAAGGGATGTTATGTCTCCTTTTTATAAGCGGGGAAACTACGATGGGGTGGCCTTACACATGGTAAGGATTGGATATGAAATGATAAATTGGGGTGTGGGTATGGGATAAGGATCTTCGTGATGTCCCTCACACAACTTGCAGATTACATTTTAGGGAATCAAACCTACGAGAAATATATAATGATGAGGGATCCATCAAGTGGATGGGACAACTAGGATGTGGTATACATGGTGTTAGGATTAATTAATGCTCCTTTGTCCAATATAGTATATTTGGTCATTTTGACTAACTTAGGGAGTTATTACTACTATACTAGAGTGTGGGGGACACACCTAGAGGTTATATTCCACTTACTGAATGTGCATGCATGAATTTATGTTCCTCTGTGAGAAATCACTACATTATAGGAGCCCATTCTGAGTGCCACTAGTAGCCTCCATCAGTTGGTTGTGGTAGGTAAGCATTTATGTTGAGTTAACCTCCAGTTACAATAAGTTAGATCACTTTCAGTTATCCTGATGCTAGTTTTGCATGCATGAAGGGAGAGTGGTGCCTTTTTCCCACTTAATTCATCAGTTAACTGATTGTAGACTGGTTTAGACATCCAAAGTTAGACTAGTGAGATCCAACAATGATTTAGACACATTGAGTTAGCTATTTAGTTAGCTTTAGCTGGTATATTCGAATCCTATCCACAGTATTCAAATTCTATTAATCGTATAATCATTGTATTATTGATTAATGAATGAATATTGATGTTGTGATTATCTGAGGAATTCTTGTCTGATTTATCTAAAATTTATTGCATGATTTTCCTATTCAGTGTACATTCTCTTTGATTATTCCATTGTATAATTCCCTTCCTACATATTTAATATTTTCTTATTGATCGATGGTTCACAAATTTAACATGGTATCAAATCCTTGTTCTGGAAAGAAGCAAACCTAAGAAACCTCCATTGTGCACTAGAAGTGGCTAAGTTTCCACACAATTCCTGTAATCATTGCCTCTCTGACATTGGATTATGTCCAGAGAAGACTCTGTAGGTGTGACAGAATATGAAACTGTGCACATGTCGAGGTGGAAGGGTTTGAACTGACATATGATTGCGAATTGGTTTATTTTGCAGTGATATTTTGTAGGTACATACAACGAAATGGAGGATTCTTCTTCTCATACACCCATAATCCTTACACCTTTCAATTAAATTTATTGGTGGGCATATATGTAGATGGCCTTGCACAACAAGGGACTATTTAGGATGACAATATGAATCAAATTTGAGCCCCAACAATATGTTGAGAAATCCAAGTTTCTTAACCATCTAGATGAATCCTTTGACTTCATGTGCATTCACATCTCCTAAGATCTTCTATTTCACCTTGAGCAACTTAGAACACCAAAGGAAACATGGTACAAGCTTGAATATTTGTTTGGAAAATAAGATGAGATTAGAGGCTGTATTCTAGAGAATGAACTAATTGCACTACAACCCAACAGTTTAGAGACTATTCAACAATTATTTTCAAAATACAAATCTCTATTACTACAATGAAAACAATGTGGGATAGAATGGAAAGATGAGTAGCTTGTGCTGGCAATTTTTAGCAAGCTTGGCTCAGAATCCTCAGTCTTTGTCTCTACTTTCCATTCCATAATATTTTCCATTCCAAATTGGACGATTCCTTCTCTAGATTCTTTTGTAGAGTATTTGATCCAGGAACAAGACAAATTGATTCAAATGAGAGTGCTTGAAACCTCCAACAATCTAGCACTCTTAGTTGGGGACTCTAGCAATGCGCAAGCAAGAGGAAATCTAGATGGGAAGGAGACCAAAAACACTATTTCAAATCCAAATGAGAATCAACAATATTGTAGTGGAGGCTCAAGTTCCAAGAAAAAGAATACATTCAAGAAGGCTAGATGTCCCTACTGTATGAGAGGATTTCATCCAGAGAGCCAGTGCATGAAAAAAGACTATTGACTAATTGACAAAAATCCTTGAACATAACAATATTTCCCTTCCACGAGGTGCATAGATGTCTGAAGGTGGAGAGAAGACTGAAGAATATGAGAGGTGACATGCCTTGAAAGCAGGATTCACTTAGTCAAAGGCCTATTTGATTGATTCAGGAGCATTAAACCACATGGTTGCCTCCAAATAATACTTCACTACTCTGGATCTCTCAGGAGAACCTAGCAATCATATGGGGGATAATTCATAGATCCAAGCTATTGGGAGAGTTTCTATTAAAATACAACATGGATAGTTCAATAATGTACTCTATGTTCCCTCTCTTGCAACAAATTTGTTATATGTTGATGAGATGACACATACTGGCTCGCCAAAGCAAGTTGTATTTGGTCCTGACTCAATGGAGATCTCAGATATCTCAACTAGGAAGATCATAGTGAAGGAAACTATAAACCATGCCTCAAAGGCATATGAATTCTCACAATTTCTTCCATACTCAGCTTCAGTACAATCTCAGTAGCCATTCGAAAGGGAAAGTAAAAACTCTCTTTCATCTCCATTCGTAGATAATGGTATTTTTTCTAATATTTCAGTTTCAAAAGATGAGGAACAAAATCAGCATGATCTTGATATTGAGATTGTACCTCAATATGATAATGACCCATATACAACTCCTATTCCAAATCAAAACCCTAAACAGGATGAAAATCTCATTGAAGAAGATGGGAATGTTGTTGGGGATCCATATGATAGAATAAGAACGAGGTCCCAGTATCAAAATGAACATGTTGCACTCTCTCATACAGCTTCGCTACCTACAAACTGGTGCAACAAACTTCCAAAGACATGTTACTTGATGATGAAGATTGATCCACAATATGGCCCATTGATGAACAAAATGGATAATTGCATTCCTCCAAAAAGAAGAGACACAAGAAACATTCAAAAGATCAAAAGAATATTGATAGGTTCACATGCAAATTCCCACGATGTTGATGCAAAGAAGAACCATGGTTCTACATGCTTGCTCCATAGAGTTTCATATTGCAGCAATTTTTTCACAAGTTTTTTCTCAAAAAGAAAAACTTTCTCTAAAGTATGGAAGCTTGTTTCCTAATTCGTGCTTATTTTGATGGGGGGATGCTTCCCATGATGTTTTCCCCATTTTCCTTAGTTTATTAAGCAGTATTTTATTTCATCTATATTGTATAGGTTACTTTTGGCCTAGTTTCTAGGGCCCATGTTGTCCAAAGTTAGGATTAAGGGGGGGTGTTAGGATTAATTAATCCTCTTTCGTCCAATATAGTCTATTTGGTAATTTTTCCTAACTTAGGGAGTTATTATTACTATGCTAGAGTGTGGAGGACACACCTACATGTTATCTTCCACTTGTTTCATGCACTTGCATGAGTTTATGTGCCTCTAGGAGCAATCCCTACATTATAGGAGCTCACTCTGAGTGCCACCAGTAGCCTCCATTGGTTGGTTGTGGTAGGTAAGCAGTTATGCTGATTTAATATCTAGTTACAATGAGTTAGATCACTTTTAGTTATCTTAGCGCCAATTTTACATGCATGAAGGGAGAGTGGTGCCTTTTACCCACCTACCTTATCAGTTAACTGATTGTAGACTGATTTAGACATCCGAAGTTAGACTAGTGAGCTCTAATAGTGATTTAGAAACACTGAGTTAGCGATTCAGTCTGCTTGAGATGGTAGATTCAAATCCTATCCACAGTATTCAAATTCTATTGTATAATCATTGTATTATTGATTAATGAATGAATATTAATGTTGTGATTATCTTAGCAATTCTTTTCGGATTTATTTGAAATTTGTGGCATGAATTTCATGTTTAGTGTACATTCTTTTTTATTATTCCACTGCATAATTTCCTTCCTACATATTTCATATTTTCCTATAGTTCAATGGTTCACAAATTTAACACATGGGATGATTGATATTTCCAATGTCACATGGATTGAGATGGAATGGTTGTGGCTTCACACGACCGATATACTTGATGGATTTTTTGAATCCAGGTATCTTGATGCTTCATTTAGTTTGATTTGATGTGTTTCTATTTTGTTGTTTCTAATTTTTGAAATGGATGTATTTCTATATTGATTTTTAAAAATTTTTATTTGATGTGTTATTTTTTATGTTTTAGTTTTGTTTAGGATCCATGTGTTTTTAATTTTAGAAACCATGTGCTGCTAATTTATATTTTGAGGTTTCTAATTTTTTATTTGCTGTGTTGTTTTTTTATGTTTTAGTTTTTGAATCCATGTGTGTTTCATTTCAAAATTCATGTGTGGAATATATGAAGTCTTGTGTGGAATATATAAAATAAATTATGTGTGGATTATGTGAATTGTTATGTGTTGAATAGATAATAAAAAAATCAGTGGATTAATATAAGTGTTAAGGAATATAATATGAACTCTTGAGTTTGAATTTATGCATTGTTTATTCCTCTTCAAACTGCATATTCTATATTTTTCTTATATAATATGATTGTATGGTTTGGAAGTACAAGTTCTTTTTTATCAATGACGACATGCTACCAAGGAATCTTTAAAACTATTGTCTAGGACACAGACTATTAAAAATATTGTTAAGTATAATATGTATGTTGAATATTAAAAACATTAGACTAATCATATTCAAATATCACAACTTTGAGAAAGAAAAAAGCACTTTTCGAATTGAAATTCAAACTTTTTGAATTGAAATCACACTTTGTGAATACAAAAGTGCACTTTTAGAATTAGGAAGTAGTAAAAAAACACATTATTTTGATGTTTCTAATTTTTTGATTTGATGTGTACCTTTTTATGTTTTAGTTTTTTAATCCATGCTTTTTTAATTTTAGAATCCATGTGTTGCTAATTTTTATTTTGATGATTCAATTTTTTTTATTTGACTTGTTTTTTTTGTATGTTTTAGTTTTTGAATCCATGTGTTTTTTATTTTAGAATCTATGTGTTGATAAATGTATTTTGATATTTTTAGTTTTTATTCGATGTGTTTTTTATGTTTTTGTTTTTGGATCCATGTGGTTTTAATTTTAGAAAAAAAAATAGTTTACAAAAATTAGAATTATATAGATAGCATTTATTTTTCCCTCACAAAAAAGGACTTATAAATTAAAATATTCCCAGATGGGGATTTATGTGATGAACATAGTGCCATACATGAGGACATTGGGATGGAGGAGCAGAGATGGCATGCGATGTGGCGAGCATTATTCATCCTATTGCATCCCATTTAATACGGCTGTAGAAGTCCTGCTTCCCATTGGATATCAAGCTGCTTGAGATCCAACCAGAAGTAGGCATGTTGTCACTGCATTAAATGAGTTGTATACGAATCAATAATTTGCATTGCTGATTTGTTTTAACTCTTGCGTTGATCCTAGAATTGAACATTTAATGGCCCATACCCATGTTGCCAGGTTCACTTCATCCTAGCTCCCGATGCTTGGCTCTCCTAGGCACTATGGAACTCTTGATATCCATTTACACTAGACAAATTGGAAGCTCATGGTGGTCTCATAGTACATCAATGACATGGCTAGGCATGGTTGATGAGGTAGGAGAGGATATGGAGATGAATTCTCCAACCAAAATTGTAATGGCACGAGTCTTATAGGACAATTAATAGCAATGACTATATCCCTTTTCGTCCTTCGCAATGACCTCAATGAAGTAGAGGATGATAGAAAGGCCTAAATTCTTGACATTTGAGACAGATTTCAAGCCATCTTAGACTGGTGCACAAACATTGCTACTCTTTATCATTTTCCTTCTCCCTCTATCACCACCATAGCAGCTAATGGAAGAATCCACAATATTTTTGAGGAAAATTTAGATGGTAATGGTGATGCATAAATTAAGGAGACAATTATCGATGTGAAGAAGGAAACCCAAGCCATTGCAAAGGAGAATATGGTGTGCAATGCTACATGATACTCTAAATATATCTCAAGTGGAGCTAAGAATGAACACTTGGGTGATGTCAACGTCGAGGACATGCCTATTGCTCCCACATCTCAGTCATGCATTGGTCCACCTATCAAGTAATGTTTAAATCTGTTCTGAACAAGTTTTTTTTGAGTTTGAACAGTACTGGGATTTACCATAGCTATGAAAGGTTGATACTAATAATAGGTTGTTTTCTCCTATGGAGAGGCCTGCAAACTCATGCTCTAGGTTTTTTTCCCATAATGGGAGGCCCAACTTCCTTGTAGTATTTGATTATTTGTAGTGCTTATATCGATCCTTGTTTTTTTGTATTTATCTCTGTGATATAATTTGAATGCTAACTTACAAAAACAAATTAAGTGTCAAAAAGATAAAATTCAATATAATAAATTTTGAATCATTATTCATGTTCAAATCAAAAGAATAATTTATTTTATCTTGTCAACTGTAGAAGGATTGCCAAGATGTTAACCCTTGAAATTGAAATTTGTTTTGATGAATAGGATATTTAACTCTTTCCTTAGGTCATAAAGTCACTTCCTTAGGTTGTAAACCATGTGTACCACTAAACAAGTGACACATGTCAGGTGGTCGACAGAGTGACATTATTAGACATCATCCAAAACTCACTTAAATCATGGGAACTCTTCTTCAAACAGATTGCTAACAAAATAATTTTTTAACAAAGAAATATCGATTACTCCTTCCTCAAGGAGTTTGGTTTTGTTGGTGTGGAAGGTGGATATATAGCCACAAATTTTCATAGGAACTTTTCTTGAAATAGTTTGTCGGTAGAAGAAAATTTATCATAGAAAGAGTGGTTGCTCATTCTTTAAGGGGTTCTGTTTTGGTTTCAGTAGACTAGTAGATGGTACGGATAAAGTGTAGTTTCTCTTTCTCAAAGTAGGTCCTTGTAGAGTTTTGTTAATTCAGTAGATTATGTATGATTTTCGTGATTTTGGGTCTCTTTGAGAGACCTGTATTGGGATTGGTGAGAAAATTGTTACTTGTATAATGAGAAATTAGTCACTCATGCAATCTAGCCAAGTTTTTTATTAAAATTCTTTATATATATGGTGTTTTGAAAATATAATATTATCAAAGAAAAGGAGCAACCGATCCTTCCTCAATGGATTCTATTTTGGGAGTATATAAAGTAGATGGTGAGCAGAAAGAGAAAATAATCTTTCCCCAATTAGGTATATTTTGGGGTTTTCAGAATTCAGTAGGTCATGATGTCATAGAAAGAGAGGCCATCCTTCCTTGATAATTTTGAATAGAAAGAGTGGTCATCTTTTGATGATTCACAAATATAGTCAATTTTAAATGAATATATCATTTTTTCTACTACATTGTCATGCTAGTATAGTGTACACACAGAACCATTTTTCTATGATATTTATGTTGTCCATTTTAAAAAATATGCTACGAAAGGATTGGATGATCCTTATTTTCTTATAGAATTGATTTATATTGACTTGATTTATAGACAATAATAACTTTTAAAATTTTTTCATCATGAATGTCATGTAGAATCTTTTCACAACACTTCTATATAATGGTGTTATCGACTAGTTTATACCTTAAAAACATTAGCCAAATGTATTTATGTCATGGATCATTTGTCATGTGTGATAAGAAGTATATATGCATAAAAAGTGTTTTGTATATATAATTGTGCAATTTTATTGATTATTTATCCATGATTAAATATGGTAATATAGTGATGAAATCCTTTATGAATCTGTGGTTGTGTACATGTCATTAGAGGAAATTTGAGGTCTAAAATGGGCCTCCTAAGGAAAATAATAAAATAATAGTTGAAATAATAAAATAATATTTATTAATTTTAGAGGAAAAAAGAAAAACAACTATTTTTTTGTTCGTATTTTCAACATATCACCTTGTGTTTTTACTCAAATTTCAACCAGAAGGACTCGTTGGATGTGGAATTTAATTCTACATCCAACGAGTACCCAAAATGCATAATTTTGACGGACCTTGATTTTTCATCATCAGTGTGGGTACTCATTGGATGCAGAATTAAATTTCGCATCCAACGAGTCCTTTCGCTCGAAATTTGAGTAAGAACACATGGAGATAGGTTGAAAATACAAACAAAAGAAGTAGTTTTTTTTAAATAAATATGTCAATTCAACCATTATGGTTGACTCATTTTATTGAAATTATATTGGTTCTTAAATTCCAACTCATAAGAATTTATTATTGGCTCATTTTCTTATAAGGCCCATTTTAGACCCCAAATTTCCGCTAATGAGTGATGATATCCTTATGGTTGTGTACCAAGGAATGTACAATTTTGAACCCACTCAAACCATTCCATAGAGTTCTATCATCTCTCAGAAGTGAAAGGTTAAACTTTCCCTAGTAAAAAAAATTTAAAAATATATTTTTACCCTGCCAATTAAGAACGACTTAAATAATAACAACATATGAAAGAAAGGACATTTTTTTGAATTACATGTCATTGTGGATTTCAATTTACAAAGCAAGCTTCTAATAAAATCAACCTTCTATGAGAGTGATTCATGCACTTCTTCAACTGGAGTTCCTTCAATCAAGAGAGCAAAATCTGGTACTAAACTACATTAGAATAACACTTACGGTAATGAACAACATCAATATTGAGCTTCTCTTTCACTTTCTTTGGAAATAAAACACTAGATGTTGATGAGAGGAAAAATTCATGCTAAGAAGAGGCCAGCTTGTGTGTTTTGGAAATTGATATTTTGGCTTTAGTATATTCATTCCAAAGGACGCCAATCTATTAGGAAACCATTGTCTCCAATTTCAACAGGAAACCGAATTCCCAGAGATAATAAGTAGATCATCAATGACCCTAAGAAAAAAGGATTAAGCATGGGCATTGGACCTAGACACGGTCACAACTTATTATTGGCTTACAAAGAATCACTTTGTCAATATCCAATAGGATGTAGCGATGAAAGAGAATGGATTGGAAGAGTAACATGTTGTAGGAATCCGAGAGATAGTCCATGGTCTCACAACATCAAGATTTCTAAAAATGTTCAACCACCATGGTTCTTGGTATTCCTGCCAAGGATGGAGCATGAAAATGTTCAACTACCACAAACGGGGCTTTAGATAGATCAATTGGGTGTAATGCATAGAATTAATAAACATCTCATATAAGAACAATGGAAAACAAACAAGGGTGGGTGTAACTATCTGCATGGCTTCAAAAAAATGATGCATGGGAAAAATGATTGTGGGTAGTAAGGGATGTTATGTCTCCTTTGTATAGGTGTGGAAATTGTGATGGGGTGGTATTATGCATGGTAAGGATCGGATATGTAACGATACATCAAGGTGTAGGTATGGGATTGTAATGTCCCCAAAAATAAAAATAAAATAAAATTATAGGCTAGTAAAAACTACCTAGACGGAACATTACTCACCTATGAAACTCTATCGTACACTTCATGTACCTCTGTTTATTCATAATCTGTTCTTACGTTCTGTCTTTTAATTTCAGTCTTTATTTTTAACGTATTTCACTTGTGATGTTGTATTTCTGTTTACTACTTAGTATTATGTTTACACTTTGTTGCTTATGTGTCGTCATTGGATCTATATGCTTCGTCCTTTCTGCATTGTCGCACTTTTTAATTATGGAGTCCTAACTTAACTTTGTTTGTGGAAACAAAGTGGGTAGAGTTGCGGGACTCGTTTTCCCATGACGTTTTGAAAGGTAAAGGTGTTTACTTGTTAGAAGGCATACTTAGTTCTCTGAACTAAGGCACTTGTTCTATTTACCTACAGTTCATGCTTGTGACAGAAACATGTTTAAAGTGTACGAAAAGCTGTGACCTTAAAGATCATACTGTTGTTTGAATTTGGATCCTTGTCGACTCAGAATTATACCAGGTAAAATACCCTTCTCATTAATTTTAACTCCTACTGCTAAATTTCCAGTATATTACTTATGCTTCATTCCAAAATTGTAAACTTATTGTTTTACATATTAGTATTATCTCCGTTCTATGTGTATTTTATTAAGTCTTATTAATATTTCTTATGTGCCTCTTATTGCAGGTTAAGTACGTGGCCATCAAAACCAAGCCATTGATTTATAATGTTTAAAGTAATTTACATGGCATATTACATATGCCATGTTCGCTAAGCAAAAGCTTAGGGCTTAATTGTATTGTGTTAAGTTTATTTCTTAATCCTAAGGTTCACATGTTAATAGGTTTTAAACCTATGGTACAACATTATGTTAATACATAAGTATTGGGGTTGTCTTAGGGATAGCGTAGACCATATATGGATTATACACTTAAACCTTGTCATTGTAAATTGTTAAGCCTTGATTATAACCTAAGCGTTGTATTGTTTATATGGTGATAGGAAAAAGTGTGGTGAAACTATAACATATGGTAGAAACCATATGATAGCAGGGTTTAAGCATTTATGTGGAAAGTGGAAAAACATAGTAATGCAATGAAACTTAAACTATGGAGAGTGGGTTTGGTATGGCATTAGTGGTCACCAGCTGGTGCATTCAATGCTCTTGGGAGAGCGTGGCAGCCTTCCCTTAGGATTGGCTCACGATGGTTGTGCATTTCATTTGGGGTTTATGCACTTTGGCTTTGCGCAGGGAGAAGACCATGGAGGCGACCTCCAGACTGTGAGGTATGATTCGTCTGGTTCATATGCCTGCACATTATTTTGGTTTAATAATTTTAAGGTGGCCATACTTCTCATCCCTAGTTTCACTTGTGTTTATAGGTGCCAAAAAGTATTGAGGACAAACGTGGCTTCAACTCTGTTGGCTCCAAGCATTTGTAGTCATGGCCACGGTAAGCATGTGAGCAAGTCTATACTTGCTACCTCTTGGGCCTCTTGGGCAGACTGCGTATAGATTTGTTGCTTGGTTGGGGTTTATGCTGTGGGTTTCAATGTGGGGTTTAAAAATCTACTTCGGGCATATGATTACATACTTAGATTTTATTAAATGTTTCAATGGCTTTGGCCATGGGTAAATTCGCACTCCCTCTGGTTCTGTGTATAAATTTTGGGTTTGTAAAGATGAAATGGTATGTGTTTTTGAGCCATGGGATGCACCATTTCTTGAAATGGTGCCATAGCCCATTGGCATGCCTATATAGACTTTTTTTTTGGCTTTGGAAGCGACTGTGTGGAGACGCTGATTTACCATACTGTGTATGATGTCTATACTGTGTGTTTTTTTAATAAAATAATTATGTCATTTTGCTTACTGTGTTTTGTAATGTGAATTCTATGGTTAATGGTTTAATAAGGTGATTTTAGCACAGGAATTTTCCTTCGTTTGAGGTCTATGTGTTGAGTATTTTAATGGGTTTAAATGATGAACAACGTGGGTGTTGAGAGACCAAGTTGTGAATGGCTTGAGCCTTCCCCATCGTGGCTGTGATAGTCTTGCTTTTTCATGGTTTTAATAATGTGACAGTGTGTGAAACTTATGCTGCAATAGTGGTTTAGATACTTGTGTTTGGATGAGGCACATGCCTTTGTGGGTGATCTGTGTGCATTTATAATTATTACCTAGTTATGTTTTAAGGGAAACAAAATAGGTGAATCCATGCCATGTATGGCCTTGGCTCACGACAAGCTCGCTGTCCCAGCTTGAATGGTTACGTTTCTTATTATTTTGTTTGGTTTATTATGTAAGTGGGGGTATGTAAAAATCATGGGAAATAATAGGACTACTATCATGCTATATGTTCCCAGGTGTGGACTGTATATAAAAGAAATAATTGTGGTCGAGGCCGTAACATAGAGTTGGCCTATGACCCTCATTGCAGAGAATGTAATGGCTAGCAACAACGCTTTGATGTTTTTATTGGAAGTTTTATGGTTAATAATAATTGTTGCCCACATACCTAATGCATAGCGTGGCCTTAGATTAAGAACAGAAATTACCTACATGAATTTATCCTGGGCGCTACCATGTGTAAAGACTATGGGTTATTTAAAAGAATTGGTTTCTGTGCATTATGTATTAGTGATGGTTCTTAATATTTTAAAGAACAACAACATGGTTGCGTTATTCAATTACTATTTGTAAATTTATGCTATGGTTATTAATTTGTGCTTTGGCCTTGGGTATAGGACATCCATGGGAATCAATGTCGTGACCTCTATTGGATAATAAGAGTTTTTAATTACCAGTTGGTTAATGTTATGTGCTTAGGAAAATTTAAATAGGACTATGGATTATTATGTATGTAAACAGATTTTATGATAAAGGACCACATGGATGGTCATGATGCCTCCTCTGATGATTTATAATGTTGTTTCATTTATGTGGAGGCCCTTAATGATTTGATTAGCTTTGTTTTATATATAATCTATTCTTAGTGGATTTAATTTATATTCTAGTTCTGTTACTAAATAGTCATATTTAGCATTCTGGTTTATTTTACTGCTGAATTAGTTTTGATTAAAACTTGAAACAAGCCTCTGCTAACAAATGTAATATGTTAGCAGAGTACTAAAAACCAAGGAATAAATAATTACACTACTGATAACAAAACCTAGTTATAGTAAACATAAACTATATACTTGGAATAATACATAAACAATCTTAAGGATACAAACCCTGTAATATACAACATATATTAAAAATTACAGGCTAGGGCTAGCATTTTAAGAATAGAAACCCTACCAAATTATTAACTAGAGAATCAAACCAACAAGGTTAGTATATGAATTGAAATCATATACCTAGTATAAACAATAGTTATTCTAGGAAAATGGAATAGGCAGTCAAGGGTTTCATACTTGAATTTGAAGCTCTGTTAATGGCTGAATCTGCACACTCAACTAACCAACATTAACAATTAAATGCAGATCTGGCCTCTGTTTGATGACCAAATCAGTTGGGAACTACCATGTTCCACCCAACCATGACCCAAAACTGTTCCTAGTTTTAATCCGGATCCCCCCGAGCTGGACTCCAACATGCAAGTAGCTTAGAGCTCCTAAGGTAGGGTTTCCTAACTGGTATTTAGTTCTGAATCAATCCTCTTTCCTTGGTAAGAAAAAGTTCTCCAAGAAAACACTTGAGAGCCAAGACAGGAATGTTGAAATATTGTAACTTTGAATAATATTCTATATGTATCTTTTTGTGGTCCTCGATGGTCCTACTAGGAGAACCACTTGTATTACTTTGTACCCCAATGCTTCTAATCAGAAGAACTAATTAGAGTCATGAGGTAGTACCCTCTAATTGTAAAGGTGGGTCATTAGCACCCCAGTGTGGTTACTTGAGCCTACATGTGTAACTCAAGCCTACATGATTAACTTGAGCCTACATGTCGGATTTAATTATTAAAGTGAACAGATGAATATAAATAGAGGTGTGGCGCTCCTCATTTGGAACACACACTCTCACTTGTGTAGCGCATTAGTGGAGAAGAGAGAAGTAGCTGTAGAAGGAGGAGGATCAGGATTTGATCTCCTTGTTGGTTCTATCTTTTATTTTTTGGGGCATCTATATCATAGGAAGCTTTTGCTGGGTTTTTCCCTTTAGGATTTTCCCAGGATAAATCTGTGTTGTTCTTGTGATACTGTTTCTTTCAGTGATCCTGTTTATATGCTTTTGTTATGAAAATGAAATTAAATACTGATGTTTTAGATAAGCATATGAAATTTTAACATGGTATCAGAGCTAGCTTGAATAGGATAGCCTTCATAAGGTGAAATAACTCTCTCTCTCTCCCTGGAAGAAATTAGGGTTTCGGGAAAATTTTTGAGTTTTGGAAAACTGCTTGCATAGAAATTTGTGCCCTCCTAGAGTGCATATTTTCAGCCTAGAATCAAAGTTTTTGGTTGTGTGAGTCTCTGGGAAAGTCAAACCCTAGTTTGACAGCTGCACCAGAAAACCGCTGAACCAGAAAGATGCAGAAGCTGAATATTGCAAGTCTGATTTGAAAAGTGAAGAGTTGAAATCTCCAGAATCCAAGCACACCAGTCATCTCACCTCATTCAAGCGCATATTTTGGTAAGGTCAGTTTCTCATTTCACAAAATTTCAAATTTTTGTGATTTTCTGACAAGATGGCCCCAAGCTAGCTTGAGGATAAGCTAGAAGGCATAGAGAATTTTCAAGCATGGAAATACATGATTGGTCTCATTCTCCAAGAGAATTATCTTGATAAGTATGTCAAAGAAGAAGTTGCAGAACCTAAAGAAGCTGAAGCGAAGGAGAAGCGCAGAAACGATATGATTAGGGCACAGAGGATTATTGCTGAATCCATCAAGGATCACTTGATCTCTCAAGTGTCATCCAAGAAGAATCCAAAAGAAATGTTTGATGCCCTATCCATAATGTATGGGGGAAGGAACATTAACACAAAGATGAATCTAAGAGACCAAATGAAGAGCACCAAGATGAGTCATGGAGAATCCATCCAAGATTACTTCACAAGGGTTTCTCAGATCAAAGAGAAACTAGAAGATATTGGAGATAAGCTTGATGAAGATGAAATGTTTATGACTAATCTCAATGGTCTCACTAGACCCTTGGAGTCCTTCATTCAGATGATGTGTGCTAGAGAAGAAAGTATGAAGTTTGATGTGGTATGGGAAGACTGCATTCAAGAGGAGACTAGAGTGTCAAATAGAGAAGCCTTACTAAAAGAAGATGATCAAGCCCTAGCCACTCACACCAAAAGAAGAAGAGGCCAAACTAATTTCAAGAGAAGAAATTTCAAGGAGTCTCAACCTCCCAGAAGAATTCAAAGGGTAAGAGAAAATCCTCGTATTAGAGACTATTCTGATTTTGAATGTTTTAATTGTAGTAAGATAGGACAAATTGCCCGAAATTGTCCTATAAGGAAGCAAGAACATAGGAAGAGTATCAACAACAAAAAAATACATCATGCTCATCTAGTAGAAGATGAAGATGAAGAAGAAGAAGAAGAAGAAGGACCTCCAAGAAAACAAGCAAGAGAAGAAGATGTAGAAGAGTATGTGCTATTCTCTGCACTCTCTGGATCTATAACTCCTAGAGAAGACACTTGGCTTATTGATAGTGGTGCTTCAAAGCACATGATGGGACAAAATAAAACTCTGTCCAAACTTGAAGAAAAGAGCTCTCCTCAGAAAGTATCCCTAGGAGATGACTATCAATATCCAATCAAAGGAGTTCGTGAAGCAAGTTACAAACTTGATTCAGGTAATCCCCTAAAGATGAAAAATGTATTATATGTACCTGGTCTAAAGAAGAATTTACTTTCTATCTCATCTTTAGCTAAGAAAGGATTCAAAGTTTCTTTCATAGATGGCCAAGTACTCATGTGGCCCAAAGGAAAGAATATTGAATATGCAATCATTATTGGTAAAGAAGAAGGAGGCTTGTATAAACTCAAGGGGCACTCAGAAACAACCCTTGTGCATGAGTCCACTAAACCTAGTGAACTATGGCACAGAAGGCTTTCCCACATTAATTACAAGGCTCTACCTCATGTGAACAAAGTAGTGACGGGATTACCAGATATGAAGATCAAGCATGAAAGCATTTGCAAAGGATGTGCGAAGGGAAAGAACATCAAGAATCCATTTCCGAAAAGTGAGACAAGGACGAAAGGTACGTTAGAATTGATTCATTCAGATGTATGTAGTCCAATGTCTTCAACATCCTTAAGTGGCTTTGAATATTATATCACATTTATTGATGACTTTTCAAGAAAGACTTGGATATATTTCTTGAAAGAAAATAGTGAAGTGTTTGAAAAATTCAAAGAGTTCAAATCCTTGATAGAGAATCTTTCAGACAAGAAAATAAAGACACTCTGATCAGACAATGGCGGAGAGTATACCTCAAAATAGTTTGAAGATTTTTGCAAAGATGTCAGAATCAAGAGGGAACTAACTACTCCCTACAATCCTCAACAGAATGGGGTTGTGAAAAGAAATAATAGAACCATCATGGACGTAGTGAAGACAATGATATATGATCAAGATCTTCCAATGCATCTATGGGCAGAGGCAACAAGCACTAGTATAAAATGAGAAATTAATGACTAAAAAAATGACTAAAATTAGGCTATAAACAACTATTTTTGAGTCGGTGACTAATAGTAGCAAATTTCCACTATCTTATAGCTAGTCGTATTTCACTAGTCATTAATAGCTTGACTTAGTAGTCATTGATTTAGTCATTGATTTAGTCACAGATTTAGTCATTGATTTAGTCATTGAGTTAGTCATTGATTTAGTCGTTGATTTAGTCACTGATTGCAACCATTAATGACCAACTATATGACTAATAAACTACTAGATGTTAACATATTAATGACTAAGCTAAATACGAATCAGATACAGGAAATTAGCTACTAATATTCATATATATGTGAATTTAGTCGTTTTTGTAGTCACAAATTTATGATAGGGCACGGAGGAATCGAACCACCAACCTCATGCCTATAATTAGGCAGGCGCTCTAGCATTGAGCTAGCACCCTTTAATAAGTTTTTATTACTTGACAATGATGATATTCAAACAAATTTATGATAGATATCAATCTACAAACTACATAATTATTACTATTACAACTTACCAGTAACTAGTATTTATGATAAACTAATTCCTGAGAGCTATGTACAATTTTCCCTGTAACTAAAGCTAATAAAAATTTAAGCAATCACCAAGTGTCACCCAGTGTCAAACTTTCAAAAATCACATCACTCAAATAGTTACATGGAGATCAGACAACTTATCAAATGATAGGATTCAAATTTCCTATATCAAATGACCAAATTTGCTAATGAAATAAATGGCCCGATATCATGTTTGTAATCGGCGATACTTTTTAGCCATAAGCACAATACATCCATCATCCTGCCCTTGTATTCTGTTGATTTTGTTTTCCTTGTTAGCTATTTGTACATATTGACTTTTACAGTTTTCTTGAACAGACCATATAGGTGCTTTGTGGTTTCCTTGGAAGCTTCATGTAAAGGAAGGTAGTTAACAGTATTTCGGTAGGGAATCCATGCTTTAAGCAGTACATTTCCAAGTCTGCACAAATTAAAGTCTATGCTTTTGAAAATAAGATGAGCATAATCATAACAGATACAGGTTCCATCTATGGAATGTCTTAATGAAAGTCTATCTAAGGAACTACTCTAGAAAATGGTTTAATTTAGTTTAGATTCTCACAATATATTCATTTGAAAACATCGCTAAGGGAATTCATATTCAAAGTTGTTAGGCGAATTGACTGTTTGGAGTTCATGTCTGGCACAAATCTCTTAGATTAATGCAATTCCCATATCCATGTCCATACTAGGCTAGTCCATAATGAGGTGAAGATCCATATTTATCTTCAGTCTCCAAGTTCATTACAACTTGGCGACTATAAATACACAGTCTTGAGGATGCTATTTTCTCCTTTTCTCATCATTTTGCTGTGTTTTTGGATCACTTTTGTAACAAATAGCAGATGTAGATGGACTGCCTATAAAATATCAAGTTACAGGCCTCAACCAATAGCAAAGTACCTAATCCTCTATTACTTTGGTAACAAATGGTAAGGAGGAAAATGTAGCTTGACTACCAAAAATATATTAAGTTACAGGCCTCGACCAATCAAAAGTACCTAATCCTCACTGATCCAACAACAATTCAAAGATCCAACACCAATAGAGAAAATTCTTCAAAAAGTAAGGCAGGAGATTATATTGTTTAATGGTTAAAAGGTTTTAACTTCAAAGAGGCTGTAAAAAGTCCAATTGCATAGAGCACATGCACAAAACATATAGACCCAAAATATAACTGTGCAATTTTTCTAACAATGAACACCAGAGGCTATCTTTAGTAGAGAAGCTTGGTTTTTATGTTTATAAGTTAATTTGCATTGTGATCAAACTTGCAGGAAACAACACTACATCACATCAATATTAGTTTGATTCCCATGAAATCACATCAATGAGTACAACACAACATAGGAGGCCCAAAATCATGGACAGACACAAGTGAACTTCAATGTGGTAAAAAAAAGGTTTAAAATAAAATAAAAACAAGGATTTCCGTTGGAGTCAGAAGGGCTAGTAACTGAATAAAGTCACTTAATAATAGAAAATAACTTACCAGGGTCCGATTCAATAGTACACCAAGACATCCTGGCGTTAGCCTTGAGTCCTAATCTGCAAAAAGAAGCGATGTCAACAATCAGAAATCGATTAAAGTTTTGAAATTTAATCAAAATCAAAGGGGTTTTCAATGGAAGAGGTATATTACCACTATTTTTTACTGTAAGAGAAACTAATGGAACAACAGCTTTGTATGTGGCAGAGACTGTAATGGGCAGGAAAAATAGAGGAGTGTGTAGGGTAAAAGTGGTGCAGAGGAAGCCCTGTGTGCCGTTAACACCAAAACTATAAATAAATTGTTGTGAAAAAAACCGTCACCTCTAAAAATATAAAACTAATTAAATAGTTGATGGTGGATAGAAAATCACAGGGATGATGTGCCAATAAAAGGAAATACCAATATAAATCCCTCAATAGTCAATTTTATGGGATTTATTGAATGAATGATTGACAATGATATGGTTTAAGAGCCCAAAATGAGTAGGAATATCACCTGCAATGAATAAATACGGGAGCAGGAGGTTTGTGCTTCCAAAATCGCAAAATTTATAAGCTTTGCACCAAATAGAGGGAGGTTGGAACCATATACATGGGGTTTCATCATTTCGAACATACAAAAATGCATGGAGAATATTCTCTAGAGTAATACCAAAAGAAAACAATGACATCATGATTCATAAGCAAAGCTTAAGCTATCGTAGTTTATTTGAACAATGAACTGTGGGATTTGGGCCACAAAGAAAAACAGATATCTAGGAAATGTAAATTTCAAAATTAAATGAAAAGGTTTATGCATGGGGTATTATCATATCAGACAAATCAAAGCAAATATTCCCAAAGGAGTTCAATTTCAATCTAGTACACAATAAATAAAATAATATGATCATAACTAAAATTGCAGGGAAAACGAAAACCATTACAACCTCGTAAAAAACTAGAGAAAACCTCAAATATTTGTCTAAGATAATAAAGAAAACAATATTCTGTTAAAGGTTGGCAGAAGACATTGTTAATACTAACATCCTAAGTATAAAGAGTAGGAATTGTCTTTCAAAGTCCATGCAAACACTTATAGATGAATTTTCGAAAATAAAAATACTAATGTGTCAACAGTGGTTTGTGAGGTCAGTGAAAGAATGTATCTATATAACCCCCACATAAAAGAAGGTATCTATATAACCCTCACCAGGGTTCATGCACTTCCAAGTGACAAGGTAGTGCTTGTTCTTGTTCTTGTGGATGTGCAGCAGGGCATGCAACAGCAATTGGGGCCAGGTGGACACTAAAACACATGACTTAAATTTACAATAAACCAAATCAATATTAAGCAATCTCCTAATGTCTAATATCCTAACATTTCAAATCACTTTAGAGTAGGCGAATGTTTGGGATAAGGGTAAATTTCACGGAAGTGCCAATCCCCCCTTGTTGTGGCTGCTTTAGTTGAATTGAAGGGCACTTGAATTATGAATTCAGTGGTCCACCCCTTCATAGTTCCTGTACAGGAAGGATGCTTGTGATGCCATGCCTCCTTAGGCCAGTTGTAATGCTTCTCAAGTTACAAACTAACATAACTTACAAAATTGGGCTGAGATCAACATTAATTCTTTGCCTCCATCTCAGCTATATTAATTTCACATGGATATAGATTCAGATATCTTCTTTACCATTGAAACAAACAATGAGGTTATGATGAAAATCATAATACATCTAAAATTGCAATCTTTGTCAATGTACAAGGGAATAACTCAAAACCAACTACCTGTAGATATGGGTTTCTTATCAAAATGCTAGACCGGGGCATTTGGCATGGAACCAATGTCATTGGTAGAAATTAAATATGTGGAACTCAATTTGGAGTTGTAGCAATGCATTGGCACAACAAGTGCAGGATTTAACTCAAGAGCAACTACATATGGACATGGGTCCTTTCGGCACTTTACCAGGGTCATTGGTAGAAATTCAACCATAGAAAATCCATTTGGAGAAGTAGTGATGCAAAGGGTCATTGGTAGAATATCGACCTATAGAACTCCATTTGGAGTTATGGCAATGCATAAGCACAGTGGCTGTGGGGTTGTTAGAATTTTAATAGGGAATTCAATAAGGTACCGACATCATTGGTAGAAATTCAATCTAGGAAGGTGTATGTGGTGTTGTCATGATGCAAAGGCACTGTGGTGGATGGAACTCAAGAGAAACTACCTGTAGATCTGAATATGGGTTAATTACCAAAATTCCAGACATATGGTTATTATTGATGTTTAAGCAATATTTCAACATTGGATATATAGTATATGGACGTCATATTGAACTCTTGTGGGTTTGGGGTAGAAGACGTGTTCTAATGTCTATAAACAAAAACAAGGATCTATCATTAGGCTTGTAAACCTACAGTTGGACAATCATATTGGTTGTGAATACAGTTGGTTCTTAAGCGCAAGCTGTGTCCTAGTCTCTAGACATGCTAGGGGGGCAGTGTTGGCCACCGTTGTAACTCCCGCTGATACCACATGTGAGTAGTATAGCATTAGACAGAACTTGAACATGGAATTGGACACTATGTACCTTGAGTATATTGGAGACACCCTTAGGACACCTGAAACCAGCCTATCGACTGTCTTGTCACTGTAGTGCATCGAAAACAACATTTAGGAAATTTACTCTTTACATACTTGGGTAGTCAGGTAATGTGGCCAAGGGTATGGTTGATCCTCCTTGGTTGGTGCAATAAGGGATTGGGTCGAGCATTATTGTTGGACCCCGCATGTAAATAGAAGAGCAACAGTAACATGACACTCCTTTTTTCCTAAGGCAAAGTCTGTGGGGTAATCCTTGTCCATAATCTCATACACATGCTTAAGCTTTTACATTTGCATCTATCATGAATATTTGAATGTTCTTGGTAGCCACACATTAACACACCCACTTTCCTAAAGTTACATTGAACATCATCCATTTAGAGGACTAGTACTTGTGAAAGCTAGCAACTATTGGTTAGTATTAAGGAAATTCTTGGGTTTACTTCTGATAGTGACACGTTGGGAGGGACATCCCGTTGTTTTGTCAGATTAGTAGTTGGTTTTCCTTGCGATCATTTGGCTACTAGGTTGTGCAACAACAGGGCTTAACTCTAGATAAGGCTACATACGAAGCAGTAATTCAATATTTCCAATTGGAATGACAAGCAAATAGAGCAACAAGGATGCTGATCTATAGGGTAAAGGTCTTGAAATATGAACACACTGGAGTGAACACCATGATGAGCAGTTCTAGGATGGGGATTGGACCATAGCTATCCACTCACCCCATGTATATCTTAAAAATTAATTTTTTTCCTTCCTGCAATCTTGATCCCCTTCACTTTTGTTAAGGTGAGAAACATGAAGATGTAACACTCTGTCCCATAAGCCAATACGGTATCATAGACATTTAATAAAAAAAATATTTCTATCTCTCTTTTGTGTGAGAGTGACCACTGTAAACTTTGGTATCAAGGCTACATCAGATAATCACATATATTATTAGAACATCATTGAAAAAATATCTAAGGCACTATCAACCACAGTTATTGGTTCTTCATCGCAATATAAGATAGCTTTTGCAACTTATGCTGGGCTCCTTCCTATCAAGTCACCCTCTTTAGCAAACAGAGCTAAAGTTGGTTCATATACCTGCAAATAAAAAGTGCACTTCATATCCATATAATGTATCCATGGATTAAGCACCCATTAGCCAAAGGAAACACATATACAAATTCCAAATGTTGAATATAATAAATAAGTACTTCCTTAAGGCCTCAATCACAAGTTCTTCTATATGCCATAATTACACCAAAACCACAAACATGATAATTTGATTTGATAAGTTGTGTTGTCATGCCAAATCCCATTGCTCCAAGGCCAATGAAACCAATATGCTACACTGTATTGGAAATCGAAATAATTTCTTGTGCAATCTGTTCGAGAGAATAACCTTCATCTTGCAATGCAACATTGACACCTGCTGTCCTTTGCCAAATCTACAGAAATTCAAGGTAACTAAATAATATACACATATCAATGATTACTTAGGCATATCAAGAATGGTTGCTTCAAGCATCTTTAAAAACTTTCAAGTAAAAGTAGATGATTTGAACCACAAGACAATGTTTATAGTAGGCATTCCTTGTGAGTGTGCATCAACAATTTAAGCTTATTTTACAAGAATTACCTTGACAACTGTAGCATCATTTTCCTCACCATATCCACAAGCAGAGCCTGCCAATATTTCAGAAAAACAATAGTTTGCATAGAGCAAACTATTAACTTCTACGATCTTTTTTCAAAAATTAAAGAAATATTTCTTTCTATAATTTAGCATTGGTGTAATTTCAATGCATCAATAAGTCACTTATCTATGGAAATTCCATGAATAAACTGTTGATGTGTTATAGCAGTCAGAGGAAGAGGAAAAGGTAGTGACTTGGCTTTATCCAGCACAATTCCCTGGATTCACATAAAGGCATCAGGTAAGCACAATACTATTTTCTTTCCAAAGAAGAAGCCAGATACAACATAAACTAAAGTAAAGGCATTCTATTTGTCCACAATATATTTTTAAGCCCTTTTAGTATCTGCGATTCTGCTAGGAATTTTTCTAGACAATGAAATTAATTACTAAGAACATATTTCTTTTCTTGATATTACCATTTACTTACCATTCGATCCTCCTTTCACTTCTTGTGCAGCTCAGGTTAGAAAGTTTATGATTTAAAGGAAATGTTGGCATTGATTTCATTAGTGTCAAATCCCCTGTCTTGATATTTCAATTTCTTCTACTAGAAATAACACTCCAAAACTTTTCCAAGCAATGCACAAGGATTAGGAATTGAAATTTATAGTATGTCCTCTAAAGACAAAAGTAGGTCAAAGGTACTTGAAAATATAGCCAGTATTTATAGCCAAGTAAAAAAGGTGGTGCAAGAAGAATCCTCTAAAAGGAAAAGCAAGTACAAAAAAGCAGCATGAAAGGACATTAAACATACAAGTGGTTTATACCAAAAAGGTATACCATAGAAAGTGAAGAAGAGCCAACAAAGAAACATAGCATGAGAATAAGGTGCAGCTACCTCTATGGGAGGAGGGAGTTAGCCTCGTTCATCATCTAAATCAGCACCGCAGATATCAACACCAAGTGCTTACATAAAGTGCTTGTTGAATAATGTCCTCTAGTGAGTAGCCTATATTGATGAGGCCATATTGCTTAATGTTTAAATATTGCATATAATGTTGAAATATTGCTTAAACATCATGTGCTATCTACAGTCAATCTTCTTGTCAAATATGATATGTGAGGACTGATGGGTGGTTTAGTTGAAGGCTTTCACTGCCATCATACCCAGTTCCTATCATTTACTTGTGCACTATCAAATATGAAATATCTAAAGCATAGGGGTGACAAAAAGGGAGGTTTATTCGTCATCCAAGAGGATAGTACGATGGTGCTACTTCACAGGTCTGTTAATAATGTTAAAATATGATTTAGTTACCTAATTATATTATGTTGTTACAATTGGTTAAAAGTAGAACCACATTCATTTATTTCTATGGTATGTCTTTGGAAATAAATACCATCTATGGTCTCTAATTATAACAGTTTGGGAATATTCTTGTTAAATTATTGAAATGTAATTTTGTTTTGAACAGTATGGTATTTGAAGATACCCAGTAGTGTTGGATACCTTGTATTAAGTTACTGACATAGGAATAGTAGCCCTTACAGACTTTATTTGAATAGACACATAAGACCATGACATATTGATGAATTCTAAAACATTGGCAGTGTATACTCTTACTTCTTGTACAAGTGGTATTCAGTGTTCTAGAGAACCCTTATAGCTTGATGCCATCTTATTATAAGCTAAGATGTTAGGTCCAAAGAATATGTAGCATGAATGTCTACCTTTCTGGTTTAAGATTCTGGACAAACTAATTAGAAACTGATTGTTTAAGAAACTCTTGTCTGTGGCACTGCTGCCCTCCTCTTCAAGAACTGTGTTAAAAGTCTAAATGTGATAATTTCAACTTCTGAGATAACAGATGACAAACACAACTGCAGTATTTTAGCCAGATGAAATGAAAATAAAATTTTATTCATTCCCATGAATGACTAAAATAGGCCAATGGGACTGGAAAGTACAACCTTTGACAATAGCAATAAGGAATGCCCATAGCATCTCCTAGGCAGTTATAAAATATACAATTAAGTGAGTGAGATTTCATTTTGAGTGTGATCCCTAAAAGATCTCAGTAAAAGAACTGCTAAAAACATATGTGAGACAACAGTGCAAAAGTCTCAATTCGTATTTGAGTATTTTATGTAGACTAGTTCCTAAATAGAGAACACTTAGACTCTTTTTTTTCCATCCCCATCTTAATGCCCAATATGAACAAGGTGGTCTGTTGTAACCATCATGGACTTAAAAAGAGTGATTTTATTTATTCTTGAAAATGTCAATAAGTTGTTGGAGCAACTAGGTCTGGTATCTCATACTTGTACGTATGATTTTGTATTGCAAGAGTATTGATAGTCATTCTCCACAATATTATAATTTAATATTACACACCTTACATATTATTTTCAGGCGTTATGGAGTAGTTCATCTTCCCTGTATCATCATGTAGTTTATGTAAACTAGTTGTGATGTTACTGTTGTTCATTTAAATTTTTCAATAAATACTTTTGTAAGGGTGTGTTGGTTTAATGAGAATTGGTTTGATTTGCATAGTCGTTTACCTCACTTTTCAAGGGCATAATTTCAGGAATCCATTGGGTCTCAATGTATTTGTCCTTCAGGTATCATTTTAGTTTTTAACTTTTTAGAGACGTTAAATCCAGAGGGAAGTTAGAAAATTACCCATCTGGTTATTTCATTTGTACCATATTTAGTCCATCCTTACTTTAACCTATCAAGTTCTACACTTCTAGAATGCAATTACTCATACCCGTTCTTTTTAACACCTCATGCCTAATGACTTGATCTCAATTGGTGTCACATCATACTTAATGACTACTATAGAATAACGATCCTATATTTTATCTTGAAGGTGTTTAAAATGCAAAGCATTTTCAGACTTTGATTTTTTTCCAACTTTGTGCATCCATATAATGGGACAAGTGCAACTAGGATGCAAAAGAGTATCTTCTTTTTTTGCCCATATCTAGAATTCTGCATTCTACATTTGTCTTATAGCCCAAAGTATGTTTTCCATCCCTTGCTAATGGATTTTTCTATAATGTAGCTTCAATTGAGACTTATTGGGAATCTGATCCAAAGATATATATATTTTTGGAATCTTTCTCAAGTGTGTCCTCGAAAGAGATGTATTGATATTCTGAGTATTTTGAGTTTATGATTATAATCTTAGTTTTCTGAATATTCATATTATCCCACGGTCATAGATTCTATAGTCAGAGGAACTACGGTGAGGGGATTGTTTCTCTCAACAAGTTTAGAACCCTAAAGCAAGTTTGAAAGCTGGGCATATGTTGATTCAAGTTTCTGTCAATGCAAATTCCAACATGCTTGTGGCTAATTGCTCATGGCTCTTCCACTATTCTTTCTAGCTTGCTTCTTAGCTATTAATGGAATGTAAATTGAATGAATGTTACACTAAATTAAAGCTATGAATGTTGTAAGCGATGATGTAAAATTAGAAATTATAATACTAAGAAGAATAATGCAAGTTCTGATTGAGAAAATATTGTTGAGACACTTGACACTTCCAGATTAAGGGAGCAAGAATATGTAACCCATAACGAATACTTCATGAGAAAGAACGTTAGCTTTGGACGTGTTCATCTTTCATAATACTTCAAGAGAGGCAGAACAAGCATGTCAAATGGGAAAGATAAGCATAAAAGATAGCCACTTGTTGGATTTTGTTTCTAAAACCAGGGATGTTATACTAACCTTAGGTAGGTGATCAACTCAGACAATCAAGCAATAAAATAAACAACTTAAAAAAAAGAGCTAATCATACATGAAAGGAAATCAATTCCATGTGAATGCATTTAAAGATAAGGAACTCACCCCAATTCCATTGCATTCATCTGCCATAACTCTCTTACCAACCATTGCTGCAGTCACTATCCCTTCTACATTACATGATTCCTGCCAATTGAAGTTTCAAATTCAATGAAGAAACCAAAATCTAACCTCTATCCATGTGTAATAATTGTAGAAGATCAATGGAATTTCCTATATTATGGAGCTACCGTATTAATTGGGAAACCATTATGTGGTTAATTTGATTAGTATTAAGATCTATAAATAGTTCCTCCTAGAATATGAAGTCCATATTTTTCACCCAACTGATAATATTCCAATTTTCTAGCCGTTGGCATTCATAATATTCCAAATTTCCATATTTATAGCCATAAATTGCTCCATCCCATAAGGAGTTGGCCCTAACACTGTTGTATTTAAATTGAAACATTTGGACCAAGTCAATTTATTAAACAACTAGATGAATAGCACGGGATTTCCATAAGCTATTGACCACTAATCTGTATCCTATATCCTATTAGCCAAAAATATTGTCATGGGGAGAGTTTAGTCAGAGCAGTTTTCTTAAGATTTCCCTAACTACACTTTTTACATCACTTATAAGCATCTAAGGAGAGTGGGATCAGGAACTACCATACTAGATAATATAAATATCCTATTGATTGGGTTGTTACACTAAAGTAATTGGAATTCTCTCTATTCCCATAATCTAAATAAAGGAAGTATGGTAGGTGTCAGTGCTGATCAGAATGATGGGAATGCCCCTCATGCTTATACCTTTTATGACCTTTTTAGTGCTGCTACTCCGAATCATGCCTTGCCAACTGAGGAAACTGGATATTCTCCTGGTTAGGCTGCTAGATATTTTACTGGGAGGCCTTATTATGATAGTCCAAGTGCTGATACGGATGCTGGGCTTTTTAGGATGAATGATTTTATGACAAATGAACCGCAACATTAGATTTTAATAGGTGTGATGATAACACACTGGGTGATTCATAATTAAAATATAGAAACATTCAGGTTAATGATCCTTGGTATGTTCTGAACCTATATCACCTTCATCGAAAAGTACAAAACTTAATGCTTTTATCAGGGGAAGGGTTCGAATGAGACAAGATGCTATTGAACCAGTTTTGGGTAAGATTAAAAACATTGGCCCAAGGGAGCACCTAAGTTTGATTCTACTTAGTAGAAATCAATTTGAAGAAAACCCTTATCTTACTAGATTCAGCGGGTGTATCCTTGACCAGTTGGCCCTTGCATCTAGGCGATAAATATAGGCATCAAAGGTAGATGCTAAGGTTATTCAAAACTTCAAAACCTAGTCCAAATTATCTGTTAATCATAGGTTTACTAATACCACAAAGATTAAAAGTGAAAGAAACACTAGCACCTTCAACAAATGCACGAAAAATATTGATATTGTAAGAACTGAATAATAGATACAAACTTCCATAAAAACTTCCACTATAGTTCCTAGTTATGAAACAATTTTAATCTTAGAAACAATACAATACGATTATTGCTATTTGAGATTTGGTTTGTGTTCTCAAGGATTGATATAGACCTTTCTCTCCAACTTGCACTCTTTCTCTCCAACTTGCACTCCATTCCAAACGCTCAAAGCCTCCTAAGTGTTTCTGTTTATGTTCTGCATCGATATTTTGCAGGAAAGTTGTGGTAAATATAGAATCTCACCTTGTGGGTTGGATTTCACATGGTTGGATTTGAAATTAGGCGTCTTCAACATCTTTTCATGGCATTAGTTGCATTAAGTTTAGGTACAACCAATTCTCAATCGAGTGGGGACGATTTTCCCCTTTTTCCGACTGATTTTTCTGGCTATGAATCTTCACAGAATTTCAAAATGCTTACAAACAATGCTAGATATTATAGTGAGTGTTGGGTTTTAGTGTAACATGTTATCAAGTTGGAATCAAAGTAAACACATGGAGGGTGAGGGAGCACGAAAATTAGACCACCAGACCCAATCTGTTCAACCGTTCGAGATGGAGAAATACTCCGACCAGACTAGCTTGACTAGGGATGGAAATATTTCTTCTTATCGTGGTCACCCTTTACTTATGAGCATGCTATCCACCTAGTTCTATCCTTGACTCTTACTACACCCATTCAATCCCTGTTTGGAGCCTGTACCAAAGCAAGTCCCAGTGCGAGCAAACCCGATGGATAGCTTTTTGGTGGCATGTAGGTCCAAATCGTAATCTATCATACTACTCTCCACAACAAGAGGATATAGGCTACAGATTGGTGGTCAATAGCTGATGGACAGCTCGTGAAAATCATTTGGTTGGGAATATGATCGAGGGAATTTATAAGGATAACCACTTGCATTCTGGGTATAAACAAACTACTCGTCCGCACCTTTTGTGGTGGACAAAGAAATTGATCCTATATCCCAAGCAACGACTTCTGGTACATTCCCTGTTATTCCAGGTGATTGCTTGGCTCAAAAAATCACAAGAGTAATATTTTTTTTTAATCTACAGGGTTCTGTAACTTTGTGTTATTACTCGTGCTATCTTTCATCTTGCAGAACTTCTTCGGGAGAAGGAACTCGAAGAACTTGGTTTTTCTGGAGGGGGAATCGATCAAGCATCTATGAATGACCCAAACCGAGGAGGATTTATCACTCTAGAAACCACACCCCGGATTCAATTACTTGACCCATATATAGAGAGAGGACTAGTGCAAAGTGAAAATCAATAACTTGATTTCATTTATGCCCTTAAAATCGCTCAATGATCAACAAAAATTACAAATTTTACAGGTTAACCAGAAATTCAAAATCGTCCCTTGATCAAAAGGCTCCATTCACAATTATTAGCACCCACAGTTTTGTTCTTTTTATTTGGGATCACGCACATTGACATACAAAAACCCCACTATCAGGTCCTAAATCCCAAAAATCACTTGCATAGCAAAACCCCATTTCAGTCAGGAATCCATTGAACACCCTCCCATTAAATCTCCAATTGGATTATCATATCATGAATCCCTAATATCATACCGACATACAAAATTTCCCTCCTACACTACAACACTTATGCAAAAATTCCACCACTAGAGAATCTCTGAGGAAGAAAGAATATACTCACCAAGAGATATCTGCTTGGGACATTTATCCTTACAAAAAAGCACTGAATAAAAGAATTGAGCTGGAATATGGGTGCTTTAACCCTCAAAAGACTACAAGTTCAAACTAATCACATGGTCTGATTTGCACGAATCTTGCGCGGTTTTCTTTGATCTTCTCTTTTTTCCCTAACCCAACAGGGAAAAATAGTATTTCATAGGCTTATGAATCTTGTCAATGTCTTGGGATACTTACCCTTGTGTCTTCTCACATTCTAAATTAGAGAAATTATCTTCTTCCACCAAAAACCCTCACTCACAAGCACACAAGCAATCAATAATAAAAACAAAGCGATCTGGTTTGATTCTTGTCAGCCCCATTTCATTGAAGAGTTCCAAATCTTCTTCTGTGCATCCAACCCTTCCATAAGCTGCATTTATCACCATCCACCAGATCGCTCAGATATTTGATCAAAGATCTTAATTCAGACGGATTTTGTGAATGGATAATTTTTCCCTCTTTCTTTATTTTATCTTTTGTTCTTTTTGTTTATTTTATCTTTTCTCTTTTATAATGGAACACTTTTTTATTTATTTTATATTTTAAGTAAATTAAAAATATTTTAAAATGTGAAACCTTGTCATGAAAATATTATTTTCATTTATTTAGTTGTTTTTATTTTTATTTTTTTATTTATGTTTAATAGGTTACTATAAATATTACATAGAAAATTGACATAATATTTAAATATTAGCATATTGTATATTATATATATTATAATACTATAAATTAACTCATTGGATGGGGTGATGGTGTAGGAAAACAGACAGATCAACGGTGACGAGATGAACATTTACACTGAGACAAGGTATGAGATGGATGGAAATTTAATAGGCCTCCAATATGAATGCTTGAGCCTTCTAGGCCAACGTGAACATTAACTGTCATTTGTGGAGAATGAACTAGGCACAATCATGACAGCAACAACACCAATGCCTTAAAATTCTGTATAGCAGAGTCATTTTAGTTTCATCTATAGAGAGAGAAAGGTATAATTGGAACTAAGCAGAGAGATTGTACAATCTGAAACAAGATTTATCGATGCATTGTTGTTGTAGACATGGTAAGGGAGATCTAGGGTTATTTTTTTAGTTTAATAAAAAAAGATCATTGATTTTTTATGCAAACAGGTACTTGTGGAAATTTTGACCTTTTGAACATAGTCGTGATGAGAATACTAGCAAACAGGTAAAACCAATGAATTAATGGAGGATGCAAACTTGGTGAATTTCATTAATAAGACTTAAAATACTCTTGTTTGTCGAAACTTCAATCGACTGTCGAAGGGGTCAAACTATGATGGTTTTTGTCAAATGAGATGTGGAAATCGCCAAGATGATGAGCTAAATGTGATGGTATAAAAAACAAGACATGAAAATGCACAGTGTGAGAAATGACAAATATTTGAAACTCGACTTTGCCTCTGCATTAGATGTATTTAAAGAAGAAAATGTTTCCAAGTGACACATGAAGTTGGATCTCTGAAGATCGAGGTGCATGGCACCAATATTACTAATAGAAGGTAGACAATTTACAAAATTTACACTTCATTGTAAAATTTGCAATTTTCCATGACACAATTAAAAATGACTAACATAAATGACTAATTCATATTCTTCTAACTAGTCATTTTTATGTCGTGACTAAATTAGTCATTTATGTTATTCATTTTTAACTCTATCACTTATTATCTAGTCATATCTGTTAACTGGTGACTAAATTAGTTGTTAATTTTAGTCATTTATAGTTGGGTCAATCAAAATTGCTCATATTTAGTAGTAAATCACTTGAAAAACATGTGGTGACTAGAATTTTTAGTCACCTAGTAGCTAATTCCTCATTTTGTACTAGTGAAGAACTGTTGTATATGTACAAAATAGGATATCTCACAGTGCTCTTGGGTTCAAGACTCCAGAAGAGATGTTCATGGGAAAGAAGCCTGAGGTAAGTTAGCTCAAGATATTTGGTTGTCCAGTATATATTCATATAACAAAAGAGAAAAGAACCAAGTTGGACCCTTCTGGAAAGAAGGGGATGTTTGAAGTATCCAAATCATTTAGAATCTAAATTCCTGGATTCCATCACATGGAAATCAGTCGAGATGTGACATTCGATGAAGAGGAAGCCCTCAAGAGATCTAGGAAGTGCCAACATGAATAAGTGTATGAAGAAGAGACACCTCCCAGAAATAAAGAAACTACATGTCTCCCTGAAGATGAAGCTCCTGAAGAACATGACATGGAAGAACCATAAGAACCTCGCATTATAGACATATCAAGAAAGAGAAAGCCTGCTTGGACAAGAGAAATTATTCAAGAGGCAGAAAGATATGGAGCTCCCGAAGGATCCATAAGGGAAAGAAAGAAACGTAAGACTTTTTCCAACTATGTAGCCTTGATGTGTAATCTCATAGACCAAGAACCTACAAACTATGAAGAAGCCATACAGAAGAAAGAATGGGTAGAAACAATGACTGAAGAATACCAGTCAATAATAAATAATGATGTATGGGATATAGTTCCCAAACCAGAAGGTAAGAGTATAGTATCCTCCAAATGAATATACAAAATAAAGCATGCAGCTGACGGGAGTATTGAGAAGTATAAAGAAAGATTTGTGGCCAGAGGTTTCTCTCAGAAAGAGGGAATTGACTATGAAGAAACATTTTCCCTAGTAGCATGGTATACTTCGATTAGAGCTATCATGGCACTTGCATTTATGATGAAGTGGGACTTACACCAGATGGATGTGAAAACAGCCTTTCTGAATGGTGTGATCAAAGAAGAAGTATACATAGAACAACCACAAGGATTTGAAGTTGAAGATAGACATACTCATGTATGCAAGTTGAAGAAGGCCTTGTATGGTGTTAAACAAGCTCCTCAAGCTTGGTATGAAAGGATAGATAGTTTCCTGTCAAGCATGGGTTTTACCAAGAGTAAAGCTGATCCTAACCTTTACCTCAAGGTTGTCGAAGATGAACCTGTCATCCTACTACTATATGTGGATGACTTATTCTTGATAGGGAATGAGAAACAGATTATGGAAAGTAAGAAGAAAATAGCAGAATAATTTGAGATGAAAGACCTTGGGTTAATGCACTATTTCCTAGGTCTAGAAGTATGGCAAAGTTCAGAAGAAATATTTCTCAACCAGAGAAAGTATGCAGTTGAGATATTGAAAAGATTCAATATGTTGGAATGCAAAGCCTTGGACACACCCATGGATTCCAACCTGAAGTTGTTAATTGATGACTCATCAGAGTTAGTGGATGTGACTCATTACAGACATATCATTGGGTCATTGATGTACTTAACAAATACCATACCAGACATTTGTTTTGCTATGAACACCTTAATTCTATATCTAGTTTAGCCTAGATGGGTTCACTTGGTAGCTGCAAAACATGTGATGAGATATTTGAAAGGGACTATAGAATTTGGTCTATACTATGATAATAGCCATGAGTATAGATTGTATGGTTATACAGATGCAGATTGGGCCGGAAGTATATCAAACAGAAAAAGCACATCAGGTGGATGTTATAGTATAGGATCTGCTATGATTTAATGGTTTAGCAGAAAGCAATCTATTGTTGATCTGAGCATAGCTGAAGCAGAATATATAGCATCTTACTCTGCTAGTTGTGAAGCCATATGGCTTCGAAATCTGATGTCAGGATTATTCAACCTAGAGTTGGACACTACCGTGATTCTATGTGACAACCAAAGTTGTATAAAGATGACAGAGAACCCTGTGTTCCACGATAGATCGAAGCACATAGAAATCAGGTATTTCTACATTTGAGAAATGATGCAAAAAGGAGCCATGAAGCTCCAGTATGTGAGTACTGATGAACAAGTTGCTGATGTGTTGACAAAGCCTCTGTTCTGAGTAAAGTTCAAACACTTTCGAGACAAGCTTGGTGTGGTTTGGAAAGACCTTCCCCAAAAGGGGGAGTATTGATGTTGCAGTGGGATTGTATCATCCCTGGGAACTTTCCCTAAAGTGATTCGGGGACCTTGGTCCTCGAGAATGAAAAGGGATTGTATCATCCCGGGACATATTTCCATAAGTGACCCGGTGACTTCGGTACTCGAGAATGTGTGTTGATCCCATAATTCCGAAAGGAAGGATCGTTGGTAGCCTCGTAAAGACTTGATCCCATAATTTCGAAAGGAAGGATCGTCTGAGTACCACAGATGTGTTGATCCCATAACTGAAAGGAAGGATCGTTGGTAACTCTGTAAAGACCTAAATCCTGTAATTCCCAAAGGAAGGATCATCTAAGTACCACAAATGTGTTGATCCCGTAATTCCGAAAGGAAGGATCATGTTGATGTTTTGATGATGATGATGTTTTGATGATGATGATGTTTTGATGATAATGATGTTTTGATGATGATGATGTTTTGATGATGATGTTTCTGATTGAAAGATTAGAGTATGATGATGATGATGTTTCTGATTGAAAGTTCAAAGTGTTGAAGATGCTACTGATCGAAAGGTCAAAGTGCTGAAGATGTTGCTGATCGAAAGGTCAAAGTGCTAAAGATGTTGTTGCTGATCAAAAGGTCAAAGTGCTGAAGATGTTGCTAATAAAAAGGTCAAAGTGATGAAGATGTTTCTGATCGAAAGGTCAAAGTGCTGAATATTTTGCTGATCGAGAGGTCAAAGTGTTGAATATGTTGCTGATCGAAAGGTCAAAGTGCTAAAGATGTTGTTGCTGATCGAAAGGTAAAAGTGCTGAAGATGTTGATGCTGATCAAAGAGTTGCTGCCGTTGAAGATTGAAGACAAAGACTATATGATGTTCAAAATCTTCCAATGATTTATAGATGTGTTACCCTCATGATGTTGATGATGTCCTCTATCTCTCTCCTACCATTGTTGTTGTTGATGTTGTTGTAGAATACCCTTCTCGTTAAGGGGGAGTGTTGAAATATTGTAACTTTGAAGAATATTCTATATGTATCTTTTTGTGGTCCCCAATGGTCCTACTAGGAGAACCACTTGTATTACTTTGTACCCTAATGCTTCTAATCGGAATAATTAATAAGAGTCATGAGGTTGTCCCCTCTAATTGTAAAGGTGGGTCATTAGCACCCTAGTGTGGTTACTTGAGCCCACATGTGTAACTCGAGCCTACATGATTAACTCGATCATACATGTTGGATTTAATTATTAAAGTGAACGGATGAATATAGATAGAGGTGTGGCGCTCCTCATTTGGAACACACACTCTCACTTGTGTAGCGCATTAGTGGAGAAGAGAGAAGTAGCTGGAGAAGGAGGAGGATCTAGATTTGATCTCCTTGTTGGTTCTATCTTTTATCTTTTGGGGCATCTATATTGAGGAAGCTTGTGCTGGGTTTTTCCCTTTAGGGTTTTCCCAGGATAAATCTATGTTGTTCTTGTGATGCTGTTTCTTTCAGTGATCCTGTTTATATGCTTTTGTTATGAAAATGAAATGAAATGCTGATGTTTTATCTAAGCATATGAAATTTTAACAAGGAAGAATAATAATTCTCGAAAGATAAAAATTAGAACCCCAAGCCTTTGCTTGGATGGATTCTTTATAGATAGACTTTTCAGTCAAAGGGACAGTTAAATCAATAAATCCTTGATTTCTTGATTTAACACTTTTTAATTACTGGGGTAATTTTCAATACTTAACTTAGGAACTTTTAACTAGTTCTTAGTTAAACTTTCATAGGAATTATACTATTTATTAATCCTTTAATAATAAATAATAATTGATGGAGCTTCTCTTCTTTCTTTTATTTAATTATATATTTAATCACAATTAATTCTTTATAAATACTATGTATAAAATACATAGTATTATAACACTTGTTAATATTTGTCTTTTGGGCATCATGTACCATGATCCCTAGACTTAAAGACTTCTTCATTATGGTTAAGTAGATAGGTGGCTTAGGTCTAATAGGCTAGGAAACTCTAAACATCCTTGCATGTTGGATTTCCCTCGTATAATGTGGTAGCTTTTCAGTACTTTGATGAGAATAGAGAAATTTGAAATTTCATTTAATCACTTATAAATAAGTATGTTGATATCAATATTTTTCTTGAGTCGTTTTCACTCAGAATTTATTAAATTATTTTCAGTAACCCCTAGCACTTACCAGAGCCCATACTCAATGCCTATAGCAGGGAGTTACAAACATAATGCAATTCTAGAGATTTCACTCAACACTAAATGCTAGGATGTATTTGTACAATACACCTAGGGATACAATATCCAAGTATCCGATGCTCTAGATCTTATGCTCAACATCAACATGGAAGGCTCCAGGGCTTATGCCCAACACATCTAATTATGTTTTCATGTGTTCCAGAGCTTCTCGCTCAATGCAAAGGGAAGTACTCATGTGATCCAGAGCTTCTCGCTTAACAAAATTCATCAATAACTCAAGTGTTCCAAAGCTCCTCGCTCAACACAAAACATCTCGTCAATCATGTGCTTCAGGGTCCATGCCCAACACAAATGAGAATATACATATATCATCAATAATTGGATTACTCCCAATATATAAAACAAATCATCATGTTCATATGCAGTGCAGTATTTGACCCAATATAGAATAAAACATCAAGATAATCATCATAATCAATAGGAACATGCCTATAAGTCTTAGATCCACAATTCGGGATATTACATCCCTCCCTGCTTAGAACAACACCATCCCTGGTGTTCTAGGGATTCAAAACGATATCATGAAACAAGGTGGGGTAATCATTTCTCATGGTGGCCTCATTCTCCCAAATAGCTTTGTCAGCCTCAAAGTGCTTCCACTGCACTTTCAATTGGACAACGGTGCGCTTCCAAAGATGCACTTCTCTTTTGTCCAATATATGAGTAGGCTCAGGGGAAAACTCCCCATTAGGTTCCACCTGTAATAGGGACCAATCAACAACATGTTTAGTATCATAAACATATTTCTTTAACAAAGATGATGGAAGACATTGTGGACTCTTACATGCACGGGAAATTCTAGTTCATAAGCCACTGGCCCTTTCTTGGCTAGTATTTCAAAAGGTCCACAAAATCTAGGTGCTAACTTACCACACCTACCCAAGCTCAACGAGATTCCTTTGGATTTTACTTTCAAGTAAACATGATCGCCTATTTGAAAGTCCTTATCCTTTCTTTTCCAATCTGCGTAACGTTTCTGGTGGTCTTGTGCTTCCTTAAGGTTCACCTAGACCTTGGTAACCAAATGTTCCAAGTCCATCAACAAATCAGGCCCTAACATGAGCCAATCCACTGGGCTGTCCCAAGTAACTGGTTTTCTACACTTCCATCCATAGAGTACCTCAAAGGGACTCATCTTGGTGTTCTACACTTCCATCCATAGAGTACCTCAAAGGGACTCATCTTAGTGTTCTACACTTCCATCCATAGAGTACCTCAAATGGACTCATAGACAACCTTATTCTCCTTTCCCTCAATGTGCTTAAGCTCGATATGTTACTTGTTGAGGAAAGCCAACCATCTGGCTTGCCTCACATTCAGATTCAGTTGATCAAATAAATACTTCAGACTCATATTGTCTGTCTTCAGAAGGAACTTCCTTCCCACGAGGTAGTGCCTGCACATCCTCAAAGCATGGATGATGGCCGCTAACTCAAGATCGTGCATAGGGTAATTTTGCTCATGTTCTTTCAAATTCTGTGATTCGTAATAGATCACATGATCATTCTGTTGATGTATTTGTAACTTCAGAATGTATTCATCTATGTATCTTATGTCTTGTAACCCGATGTTTATTCTGGGATGTATCTATTATGTAATTGAGTCATGTTGTCATGCCCTGATGTTCTGATCGGGAGGATCTATAATGTAAACAAGTCATGTCAAGTCATAATGGGTAACCCTTCGATTGTCTAAGGGTTAAAGTCCCTGCAGTTCTGGGGCACTAGGGTTATTAGACTCTCCTAGTAGAGGTCGGCCCTAGTAGGGTTTTAGTCATGCCGATATTAGTATAAATAGAGAACAGGAGTCTCTATTTATCACACAACTCATACACACTCAAGTGTAGTGCATAGTTGAGGAAGGAGAAGACACTGGGGCTAGATAAGAAGAAGGTTACTACTGTCAGGAGATCACTTACTGTATTGGGATTTTCTATTTTGGTGCTGATTCTATCTCTGAGGAAGTTGCAGGGTTTTCTCCATTTATGGTTTCCTCAAGGAAAAACACCGTGTTCATTGTCTCTTGTGTTTGATTGCTGTGCTTGTTATTCTCTCAGTTAAAGATCCTAATAATGCTAGCTTAATGTTGAAAAACTAACATGGATTAGAGCTAACCTGAGAAGAAGACACTATGCAGCTGCGGGAACTAGGGATTCCTAGTTTTTGGATCTTCCTCCATAGATTTTCAGCAAAAGTAAGGTGGAATAACTCTCCTACTTAGGGCGCATCTTTCTATCGAAGAAGAATCCAATTCTAAGTTTTTTCAGTTTTGGACCCAACACTACTACCAGAATTTAGGGCTTTTTACAGAAGAGGAATTTTTCAGTGAGCCCAGGCCTGGATTGATCTCATCCCAAAAATCGGAGTTAGGGATAAATTTCAAGGCATTTGGGTGGACAGAACTCTGGAAAAGAAAAACCCTAATTTGCTCCTAATCTAGTACTGTAGGATTTCAGCTCCAAATCTAGATTCGACATATTGAACTAGTAAGATCTAAATCTTTTGTATTTCCATTTGAGGTTCTCAGTTAAGATGTCTCATCATACAAAGCTTGATGAAAAGCTTGAGGGAGCTGATAACTTTCGAGCCTGGAAGTATAGGATCTCCCTGGTCCTAGAAGAAAACGAGTTAGACTCCTACATCCATGAGGAGGTTCTAGTTCTAGAGGGAGATGAGGCTAAGGCATTACATAAGAAGAAGATGGTTATGGAAAAGAGGATCATTGCTGATTCTATTAAGGATCACCTCATCCCATAGGTGTCCTCTCTCAAGACACCTAAAGTTATGTTTGATGCCCTAACCAAATTGTTTGAAGGGAAGAACATAAACCGGAAAATGACTCTGAGGAATCAACTGAAGAATGTGAAGATCCAGAATGCAGAGACCATCCAGTATTACTTCACAAGGGTTTCTCAGATCAAGGAACAATTAGAAGCAGTAGATGAAGAAGTGGAGAATGCAGAAATTGTGATGACCACCTTGAATGGTCTCCCTAGGACATGGGACTCTTTCATTCAAGGGATCTATGCTAGAAAGAAGTTAGTCAAGTTCAGCAGACTGTGGGAAGAATGCTCTCAAGAAGAATCTTGGATAGCAGCTCTAGAAGAGAATATGGGAAGTGAAGATCAAGCTCTCACAGTACAATCCAAGAAATCTAGATCCATCCATCATAGAAGTAAGTACTCTCATCATAGGTATAACTCAAGAAAGCATAGAGATAAGTCTAAGTACATTTGCTATACATGTGATGAAAAAGGAAACTTTGCTAGAGATTGTCCTAAGAACAAAAGTAGCTCTCACAAGAAGAAGGGAAGCAAGAAAATACATCATGCTCATACTGTAGAGGATGATGAACCTTCATTAAAGAGAACCAGATATGAGAGTGAATATTGTTCAAGCGAGGATGAATATGTTTTGATCTCCGCTCTCACAGGTAACATTATGCATGGAAGTGATGATTGGCTTATAGACAGTGGGGCTTCCAAACATATGAATGGATTCAAGGAATCCTTTGTGAAACTCTTAGAACATGAATCACCTCACAAGGTGAAGCTAGGAGATGACTACCAATATCCAATAAAAGGTAGTGGGGAATCTTCCTACAAACTAGACTCTGGAAAGTCTCTAACAATGAAAGAAGTATTGTTTGTGCCAGGACTCAAGAAGAAACTTCTCTCCATATCAGCATTGGATGCAAAAGGAATGAGGGTTGCATTCATAGATGGTTAAGTCATCATGTGGCCAAGAGGAAAGACTATCGATGATGCGGTAGTGATTGGTGAACAAGAAGGAGGTTTGTATAAATTAAAGGGCAATCTAGAACAAGACTTGGTCCATGACACAGTAGAGCTAAGTGAACTTTCACATATAAGGCTTGCACATGTGCATTACAGAGCACTACCTCTTGCAAGTAAAGCTGTTGAAGGCCTTCCAGAAATACAAGAAAAACATGATGGGGTCTACAAAGGATGTGCGAAAGGAAAGAACACAAAGAAGACATTTCTAAGTAGCAAAAGAAAAGCAAAAGGAATCTTGGAAATCATCCACTCCGATGTATGCGGTCCTATGTCATCAAGCTCACTAAGCGGGTATGCATATTATGTTTCTTTTATTGATGATTTTTCTAGGAAGACATGGGTTTACTTCATGAAGAACAAAGACAAAGTATTCAGCAAATTCAAGGAATTCAAAGCCTTGATCGAGAATCACACTAAAAAGAAGATCAAGACTTTTCGATCAGATAATGGTGGAGAATTCACTTCGAATGAATTCAAAGAGATATGTAAAGAATCGGGGATTAATAGGGAGTTTTCCACTCCTTATAATCCACAATAGAATGGGATTGTGGAAAGGATGAACAGAACTATCATGGAAGCTGCAAGAGCTGTGCTTCATGATCAAGATCTTCCTATACATCTTTGGGCAGAAGCTGCCAGAACAGCGGTGTATGTACAGAATCGTACTCCACATAGAGTACTCGAGAACAAGAATCCTGAAGAAGTCTTCTCCAGAAAGAAACCAGAAGTCAGCCATCTCAGAATATTCGGCTGTCCTGTATACATACACATTCCAAAAGAGAACAAAAAAAAATTAGATCCTTCAGGAAAGAAGGATATATTTGTGGGATACTCTAAAATCTCAAAGGCTTACAAAATATATTTCCCGGGATACAAGAAGATTGACATTAATAGGGATGTGACATTTGATGAAGACACAGCTTACAACAAATCTAGAAAGAGACCTGCTGAAGAACCTGAAGTAGCAGAAGCACCCAGAATTAATGATACAATCATGAACAAAGAAGTTCAAGAAGAAGATCGAGAATTTGAATAACTACAAAGACCTGTAGATCCACCTCTGGAGAAGAATCCTCATAAGAGGAAACCTTCTTGGGTACAAGAACTTATCCAAGGTGTGGAAAGATATGGGGATCCAGAAGAGAATCACAGAGAAAGAAAGAGGACCAGATCATGTTCCGGGTATGTAACTTTACTATGTGATTTCATTGATAAAGAACCTTCCAGTTATGAAGAAGCGACAGAACGGAAAGAATGGAAGGATGCTATGATCAAAGAATATCAATTGGTCATGAAGAATGATGTTTGGGATGCTATCCCAAGACCAAAATGAAAGTCAGTTGTAACTTCCAAATGGATTTACAAGATCAAGCATGTTGCAGATGGTAGCATCGAAAAATATAAAGCAAGATTTGTGGCTCAAGGTTTCTCTCAAAAAGAAGGAATAGATTATGAAGAAACCTTTGCACCTATAGCCAGATACACTTCCATCAAATCAGTACTTGTTCTGGCTGCAGTGATGAAATGGAAGATACACTAGATGGATGTCAAGACTGCTTTCTTGAATGGTGTAGTGGAAGAGGAAGTGTATGTAGAACAACCACTCAGTTTTGAGACACATGATAGAGAGTCTCATGTATGTAGATTCAAGAAATCCCTATATGGTTTGAAACAGGCTCCCAGGACTTGGTACGGTGGAATTGATAGCTTTCTATTTAGTGTGTGCTTTACTAAAAGTAAAGCAGATTCCAACCTTTACTACAAGGTTGAAGACGACAACCCAGTGATGATTCTACTATATGTAGATGATCTATTTGTGACAGGTACAGATGGGTTGATTGCTGAAACGAAGAGAAATATTATTGCTGAGTTCGAAATGAAGGACTTGGGTATGATGCATTATTTCTTAGGCATGGAAGTGTGGCAGAGTGCATATTGTTATACCGAAATCCTGTCACCATCATGTGATAAGACATTTGAAATATCTACTTTCCCTGAATCCCAGCTTCTGGAGTGGAAACTAAATGGTTTTTCATCAATCTGTCATACAAATCCCCAGCACTTTGCATGCCCCTTTATCCAGGAGCGATACCCCTGCTCGCACTGCCTTTCATTAGTTGTCCACAAGAATTGCCACCACCCATTGCCCTTGGTCCATAGGCGGTTATTACCAGAACTGCTCTGTCATAGAAGGAGAAGCACAATACCCTGGGTAAAAAGGAAAAAAGAGAGGTTTCTCGAGGCTTCTAGATGATAAGCCTCATGTATTGCCTTATCCCTATTGTTGTGGGTTGGTTGAGCTCAAGATCCCTCATCATAGGATCTTAGAGGCCACCCCACCCACTAATTTCTCAACCATCTCTATCCATTAAATCCCTATAAATACAAGATTATGGCCATGGTTGAGGGGGAGAACATTGAAGGTATTATTATGCTGTTTGATTGATCCTTAGCCCAAGATCATTTGAAGAGAGCATAGAGAGCTAGAGTCAGAGCTATTGGGGATGAGAATTTGGTTTCATGGAGATGCATGTCAACACCAAGGCTTGGTCGTAAACTTCTTCATGTTTCATTAATGCAAGATGATTTCTATCCCACATATGTTGTTGTTGTTATGATTTCACATATATGTTGCTATATTCCTTAGCCACTAGCATAGATTAGTAGATCATATTCTGGTTTCTTTGATTTGTATCATGTTGAGCTTGATTGTAGGTACACAGGTGGACTATCAAAGCCTTGTATTTGAAATATCTACGGCGTCTAGGGAGATTCTTCAACCTCTATCCTCTATTTGTTCTGGATATGAACCATTCAGACCAGTGCAACACCTTGCTATCTACAGGAGGTGAAATATTCCAGCCAACAAATCTGGCGACTCCACTAGGGATAAGTGTATAAGTCATTATGATCTTCCTTAGTCTGCAACTCTTGTCCGAATCCAGGCTCCTTCTTCAACTCTCTTCAGTCAAATCTGCTATCTAACTCAGTGGATTTTGGTTTGAAACTTCTAGATCTATTTAGATCTGAATTCTTTTGACCTTTTATGCTCTTTTTTATACTCAATCTATCAGCCTTTACCATGATCTGGTCTTTTTCTGACTTGATTTGTCGTTCTCCTTGTGTTTTGGATTTTTACAAGGAACTGCACATGTTCTATTAGCAGGGAGCGGTGCCACCACCTGAATCCAGTGAGCAAGGAGTGGTTCTGCCTCAAAACCGCCTATTAGCAGCTTCATGTGCGCAGTGCCGGGTAGGCCTTGTTCCAGACTTTGTAGTTTGATTTTTGTGTTTTTTTTGCTTACTTTTTGATGAAAATGAAGTGTATTTTTGAAAAACAATGCTCCCTCACGGTCGGGAGGGGCCATGAATTGTGTATTCTGTAGTCGCTTTAAGTGTTATATTCTTTCTGCATTCAAAGAGAGTTTGTGTTTCTTGCATTAGATTTTAGATTATTTTCTTTTCTTGAAACCTCTTGCTCTTTTCTGTAGATATTATTCATTGGAATTGGAAATATACATTTCATTGTCATGTGTAGGCTTTGGTTTGTTTTGGACTTCGAATGCATGAGTGATCTATGTTGTTTTGAGTCTTTCTTTGCTTGGGGTGATTCTTGTTTCCTTTTGCATGCTGATTTTTTCAGTGCTTGGTAGGAAATATTGGTTCTTCATTTCCTTGTCTATTTCAAAGAGGAGTTTTAGTTTTCTCTCTCTTTTGCTTTATTTGCAAGCTTGTTGAATGATTTTCTTCTTGTTTTGTGCATGATTGTTTGAAATTCTAGATCTTACTTTCATTGAGAAGAAACATCTATTTTCAGCTTTGCGTGAATTAGAGTTAGATTTGTTTGGAAACGTTAGTGAAATCATCTTTCCATTGAGTCTTTATGCGTCTTTTTCAAGCGTGAAAAGATAGGAAACATTTTGATTTATGGTATATGTTCTCTAGATCTATTTTTTATTTTCTTTGAAGATTGTTTGGGGTGCATTGATATTTTACTTTTCCTTTGAAAAGATAGAATTGCATTTGCATTTGGGTGTGCATTTTTTAGAAGAAAAGTAAATATCTCTCCCTCTCTTAGGTAGAATTTCATTGAAGAGGAAAACCTGCATTGTCATATAGATCAGGGTGCATCTTCTTTAAATTCAAGTTTTCACTCCATGGTTCCACCTAAACACACAAGATAGAATTAACGGTAGTACTAGGTTAAAAATTTTAGCAATTTGAGTGATAAGTTAGAGAGGTATTTGGGAATCATTAGGCGTAGGAGCTGTCATTATTTGTCTGCATTACATCTCAGGACTCGTGCGGTTCGTCCACGTACCGTCGGTATATCAAATGGAATTTCACGTACCCTTGAGGTATATAGAAAGGTACTTCATGTACTCAATTGTATATTGAAAGGCCCTTTGTGAACAGTTATGCATTAGACAGCACTACTATCGATTCAAGCTCCCTCGTACCTTGTGTATATTAGGAGACCCTTTTAGGAATCCTTAAACCATCTGAGTTATCCTTTTGGCCTGTCCTATGAGGTTCCTGACTCTTATCCACTCCTTTCACATGTTTGCTTGTTGCTTTTAGTTTGAGTAGTACTTGCTTGTGCATGGTAGTTAGGGGGTTATTAGAGAGTTTAGAGATGGCATCCCCTTCTGGGACTACCACTCAAGAGGTCCCTTTCCAAGGTGTACCTTTTGTATTCCCTCCAGGTGAAGGTATTGGTCCTCCCTTTATTTCCACTCTAAATCTTCCTGGATTAATTGTAGGATTACTGGTCTGGATTTTTAATCCAGTAATTCCTATTACACCTAATGTCTCAAATGTCACCTCTCCTCTGGGAGAGGATCGACCTCAACCTAATCCGTCTCCTTCTTCGCCGGTTGTGGCTTCCTCCATTTCTTCTTCTTCGCTTAACCAAATCTCTATGGTTAGTAGTCATGTGGATAAGAAGAAGAAGAAAGAGAAGAGTAAGAAGAAGAAGGATAAGAAAGAGAAAAAGTAGCAACCATCTACTCTTGATGGTGCTTGTTCTAAGATAACGCCTGGAAAACCCAAGTTCCCTTGTAAGCTTTGCAAGGGGGACCACCTTCTTAAGGAGTGTCTCAGTCTCTCCCGTGTACAAGAAGAGTGGTCTAAAAGATCCAAACCATCTGTGTCATCAACCTTTGATCATCATGTCAACGATACTCCCTCAACCAGTGACCCATTGGTAAAAGGTGATAGGGGTAAAGTCTTGTATCCTTGTTTGATATGCAAGGCTATGCATCATAATTTTCTTTGTCCAAGCATGGATGAAGCTTCGCTTTGGTTGGAAAATATTACTGATCATCAACAGGTGATTCCAATAAGTGATAGTAATTTATCCCTCGATCCCCCATTGGTTGACCAAGTGGTTGATTCAGATTTATCTGTGGTTGATCCCAATCTTCCTTCCGAGAGTGAAGTTAAAGTGGTCGAGTCGGTGTCATTTCTACCCGATCCCATTCTTTCATTAGAGAGTGTTAAGACTGAAGTAGTCTCTTTGACCAAATCTTCGTCTTGTTCTTCTCTTTTAGTAGAGAATGAACCAAAACCTGCCGAAGTTTTTATGCTTCATTATGATTGTTCTTGACAAGAGGAAATTTTGTCTTTTTCGATAGAACCCTCTCCAAGTAGTGAGGTTATTTCCTTTGACTAGAGTAACCTAACAGAGTCTCATCTTCATTCGAGTGTTCCTTTCCAGATAGCTGTGAATGTTACTGCTAGGTGGATACTTTTCACTATTGTTGGCGAAGGGGCTTCTGTTAGCATTCTATCCTCAACTGCTTGGCAAGATTTAAGTTCTCCTTAGCTTGTGCCAGCCATCGATTAGATACTGGATTTTAATCATAGACCTACATCACCTTTAGGGATCCTTCCTCAGTTTCCTATTACTTTGGAAGAAAAAATTGTCTGTATTGATGTCATGGTGGTCCAAGGTCCTTTAGATTTTAATCTACTCCTTGGACGTGATTATATTTATGCCATGAGGGTTGTTGTGTCCACACTATTTAGAGTTATGCATTTTCCTCATGATGGGAGGATTGTGACCATTAATCAGCTTTCCTTTGTTACACCTAACTATCGCATTACTCCTAGTAATCAGACTGCCTTGAATGTGCCGCATGTTCTTGTGGTTCCTTCCCCTTCTTCTAGTTAGCTTCTTTGCATCATAGGTAAAATGGGGGGCATGGCTCTAGTCTATGGATATCATAATGGAGCTAAGCCGCTAGATTTTATGAAATGGGGGAAACCTACCAACCTCTGGATATCATGTTTGGTAGGATCAGGTTGGAGACCATAGTTTACTTTTGGTTTCAAGCTCGTTAAAAAATAAAACCATTCCTCAAGCATAGTTTACGCTTTTGGTTTCAAGCTTGCATAAAAATGAAACCATGTTTAGAGCATAGTTTACTTTTGGTTTCAAGCTCGTTAAAAAATAAAACCACTCCTTAAGCATAGTTTACGCTTTTGGTTTCAAGCTTGCATAAAAATGAAACCATGTCGAGAGCATAGTTTACTTTTGGTTTCAAGCTCGTTAAGAAATAAAACCACTCCCTAAGCATAGTTTACGATTTTGGTTTCAAGCTTGCATAAAAATGAAACCATGTTCTGAGCAAAGTTCCCATTCTATGTCAAGCTCGTTGAAAAATGAAATAGCACCTGACCATCATGTTAGTTTTTCCTGAGCGAAGTTCCCATTCTATGTCAAGCTCGTTAAAAAATGAAATAGATCTCCTCGAGCATAGTTTACCTTTTCGTTTCGAGCTTGCATAAAAATGAAATCATTCTTGAGCATAGTTCATTTTCTATTTCAAGCTCGTTAAAAAATGAAGTAGGTTTTGCTTTAGCATAGTTTACCTTTTGGTTTCAAGCTTGCATAAAAATGAAACCATGTTCCAAGCATAGTTACCTTCTGTTTCAAGCTTGCATAAAAATGAAACAGATCCACTTCCCTTGAGTCGAGTCTTCACTTTAGTGTTTGAACTTGAACCTTCCCGATTCTCATTCTTCCTACTTCCCCTGGTGAACATTTTCACATTAGTAACCAGGTCTTTAGGTTGGGTATGGAAGAAGAATCATCAAATGAAATGAATCTTGGGGGCATGTCAAGCCCCTAGAAACCATGTTAGGGGTAAGCTTCGCTAGAAATCATGCTGGGGGAAAGATTCCAACCTCTGTATATCATGTTAATGGGATTTTTCAGGCATAGTTTACCTATTGGTTTCAAGCTTGCATAAAAATGAAACCAATCCCTGAGCATTCTTTCAATTGATCTTCGAGCTCGTTAAAAATAGTAAGATGGTGTTGAGCTTAGTTTATTACTTTTTCGTGCTCTGGTTTCAAACATGAAAAAGGTTAATGGAGTCCTCTTTAAACTCTTTTTAGGCTCCTTAAATATGAAAATATTGTCGAGTACTTGTCTCCTTAATACTCGTAAAAGTATTTGAAGAGTCATCCTTCCGACGGTAGGTTATCTCTTTTTCGGTTTGGATAGGAATATTTACGAAAAAAGAACACTCCAGTGAATCATGATTGGAAGAGTTCTCTAAGGTATGATTTTACACTTTTTCGGGTCTTAGAGACTAAATCATACGAAAAAGGACCCCCATGGAGTTTTCTTCTATATTCGTTCATACTCTCTAAACATGAATGATACCGAGTTTTCTTTCAGTGGACTCATTAAATTAAACATTGAGAGACCCGTTTTGGTGATGAAACCCTCCTCTCTCAGGTTCGTAAAACTTATGAGACTGGACTTGTCTTCTGACAAGCTATATCGAGTGTTTGTTACCCTCTTTGAACTCGTAAAACCGAAAATATGCACTCATCGATCATGATGGGGGAAATGGGAAGGGAATCATTTTGTAAATAATGGCAGTTGTTTGGCGTTACCTTTGAACATGGCACTTGTCTAAACAATCATGTTAGTCAATTGGGTATTCAGCTGATCTCTGTGACAATCCACTTTCATGAGTCATGTCAATCCTTTGAGTCTTTCAAAAGAATGCATTGTCCACTATCGCATTGTGTATTTGTCCTATCTAGTCATGCTGCCAAGTCATTTTGTCATGCTGCCCAATGTTCAAAGGGGATTTGAAGAAGTCTTACCTTTGCAGTCTACACAGTCTTTGTGTCAGTATCTTTGAGTCAGTCATATGGTTACTACATTCACATCATTCCATAACTATGTTCTGAGTTTCATGTCGTCAATGTGGGACTCATCATGGCCCTCCTTCGACGAGAATATTCCCATTGACATCAGCTCATCATCCAGGAAATAGTCTTAGAAACAATATTTAGTACCTTGAGATCTATATGCCTTAATGACAGATTCTCTTGCTCTCGACGTAGGTTCACATCATTGACCTTTGATCAATAGAATTGACTGGGTATCGATATCAGGACATCTATTCGCACTCAGTAGATTGTACTAGGGTACCTTGGGAATCATTGACATTAATGATGATCTCCCTCGCACTTGTTAATGGTTCACATCATTGACTGGTAATCAAGTGGTTTCTACCATGTTCAACTTCAGATCATTGTAATCACATGGATAGAATCGTACTTTGTGGGAGATGAGATGAAGACCCTGGGTATTTGTTTAAAAGCACTCATTGCTTTTTCGCCAGGTTGCGATGGAGTTTTGTATACCTAGCATGGATACACATTTGTATGGTCATGGCTATGCTCAAATTTGGGTATGTATGACATAGATCTACATTGTATGCCTGGTAGCTATGTCCAAGTTTGAGTCCTCTATCACATGGATCTACGCTGTATTCTAGTAGCCATGCTTTTTTATTCCACTTATGGATCTGCCTTGTATTGGTCTGCAACTATGAGTTTCGTTACCTGTGTTTATGAGTCAACATACTGATGTACTACAGATGCCTACTTGACTGCATATTCCGATCGAGCGGACATTTTCATCTCCTGGAGATGACTTGTTCTCAAAGCTCTCATTTATCCTGTCACTCTAAGACTCATGCTTTGGGGGGCATATTGTTATACCAAAATCCTGTCACCATCATGTGATAAGACATTTGAAATACCTACTTGCCCTAAATCCCAGCTTCTGGAGTGGAAAATAAATGGTTTTTCATCAATCTGTCATACAAATCCCTAGCACCGCGCATGCCCCTTTATCTAGGAGTGGTACCCCTGCTCACACCACCTTTCATTGGTTGTCCACAAGCGGTGCCACTGCCCATTTCCCTTGGTCCATAGGCGATTATTACCAGAACTGCTCTGTCATAGAAGGAGAAGTGCGGTACCCTTAATAAAAAGGGAAAAATAGAAGTTTCTCGAGGCTTCTAGATGACAAGACTCATGTACTACCTTATCCCTATTGTTGTGGGTTGGTTGAGCTCAAGATCCCTCATCCTAGGATCTTAGAGGCCACCCCACCCACTAATTTCTCAACCATCTCTATCCATTAAATCCCTATAAATACAAGCTTATGGCCATGGTTGAGGGGGAGAACATTGAAGGTATTGTTATGCTGTTGGATTGATCCTTGGCCCAAGATCATTTGGAGAGAGCATAGAGAGCTAGAGTCGGAGATTTTGGGGATGAGAAATTGGTTTCATGGAGATGCATGTCAACACTAAGGCTTGGTTGTAAACTTCTTCATATTTCATTAATGCAAGTTGATTTCTGTCCCACATTTTTTGTTGTTGTTATGATTTCTCATATATGTTGCTAGATTCCTTAGTCACTAGCATAGATTAGTAGATCATATTCTGGTTGCTTTGATCTGTTTCGTGTTGAGCTTGATTGTAGGTACACAGGTGGACTATAAAAGCCTTGTATTCGAAATATCTACGGTGTCTAGGGAGAGTCTTCAACCTCTGTCCTCTATTTGTTCTGGATCTAAACCATTAAGACCAGTGGAACACCTTGCTATCCGTAGGAGGTGAAATATTCCAGCTAACATAGATGGAATCTTACTTGGATAAGGGAAGTATGCAGTAGAGATTTTGAAGAGGTTTGGGATGATGGACTACAAAGCCATGGCCACACCTATGGCATCGAACCTAAAGCTATTGAGTGATGCTTCATCATAGTCGGTTGATGCTACGATGTATCGTCAGATGATTGGGTCATTGATGTACCTGACGAACACGAGACCAGGAATTTTCTTTGCTGTGAACACTTTGAGCCAGTTCTTGACAATTCCAAGAAATGTTCACTTGATTGTTGCAAAGCATATTCTGAGGTACCTGAGGGGTACAGTTGATTATGGGCTCAAGTATGAGTCAAATCAGAATATTAACCTAGAGGGTTATGTTGATTCAAATTGGACAGGCATCGACAACAAGAGCACTTTAGGATGTTGCTTCATTATGGGATCAGGTGTGATCTCTTGGTTTAGCAGGAAGCAATCCTGTGTGGCACTGAGTACAGCTGAAGCAGAGTATGTTGCAACTTGTTCAGCTAGTTGTTAGGTAGTATGGCTGTGAAAGCTACTGTCTGATATATTTGATCTCCAGTTGGATGCTACTTGTATACATTGTGACAACTAGAGTTGGGTGAAGTTGTCAGAGAATCCTATGTTCCATGACAAGTCGAAGCATATCGAGATAAAGTATCACTATATCAGGGATATGGTGCAGAGGGGAGCAGTGAAGCTCTAGTATGTTGCGATGAAGGACCATATAGCTGATGTATTGAAGAAGCCATTGGCTAGGCTGAAGTTTGAGTACTTCAGGGAGAAGCTTGGTGTTCTCCATATTGCGGTTTCCTCCAAGAGAAAGTGATGAGACCCATATCCATTCTGACATGGTGAAAGGATTGGTTCCTTCCATGGTCAGATGTAAGGGATGAGCCATTCTATTATGGTGAGAGGATTGGTTCCTTCCATGTTAGATATGAGTGCTGGCCATTCTGTCGAGTAGGACAGATGTAAGGGCAATTTCCATTCTGGGAATGGAGGCACCTGGTTAGTTACCAGGAAAAATTAGTCTAGGACTGAGAAGCCATTTTGATGTGATAGAGGGATGTGTTCCCACTTGATCAGATGTAAGGGCTGAACCATTTTGTCATGGCTAAAGGATTAGGTTCCTCCCATGTCAGATGTGAGTGTTGGCCATTCTAACGAGTAGGTCAGATGTAAGGGCAACTGTCATTCTAGGAATGGAGGCACCTGGTCAGTTACCAGGTAGCTCAGTTTGGGACTGGGGGCCATTCTGATGCGATGGTAGGATTAGTTCCTCCATGATCAGATGTGAGTGCATTCCCTTTCTGATGCGGTGCTTTGTACATGGTCAGATTGTAAGTGCTGAGCCCTTTCTGATGCGGTACTTCGTGCATGGTCAGATTGTAAGTGCTAAGACCTTTCTGATGCAGTGCTTCGTACATGGTCAGATTAAAAGTGCTGATCCTTTTCGATGCGGTGCTTTCAAGAATGGTCGATTGTAAGTGCTATGCCTTTCTGACAATATGAGGTCGGATGTAAGTGCAGAGCCTTTCCAATGTGGTGTGCTTGCACATGGTCAGATATAAGTGCTAAGCCTTTCTGACAAAATGAGGTCAAATGTGAGTGCTAGGCATGCCTTTCTGATAAGATGAGGTCAGATGTAAGAGCTGGGTGGGCCGTTCTGACTTAAGTGTCAAATATAAGCATTGATGAAGACCTACATGAAGGGTAGGCCTACAGGATTGTCTCTGTAGAACTTCCTGTGATGAGAATAATAGAGATAGCACGAAAAATGAGATAGCAGATGATGATCCAGACTTGATGATGATCCAAATCAAGTGATCCAGATGAGATGATCCAGACTTGATGATGATCTAGATCAAGTGACGATCCAGTTGTGATGATGATCGAGACTTGATGAGCTAGATCAAGTGATCCAGATGAGATGATCCAGACTTGATGACGATCCAGATTGAGTGATGTTCCAATAGTGATGAGCTAGTAGTCATAATGATACAGATCCCGTGATAAAGAAGAAGAAGATGAATTGAAGAATCGAAGACGAAGAAGACTCAAATATGAAGAAGAATTGAATACTAAGAATACTTGAAGATGATCCAGTTGATGCAGAGAAGAAGACCAGTGCTGAAAATTGTGTCAAAAGAATACCTTCCTAGTTAAGAGGGAGTGTTGATGTATTTGTAACTTCAGAATGTATTCATCTATGTATCTTATGTCTTGTAACCCGATGTTTATTCCAGGATGTATCTATTATGTAATTAAGTCATGTTGTCATACCTTGATGTTCCAATCGAGAGGATCTATAATGTAAACAAGTCATGTCAAGTCATAGTCGGTAACCCTCCAATTGTCCAAGGGTTAAAGTCCCCGCAGTTTCGGGGCACTAGGGTTATTGGACTCTCCTAGTAGAGTTCATACCTAGTAGGGTTTTAGTCATGCCGGGATTAGTATAAATAGAGAACTAGAGTCTCTATTTATCACACAACTCATACACACTCAAGTGTAGCGCATAGTTGAGGAAGGAGAAGAGACTGGGGCTAGATAAGAACAAGGTTACTGTTGTCGGGAGATCACTTACTGTATTGGGCTTTTCTATTTTCATGCTGATTCTATCTCTAAGGAAGTTGCGGGGTTTTCTCCATTTATGGCTTCCCCGAGGAAAAACACTGTGTTCATTGTCTCTTGTGTTTGATTCCTATGCTTGTTATTCTCTCAGTTAAAGATCCTAATAATGCTAGCTTAATGTTGAAAAACTAACACATTCTACAAGACGACTCCTCCAAGTCCTTCCTTTCTTGCATCCATGCAAACAACGAAATCCCCATTGGGATTTGCAATCCGCAACACTGGTGCGTTCATTAAAAGTTGTTTAAGCTTTTGAAAACTTTGTTCACACTTGTCAGTCCATATGAACTTATTTGATTTCTTCTACAAAGTGGTCATGGGGCAAGTGATTCTCAAGAATTTCTCAATGAAATTCCGATAATATCTGGCTAATCCCTAGAATGACCTAATGTCAGTGACTCTAGTATGGGTAGGCCAATCCTTTATGGCTTTAATCTTTTTCGGGTCCACAACTATCCCTGTCTAAGAGATAATGTGATCTAGATACTGTATCTGTAGTTTGTAAAAATCACATTTACTAAACTTAGCGTAAAGCTGGTGTTCTCTTAGCACTTGTAGTACTACATGAAGGTGTTCTTCATGTTCCTCTTTATTCTTGGAATAAACTAGGATGTCATCAATAAAGACTACGATAAAATTATCCAGATACCTACTAAATATGTTGTTCATCATACACATAAAGTTCGCGCGTGCATTGGTCAACCCGAACGACATTACTACAAATTCGTAGTGCCCATACCTTATATGAAAGGCGGTTTTGTGAATATCTTCATTGCGAATCCATACCTAATGGTATCTAGATCGTAGATCAATCTTTAAAAATATTATGGCTCCTCCCACCTAATCGAACAAGTCGTCGATCCAGGGGAGTGGGTAACGGATATTTATAGTCATTTTGTTCAACTAATAGTAATCGATGCACATCCGCATCATACCATATTTCGTCTTTACAAACAATATCGGTGCTCCCAAAGGGGACACACTAGGTCGGATATACCATTTCTCTATCAACTCCTACAACTGTAGTTTGAGTTCCATCAACTCAGGTGCACTCATGCGGTAAGGGGATTTGGAGGCTGGAGCTGAACCTAGGGTCAGTTCGATGGAGAAGTCTAGGTCTCGTTTCAGAGGCAATATGGGGATTTCCTCTGGAAACACATCCTTGAATTCTTCAAGAACAGGGAAGTCTTTTATGCATTTTTCCCTATCAGATTCTATGTCTTGGATGTTTATTGGAAACAACTTGCAGCCTTTCCTAATGCATTTTTTGCTTGTAAGGCAGATATTTGTCTTACAGAAACTTTCTTTGGAATGCCCTGAACCTTCACTTGGTTCCCTAGGCTATCAGTACACAATATAGACTTGTGCAAACAATTGAACATGACATGGTGCTGTTCCAGCCAGTCCATGCTGATAAGTACATCGTACGATCCTAAAGGTAGGATGTTCAAGTTTAGTTTCATAAGAAAACCATTCAGGTTTACCTCACCTTCTTTAACATTTTTCGAAACCTTTCGTTTCATACTTGTGGCTAACTGAACCAGCCAAGGTTTATCATGTTTTACTTTTCCTAGTTTGTGTATATCAACATCAACATGGAAGGATCCAAGGCTTATTCCCAAGACATCCAATTATATTTTCATGTGTTACAGAGCTTCTCGCTCAACACAAAGGTAAGTGCTCATGTGCTCCAGGGCTTCTCTCTTAACACAATTCATCCATCACTCAAGTGTTCCAGAGCTCCTCACTCAACACAAAACATCTTGTCAATCATGTGCTTCATGGTCCACGCCCAACACAAACAAGCATATACATATATCATCAGTAATTGGCTTACGCCCAATATATAAAACAAATCATCATGTTCATATGAAGTGGGGTCTTTGACCCAATATAAAATAAAACATCAAGATAATCATCATAATCAATAGGCACAATGACACATGCCTATAAGTGTTAGATCCAAAATTTGGGATATTACAGGGATACAGATATTCATGATGGTCATCACACAAGTTGGAGATTATAGTTTAGGGAACCAAATGTGCAAGAACTGGATAATGATGAGGGATTTATCATGTGGATGGAACAACTAGGTTGTCGTATAGATGGGATGGTTGATATTTCCATGTTACATGGACTGAGATGGAATGGATGCAGATTCACATAACTGATATAATTGATGCATTCTTTGAATTCATGTGTTTCTATCTTGATGCTTCATATATTTCAATTTGATGTGTTTCTATTTTGTTGTTTCTAATTTTTGGAATGCATGTTTTTTTTATTTTGATGTTTCTAATTTTTTTATTCGATGTCTTATTTTTTATGTTTTAGTTTTAGAATCCATGTGTTTTTAATTTTACAAACCATGTGTTTTTAATTTTAGAAACCATGTGTTGCTAATTTATATTTATAAATCTGGTTGTTTTACTTCAGTTTTTGGATATTTTAGAATGTTTTCTTATATATTAATATATTTACTCCCAATTACAAAAAGTAGGTGTGGAATATATGAAGTGTTATGTGTGGAATATATAAAATAAATTATGTGTGGATTAAGTGAGTTGTTATGTGTTTAGTTTAATGTATACATTGTTTATTCCTATTCAAACTGGATATTTTAGCTTTTTCTTATATAATATTACTTTAGGGTTTGGCAGTACAAATTCTTTTTATCAATAGTGACATGCTACCAAGGAATCCTTAACAAAATTGTCTAGGAGGCACACTATTCTAAACACTATTAAGTATAATATGGATATTTCATATTAAAACATTCGACTAATCAGATTCAAAGATCACAACTTCGGGAAAAGAATGCAGTTTTCGAATTGAAATTCATATTTTTGAATTGAAATTCACATTTTTTTGAATTGAAATTCACATTTTTTTGAATTGAAATTCAAACTTTATGAATAAAAAGTGCACTTTTATGGTTCGAAAGTAGTAAAAACACACTATTTGAATAAAAAACACACTTTCGAAACCCAATATTGCCACTTTTAGAAGCTAATTTCACAACTTAGAAAGGTTGATATTGACACTTTGAAAGGGCTAAATTCACACTTTTTAAGTCCATATTTTTCCTAAAAAGTCAAGGTTTAATGAAATAGGTGTTCAAAGACACCTTACTAGATATAAAAGAGGAATACAATCCTCAGGGTTCCTTCAAAATTATATTTGGGAATTATAAATTTATTGTAGTACCTTTTGAGTAGTTAATTACCTCCCCTACAAAATTCATGAATATGATAAACATTGTGTTTTGGAAATATTTGTATCACCTCATACATGTCTTTTTGGATGAAATTATCACTTGTTCTTACAATGAGAGAGAGTATGCATAACATATGAGACTCATCCTTGAGTTCCTTAGACAACACTTGAATTATATGAAAATATGTTCAAATGTACCATATTCAAAATGAAATAGATTATTTGGGGAATTGTAATAATGGGGAAGGTATAGTAGGTAAAATTAGTAAGAAGAAAACAATAATAAATTCTCAGGAGGTACAAAATTTAATGGGTTGGGATGCATATTACAGGACATTCATGGAAGGATTTTCTCATATTTCTAATCCCCCCACCTCCTTTCTCTAAAAGGGGGTAAATTTTGAGTGGTCAAATGCATGTAAAGCAACATATGTAGAGTTGAAATGACATTTGGTCAATCCTCCAATCCTCAAGGTGCTTAATATGGGGGAGGAATTCATTTTCTACATGGTCTCATCCAAACAAGACTTGGATGTTGTATTGGTGCAGGAAAGAGAGGTTATAGATTACTTCTTCTACAAGCTTAAGAATGACAAGATTGATTATACTACACATGATTTGGAGTTGGTAGTAGTTGTGATGGCCCTCAAATTATAGTAATATTACCTTGGAATATAATAGGCTTTGAATATGAAGGTTACTCCTTGGAAGGGTATGGAATTTTAGGATCCTTGGACATGAATGCACACAATTTTTATGATGGGGGTATTCAAAAGATGATATTTATTGAATCTCACCAAGCATATTAATATACCCATTTACAAGTGATAAATATATATGTGGATTTTAGAAAATGAGGGTATAATATGTTATGATGAAAGATGTGGTTCAATTTGTAGATTGATATTTTGAGTTCTTTTAGGTGAGGGAAGATTATTGTCATTCGACATGCATATTTTAGTTCCATTACATTCTTTACACAAAACAAAAACATATTTTGATAAACTCTATGACAAGGTTTCCCATGACTTCCCAATGACATGATTGAATTATGAGGGTGGTCAGTCTATTAACTAAAAGTTATTATTTTATTCCCTCCAAGGACAACCTATATTATACAACACCCAAGTATTTTTCTATGATATTTTTTTATCTGCATGGAGTACCTCAAAATATCATCTCATATCAAGATTCCAAATGATTTTCAAATTTTAAATCTATCTGCAATCTTCATTGGGAACTCAATTAAATTTCAGTAACACTTTATCATCCATAAACAAAGAAAGTTAACCCATTTTAAGAAGAAATGTTTAGAATGCATGTAATGGACCAACAAAATCAATGGAAAATGTATATTTTGTTGATATAATTTTCTTATAACAATTATTATCATAGCTCAATTGGAATTTATCCTTACGAATTTATTTATGGAATACTTTTGAGGACTCATTTGAGTTGAGATAGGTGGAGGATCGAGCATTGCTGGGGCCCATATTGTTCTACGAGATGGAGGAACATATGTTGAAAATCAAGATGAGACTTTAGGGAGACAAAGACCACTAAAAAAGTTATATTGATGCATTGACTTCTATGTCTCAAAAATACTGAAATGGTGTGACTTGTATGTTTTCAAGGAGAGAAGCATTATGGTACAACCACTTGCTATATTGTACTATATATTTTAACAACTCAAGATTAAATGGTACAATTACAGTCCAAGAGATGGTACTTGGGAGTATGCAAATGTTGTACATTAAGAGTATTCGTATCTTTTTGTGTGGACACAACTTTAAGGTGAAGTTTCACTGGGGGGTAATATGTAATTCCATCTCATTTTTATTTGTATATTCATGCTTAGTAGACTTATTATGAGATGAATAAGATACTATTACTATGTTTTGATGAGTCTAGATATTTTGATGCGACATTGGATGGTATATTAGTAATACCTACTAACTTCTCTCTATGTCGCCTAACATGTTCTCATGTCTATCTTAGAACTTCCAACATGTATAACATCCATGTCTACATTATGAGAAGACATGATAACATGAATTATTATACCACATTCAAGAACCATAGTCAATTTTATTGAATTGGATGACACTAAAATCAATGCGTTGCACTTAATCAAGCACTATAGTCAATTGTATTGAATTGAATAACATTGCAATCAACGTGATGTACTCAATCAAGAACCATAATATATTGAATTGAATAGTATTACATTGAAATCAATGCATTATACTCAATCAAGAACCAAAATAAATTGTATTGAATTAGATAACATTGAAATCAATGAAAAATTGTCGCAATCAAGTTAATCACAAGAATATCAACTCTGAAATCAATACAAAAATGACTGCAATCTAGTTAATCATGAGAGAAGATTCATTTTATCTCTTTTACTCTATAAATTATTATATTTATTTTCAAAAGAATATAGTGTGAATTAGGAAGAGGAATGTTGCCAAGTTTTATAAAAGTGAACCTCCAATATGTTTAATCTTGTTTTCCAAATAAAAAATGGGTTAACGTATCCTTTTACGAAATCTTATTAACCTAGATAACCTAGTATCTAAAATGAAATGTATGCAACAACATAATAATTTAAATGATGGAAAGACCTCTATCACCATCTAAAATGGAGCATGTAATGTCCTGAGTTAATCCTATATTAACTTCACCCCTTGGTTTTCTAGTGTAATCTGACTTTGGCCGCCTTGTTACACACATAAAACCTCTCAACTATTGTAGATTATACCCTATCCAAATATGAGTTTTTGTGAGTTTATTTCTCGTGTAACTTGGTATTATAATTTCCTCACATACTTCACAAACACACACACACATGGTGTTGTAGCTTAATGTTCAACAAAATAATCTTGGAATGTGGTGTATGAGTAACTAACTTTGTTTTGGTGTTTAGAAAATCACTTATTAGCTATTGATTTGCAATAGGATTTATATTGAATATGATCCTTAATCAATCTTCAGACTTCAATACTACGCCATTTAATCATTGTAGTTTTACACAATATTATAAACTTGTTTAAACCAAGAGAAATTACAACAAACACTTCTATGTCATGAAAAAATAAATATATTATACTAATATTAGTTTCCTACAGTCATAATTCTAATTTGAAGGTGACTATAAACCTAAACTTTAAATATTCCTTGAAAACACAACTTCCTTTGTGGCTTGGACTATACCTTTTGGTGATGTAAGCTCAAATATCTTCTCCTTTGCAAAATTTAACTCCACTGTATTACTAGATAATCAAATCCCCTCTTTGACCAAAAAATATAGCCTTTGTAATAGAGTAATGATGTACCTAGCTTGAGATTTCCCATCAGCAAGTGAACCCATACAATGATTGTGTCCTCCTTGTGTCTTAGCACAAAGAGTGAGGTGAATAACTAGCACAATTGTGAGGCTCTTCTTGTAGTGGCATAATTTTCTAAACAATAGAGAATATAAGGTAGGATGATTGTTATATGGAGGTGAATCTCTATTCCCTTCAACAATTCTTCTCTATTTCTTCTCTTGGTTACAATGGCAACAAAATGGCACTGATGTATGGCTCTCCCTTCTCTGGAGTAACCTCCAATATCTTAACTATGATTGTTGCATGATTATTTTTTCAACTTGGTGTGCCTTATTCCCATAGCATAGACAGCGGGGATGTTTTCCCTCTTCCAACAGAGTAAATAATGAGAAAATAATTCCCAGAACTCAACCACAAGTGCACCCTCATCAAATCATCACTAGAACTTGCCCCCAACTCCAAAGATCTAAGGTTTTGATGGTAACAAATTCATGATAATGAAGCACATGAAAGATATTTGAATGATCTCTCCTTGAGAATAGCTAGGGTGGATGGTTTTACCACTAAAACTATTTTCTCCCTTATGGTTTTCATCCCATGTGAAAGAAGCTCAAGAGCTCCTTAAAATCACTTTTAAAAATGAGAATAACTTAAATGTCTTAGAGTGAGCTCTCATCTCTCTTTTATAGGTCACTTCTTCTTTTATCCCATTCACTTAAATTATTTAAGTGAGTGTCTAAATATATTCTTCACATTATTGATTGAATCACTTTTTAACCCCAAAAAATGATTTACTTGTTCTTATTCCTTTTTGGGCACTGAAAGTCACCCTTTTAATCCTTCCATCATTTAAATCTCTTCATCCCGGTTCCATCAAGATATTACATTAAGGTGTTTTCTAAAATAATATGATCGAGATGACACCCTTAATAAATTTAATTAAATTATCCACAATAATCCTCCCAATTTATGGGAATCGTCGAAATGTAATAGAACCAAGAACAAACCATGCAAAAGTTATTTTGATGATGGATAACGGTGAATGGACTAAGTTGAGCCCCAGAAAACTCCCCCAAACTCTCCTAGCTCACTAGTAACACAATCTCTAACCATAAAACAAGGATATCCAACGAATAAAAACATTACACAACATATATAACATCATGATAAACGTAACCTTATTATAACTATAAATACCAACTTAGTTAACCTAAACTAAATCCTTCAATATATTTGAAAACAAAAACCATGGACTCTTTAACTATAGACTTTTCAACTATAGACTTTTCAACTATTAAAAATATAAAATTGACATTTTATTTAAAAAATGTTTCATTAAATTTTATATATTTAGCAATAGAAACGTAATCTAAATATACTATATAATAATAAAATTTAAAATTCAAAAGTTATCCATCTCAATATTGAGACATCCTAACAATACACAATACATACTTGATCATCCTGCTATATGATGAAATTTATGACTAAGATAATATGGTACGTTGTTGAATCCTTATTAGCAAACTTTAACTGGTATATGTTATAAAATTATAGGTATCAACAACATGATAATAACAAGAGCCACGTGGTGGCAATGTTTCCGAAATTGCCATTAACTTTGTAATTAGTTATGACGAAAAAGTTTTTGCAATTGAAAAACTGGTTGAAGGAGTTGTATGAAGTTAAATATAATAATTTAAAAGTTAAAATTGGACCATCAAAGCTTCATGAGATAACTTTGATTTGTTTGACAACTAATTTTATTAATGTGATAAACAAACACGACTTGTATTTTTAATAGAAGACTTAACTTCAATTTGAATCATCATTTAACATCATATCTATGTTTGTTTTTTCTTAAAATGAAATAAAAAAAGAGGTTATTAGCAAGCATATTAGCATAACCTTTTTTTCAAAGAAATTAGATATGAGGATATATAGGAATCTTCAAAACGCTGAAATGCATGGTAACTTTCCTCGACAATTTGACAATCTCCACATGAAATTTCAAGAATGTATAGGCTTTTCACAATATAAAAAAATTGACTCCTTTGCATTATTGTAATATTTCATTTACTTCATTCTTATCCATAATTTACATCACTAATTTAAACAAAAGGATTCATTCCTATCCATAATTTACATGACTAATTTAAACAAAAATCCACAAGATGGCAATGTCCTTGGCATTCCCACTTGGGCTGGGCTAAGCTAATGTATGTTGTAAATTGTAACCAGTTAATGGTTTAAGACAATGGAAGAGTTAATGATTTAAGACAATGGAAGCAGAAATATAAAATTAAGACTTTAGCTTGAGCTCAAACTTAACTGAAAGAGATATCAAACAACTATATCAAATATTTTTTCCAACACACATTCAAGAACATTGGATTTACTTGTTTGGCATTGTGATAAACAATGTGAATTTGACGTGGTTGAAAATGATAAAAGTGAAATGACAAAAGAGACATTTGCATAAACATGACAGGACCAACATGAGGCTGATAGACATGAAAAATGTGTGCATGGACACCATGTGTTGTCTTCTGGTATTATTTGCTTTCCATCCTACTATGGGTGGCCATTTCTTTCTCTCGGATATTTGGAGAACCAAGCATTCTTTTCTAACTTCACGTTCAAACTCTCTTAAGCTCTATCAATTCTTTAATACCAGGTATCGCTTGGACTTATACTAAGTGCGATGCTTGTGCATGGCCTGTGAAGCTATGAGCTGGCTTCCCAATAATGTAGAGAGTCGAGCTTACTTAGAAGGGTGAATTATCATTAATACAATTTCTAAGTTAAATGTCAACTTTAGATCACAATATCAAATGAAACTGGAGGGAAATCACCTGAATCCACTCGAACTTGTATTTGTCGCTTTAATCACTCAAAATGTATATACTGTAGTATTTGTGCCTGGATCTATCCATAGCCGTGAGTATGTCTAGTAGGTTCAACAAGGGCATCCCTATAGTCTCTAAATTTTAACAGAGGAAGCAGAAATTTCAGCAATGTTTTTCAATCACTTACATCTTAATATTCACAGACTCTCACCATCCCTATAGTCTCAACTTTGTTTGAGTATATTTTTTACTAACAGTAAAAAACATCTCAGTTGAGTTTGATTAGGTAAAATCAAAATAGAAATAACAACAGAAAAGATAGATAAACCTCTCAGACCTCTGGATACCTTGTTCGCTTGAGTAGATTATGAAATAAAACACAAACTTACCAACAACTAATCGTCAGTTCAATCTTGCTACGATGGAAGCTATTGGAATGTAATTAACCTAAATGCACATGAAAGTATTAAATGGCATTAAACTCTAACTAGCAAGCTACATAAATCTTGGTATATGTCCTAGAACACTACCCACTTCTATTGGCATTAATAGGGACCATTAATAAATGGATAAATGGACGAGCTACTTGCTCAAATGTTCAGTTTTGATTACTATTAATCAACTATTTAAAGCAAATAAAATTTTCACAGAAAAAGGACCACAGAAAGAAAGAATTACGTGAGCCATAAATGAAAGAGAGTCAGAAAAAAATAATTCCCATACCTACGAAGAGCTCTGGCATTCCTGCCGATGTCCTTCTTGTGTTTTCTATTAAATTCTTGCACGAAGTGATTCACCATCTTATTATAAAAATACTCACCTCCAAAGTGGGTATCTCTAGCAGTGGCTTTCACCTCGAAGATTCTCTCTTTAATCATCAAAATATAAACATCAAACGTCCCTCCTCCCAAATCAAATATAGGGGAACACAGACTGAACATTTAACACTGTGATGAATCTCAGATACTCATGAAATACTTTGCATTAATACTTCCAAGAAAGTTGTAGATCTACAAAACCAAGCACAGAGGCTTCAAAATATGAATGTCGAACCCTTTATTCCTCTCTTGAGGTTATATTTACAGTTTCATGGGATCCCGATACAAACCTTGAAACAGAGCCAAATTCAATTACAAAAATCGGGAATCAATCCCGCACACATAAAATCCTAACAAATTTTGATCTGGCATATTCACCATGATCACAAAACAAATCATGAAAGCATGCTAGGATGCGCATAGTGGATCAAAAAAGAAAATTTAACATCTGGGACTCATGCTTGATTGATGAAAATGATTGTTTAGAGGATCTTCGAGCCGCCTACAACAGTTTCATTCATCCCTACATCTTGAATTAGCGAAATTGTTTTGGACCATTGATATTTTAGCCAAAACAAGGATATGGAAGCACGTGAATGAACCTTCCTATAGATATAAAATTCCATTGGATTTTAAACCATTAACTTCACTACACTTTCCCACAACAAATTTTTTTAAGCCAACAATCAATTCTACAAAAGCAGTGGTGTGGACACGTGTTCTTGATTTGCATGCCGATTTAAGAATTTTGCTAATTTTAAAATTTTGTTTTCCTGTGCTTGTTGTATCAGCAGAATTGATACCCATTGTAGATTCATTTCTCCTCCATTTCTCCACCATTCAACAAGTTGGGTGAATCCACGGACCTGGGTAACACTTTTTGGCAAGTGAATTTCGGCAAAAACAGAAAAACACACCTTGGTCGAGGGCTTGTTAAGCCCTCGACCGAGGTCTTAATATCTCGACCGAGGGCTTGTTAAGCCCTCGACCGAGGTATTTAGATCGACCGAGGTATTGCGGGCTTTACAAAACCTCGGTCGAGGTTCATACCTCGGTCGAGGGCTTAAAAAAACAGAGTTAG
>LPNX010690123.1:11275-61288 GCA_001517045.1 Pseudotsuga menziesii | reverse complement strand
ATGTGTTTAAAACGATGCTGAAATCGAATGTGGTCACTTTCGAAAAATAATAAATAATTGTATAATGCAAAAAAAATTAACAAAAAAATATGCACATCATAGTGCATTTTATGTAGATCATGCTCATATATTTATTTTTTTTAAATTATTAATGCAAGATTGAATTACTCTACGTGGACATGAGCCACTTATTAGCTTCTTCAAATTTTTAAGGTCACACAGTTCATTAAATGCAAAAATTCACACATTAAATGACATCGGAATATTTTAAACAAAATATCACTATGAAGCCAACATAATATTCTACAATTTGTTTTTTTACTGCAAGTCAAAATTCACATGGCATATATGCGTTTTGAGGGCTTCTATCTAGCACATGAGTAAAAAATCAGGTTTTCATCGCCAAATTTGGCCAAAAAGTGTTACCCATCTTCATGGAATCACCCCACTGCAGGGCGTACCGAATTCTGCAAATTTGATTTTTTCTTTTATCTGTGCTAGTTCTGGTAGTGGAATTTTTCTCATCCGTGGATCTTGATCGATCATTGATATGGGCCGTTAAAATATTCAAGGTCTACCAAATTTCATTGAGTTGAGAAATTTATTTTCCTGTGCTAGTTATGGTCGCGGAATAGATGTTGTCTGTATATCTTTGTCTTGGCGCCCACCCAACTGTCATTTTTTCCTGCATGTTAACCCATTTCTTCCAATAGTGACATTTACTCTGACCCAACATCTTCCCCTAGCAAAATCATTATGGACCCTGGATCTAAAATCCACCTCGATATCAACCGTCAAAGTTTGTTGGGCCTACTAGATTTTTCATATCGGCAAATCTACTTATCCTGTGTACATGTCTCCTGTTTCTGCATCATCGATATTGGACAGAAATTTTCCCAGCCATTCATATGAGATCAAGCTGTGGACTGCGGAAATTGGAAAGTGGGCTTCCTAATTTTCATAACCAAATTTTTTATATTTTTGCTTTTCGCCTTTCCACTCCCTTTAGGGTCATTGATATAAGATCAAAGGTGAAAAAGCTTTTTGGACCGTTGATCTTACTAGCTAGCAGAAATCCAAAAATGACATTCCAACTTTTCATAACCAAATTTATGTATTTTTTCTCCCGCCTTTCTTCGCCTTTCCGAGCCGTTGATCTAAGATCAAAGGTGTGGATTCTTTTTGTACCGTCGATCTTACTACCTGGAGAAAAGAGGAAAGTGAGATTTCAACTTTTCATAACCAAATTTCTGTATTTCTGCTCTTGCTGTTTTTGCTCCTTCCGAGCCATTGATCTGAGATTAAAAATGATAAAGTGTTTTGAACCATTGATTTGTGATCAAAGTGGGGACATGTTATGGGTTGGTGGAAAGCGAAAAGCAGGCTTTCAACTTTCTATGGCCAAATTTTCTCCTTTTTCGCTTCTGCTTTTTTTCTTCCCGCTTTAACCTGGACCGTTGATTTATCCCAGTGCCATCATTGACCATCGGATCTTAGGCTATGGAAAGAGGAATTCGGGTTTACCGACTTTCATAACCGAATCTCTTTCTTTTCCGCTTCTGCCTTTTCACTAGATTATTGATTTATTTTAGACTTCGTCTTGACTGTTGAAGTGGGATCAGAGGTGGATCTCCTCTTGTATTTGACCTTTCTTTTGTGGGATTCTTCCAGAGCGTCATATCACTTGGCGGCTTGGGTCTCCACCATCCATTCTCACCAAGACTTATCCTTGATTGGATTTTCATACCGGGATCATTTCCAAGGTCATGCCTAAGGTTTCTTTACTTTTTTCTTCACTTCCGACCACAAACGGATCCTTTAGAACCTGCTTAACAATTACTCATGTTATATGACATGGGAAATTTTTGACCTTACCCATCATTTTCACTGGATTATCCTTTTGCAGGGGAATTAGCGTGGTTGCATTTGTAAAAATATTCAAATTTTAGCACAAGAGCTAACAGTGGCTCCAACTCAAGGATTCTATCTTCCCTATGAGGTAGAGAAGAACCCCGTAGAACAAGTTCCTGATCCATTGCGATGGTCCCAAGATTTCTTGAAATACTCAACATGCTCTGAAAACAAAAATTGAAGTGATACTGAAAACAAACTAAAAATTTGCTAAAAGAAATGCTCTCCATGTCGAGCTTATTCACACCTACCTACCCTAGTTACTAAGCACCAATGCCCAATCAAGTAAATTCTGACTTCCAATGAAGCCAACCAAGCAACTGATCCCATAACCAAACTTTCTCCTCATGCTTGATAAAAAATAGAAATGAAGAACTTAATGGAAAAAGGTTATGATAAAGGGATTGATATTTACTACAAACACATAACCAACCATTCCCACTACAAATATTCTCCATATATTCATCCACTAGGTCATGACAACCTGCAAAAATTTATGTTATGTGTTTGTCATGACAAGGCTACTCCAATAGTAACTCCTCTGGCACCCTGCCAAACTTCTCTTCAAAAGAATCTTGAAAAATTTGCTCATGACAGTTTGCAAATGAGACATCAACTACTTCATCTAAAATCTTGAAATTTAAAACCCGATTCCTTCCAAGTGTTTCAAATGAAATATCATCCCGTTCTTCAATAGAATCAAGCAAATAATTTTTGAATTTGAAAAACATAAATAAATATCCCATTTGGAATCCTCCTTTTCTTCTTGGTGATCCAATATATTATTGCAGTCTGCTGGTTCTTGAGATGCATTATCCAAGTATCCATCCTTACATTCATCATATATAGGCAAGCTGAAATCTTCTTTAAAAACATCACTAACTAAATTTTCAACATGCTAATTGCAATCTTCATAAAGAAAATTAGTATGACCCTCTTCTTGTACATTACTAGGTTGACCATCTTACTGCTCATAAAAAGGAGGATTGGAATGCAAAGCAAATTCTAGTTGTTCACCCTTCCCATATTCTTCTTTGTGATTCAACCCCTCATGGAAAACTATTGTTTTCCTCATAGGATGGGATTGATTGCATGACTGCTTTCCCTTTTCATTATCTATTTTTGAAAATTCCATATCCTCAAGTTTTGGTGTTCGCTTAGGGGTTCTTAATCTTTTTTTTTCAAAAATTAAAATGTGGCATAACCCAATGGAAAATAGTTAGTTTCATCATGTTGTTTGAAATATTCATAAAACACATTATGACTTTGAAGAGATTATGGCTGCGAAAGGGTATCTACTGATTGAATAGAGGCATCCTCATCTTGTAACAAAATTTCAGAAGTTGAATGATATGAGGAACAATTTGCTTGATAGTCCAAACTTACTTCTTGGTCACATAAATATTGACAAGAATGCTGCAAACTATTTTTAGCTTCAGGGAAAGAAAGGTAACTAGTTGAATCAGAGCTTTGGCTTATGTCAATTTCAGTCAATGAAGACTTTACCAATGGCTGAATATTTTCTTGAGTATCATGGAAATTGGTTTGTATTTCTTTTTGAGATGAGTATTCATGCAAAATTTCTAAAAGCTCATCATCCATAAACTCCTCCTCACCATACATGTTTTTCAACTGTTCAATGAAACCTTTATCATGCATGCAACAATCTTGAACAAGCAACAAGGAAGGATATTGATATTTAAAATGCTCATGAAATACTGTATGAAAGTATTTAAGTGAATATAAACTCCTTGATGGTAATCCCTCATACAATGACCTTGCATCTCCTTCTAAAATAACCATGAACATTTTCATTAAATAATCTTCATGCAATTCAACTCCCAACTTATATATATGCTTATGAAATCTAACCAAATGAAGGGAAGCATCATCACCATTTTAAAAGTTTGAATCTTGGAAAATATGCTTGCCAATCTATATTAGGTATTTGATTTGGAAAGCTAGGAATGTGAGCACGATTCATAGGAGCATACCTTACAACTATAAAAATCATCTTGATGATGAAGAAACTAAATCAGCTCCTCACACTTAGCAACCCTTTGACACTGGATCTTCCATAGAACATTATGAAGACTAGATTCTTTGCAGATGGAGTCACTAGGTGAAATATTCACAACATTCTTAATGTTTGACTGTTGTTCACCATCAACAATCAAATCTGCAACTCTGTAGCTCATACACAAGGAATATTTTAACCGTTGTTCCCCAGTATGGTCATCAATATTTCCCAGTGGAGTCACCTTCCAAAAAATTTGCGTGGAGTCTCCAGAGCATATAAAACCAACATTTGTCTATGACTGACTGCTCAACCAGGTCGTAGAAATAGGACAATGTTGTTTCCCTAATGAGATAATAGCAATTAGTCTCAAAGGAGATAAGTTGTTTAAACAACTTCTACATATCCTAAGACATTCTGATTTTTTTCCTGTATTAAATTAAAATAATGCAGATGACATACCATTCAACTTATAAACAAAGGTCAACTGTATTGTCAAAACATGAAAGGAAGATATAGTTGATCTAGATTCTTCATAAATATCAAAAAAATCATTGTGCAATAGAATGGAGGAGTAGTTCAATAACTTAATACTTGAAATCTTCTCATCAAAGGTTATATTTTTGCTCAAAATGATTTGCTGTTTGAATGGGTTCAAAAGTCGATAGGATTTGATTCTATTGTTAATCTCAACTATCCTCACCTTCCTTGTTTGAAAAAGGTCACTTAGAGACAAACTATGTAGTATAAGGTGGTTGGTTGAAGTGCTTTTAAGGGTTAGAGATCCCTATGTTTGTGTTAACAATGTGTTAGAATTTTTGAATCATGAGCTTGAAAAGGTTTTAGATGACCCTATTTAGTGAAATTTTGTGGAAGCGCCTTTCAAGTTATCCGGTTGGATAGTTCGCTCATCCAAAGCTGTCATATGGAGAAGTGAATTTGGTCTACGGTGATAAAATCGTCCTAAATATGGTAACATGTAGGGGAGAAATAAAGGAAAAGCCTCTACAATGCAGATTCATATCAAGCAGGATCAACGACTGAGAAGGATTCCACACAGCGGAGGTGCGAGCAAGAAGTTGGTTTTGTGATTTGTGAAGTCTATTAAATAAGTGCCATGATGGAGGGATGAGATTGATCTCGAGATATATCAATGGCTCTAAAACTTTATTCTCGGTGTACATGCTCAAACTATGAAACATTTCCATATTGTGGAAGGTGTTAAAGGAAGAAAGGATCGTACGGTCGAGGTAAAAGCGGAGATAGATATGCGGTCGTAGCGGATTCTGCGATCATAACTAGTACAGATAGATCTTGAATTTTGATATGCAAAAATATTTAGAGCCCACAAATATCAACGATTTCAAAGAGAGATCGATCTTGATCGATGTATAGGAAACATTTTGCGTTCGAAAGTTGCTCACTCGATCAGAAGAAAGAGGGTTAGCGAAATGTTAAAGTTCTCAGAGATGGACAATCCTGATGGGGATAGATTAGAGATCAACGGTGGATGTTGATCTCCCTAAATCAAGCTACGCATGTTGATAATGTTGAAGATTTAGTATGAAGAGATTGTATATCAAAGGCTTAGATTTCAAAGAAGAGGATCTACAGTGCAGATTATATGGAGGCACACAAGGGTTATGCTGCATGTAAAACTATAAAAGTGTCTACGTGAAGTTGAAAAAGGTTTTGTCTTTTTCAGAACCTTGAGATCGGAAAATACCCTAATTGCATACAGATTTCCAGTGAGGTCAGATTAGAGAACTGTGCTAAGTGACGAGGTAAGCACCCTAATACTTCCTCACTATTTTTGAAAATGGATAGACCGGAAGAGATAGAGGTAGTAGAAGTGGGAGATAATGAATAATTAGGGGTTAATAGCCGGAAGGAGAAAGAAATATTCGTAGATGACGATGTAGAAATATTTGATACTATTTTGTTGAACGAGGTGGTTGAAATGGATATAGGTAAATTGGAAGTACTTAAGGACCAAGGTAGAGATACATGTGGTGTTTTTAGCTCATTTTCCAGTTTTTCTCTATTAAATAGACCCCCCATTGCCCCAAGTTTGTTGAATGGTGTGCAGGAAATTTTTCCACCACCGAAGGATTCATCATGAATAGGTACAAATCCAAAATCCTTTGCCCATTTCGAGCTCTTGAAATTTGTAAAGCCCTCCATGTATGAGACGAATTTGTCCACACTTCCCAAGAATATGAAGAAGAAAATATTGTACAATTTTTTCAAAAATCCACAGTTGAAAGGAAGGAAGGCTTCATGAAGTCTTGTTCGCAACCCAACTCTACAGTTATCACCCTATCTTACCCCATCGACTTGAGTCTGTTTAATGAAGAAAACCAGTGGCGCATGACCTTAGCTAGTCAGTTCTTAGGTTTAGATACGGATGGCTATATCATTGAGCCATTGTTAAGTCTACTTTTTGTCTTTGGTACCTATCCGATCAAATTTGAACTCCTCGAGAAATCGTTTAAGTCATTTCATCTTAATTTTGATGAATTTCTAGCTTAGAATATTTGTTCTGAGTTAGCTAATTTCCACAACACCAGAGTGTTCAAATTTCAATCCTTTTTATTGACAATGTTCTTGTCTTACAATGAACATTATTCACAGGAACGAGGGTTAGTAATCACTAATGACATGACCAAGAATTATTGTGAATTCTTGAAATATTTGATGGCAAAGATATATGGCATCTTCTTCCAAGAAAAATTCCTCATGGTGTTTCCTGAGATAAGAGAAATGATGCAACTATCGCCTAATAAGAGGATAGGATATTGGTTTCTAACCAAATTTGAAATAGTTATAAGACTGTATGGTTTGTGCATCAACCATATATCCTTCCCTCCTTTTTGACAATCAGGATTTTTTCATTAGAATTGATCAGGAAGAGGCTCACTGTTGAAGAAGAACATATTCTAAGTTTTAGGAAAAGTTCAGGGATAAATTTTCCTTGGAAGATAGGGCCATACACAGTCAAAAGCAGAGTTTCCCTGCCACTAGTTGATAATCTACTAAGGAGCATGGGATTCTGTTATCACTCCAGGAAACTCCTCTAGGTTGTAGCTCGAGGATTCCTGGTAACTTACAATGTTTTTAGGGTTTTCTGATATGGATCAAGTCAGTTGACCTATATAACCTTTCCACTCTCAAGGCATGCATAAAACTCACTCATTTACAAGGATTTTAGTTTCAATTGCTTAGAAGTTCGACAATAAGGTGCAGGGATGGAGAACTCACTAGGCTGGCAAAGTTACATACAAAACACATGCATATAAATGGCTAAATTATGATGACGATGGTATTTATAAATCAAATAGCACTAATAAACCAATAGGATGATAGCTATCATCTTTTTAATCAATCTGAAAATGACCAAAATGCACATTCAGACATAAATACAGTAAAGAAAGAGATGATGGCTGAACAGATCACAACAAAAGAGCTTATATCATGAATAAGTAAAATGAGAAGCATGTAAGCATTATAGGCTTATGAATCCTTGAAGTTTAACCCTTATTATAAAATCGGTCTCAGGATTTATATCCTTCTACAAAAAATACAAATCCTGAAAATCCAATCTGTTTACACCAAAAATACTTGAAAGTGATAGTTTTTTCATATTAAGGTTTCAAACCCTACCTAACTATTTTTCTAACTTATGATGAAGATCTAGTTCACTGACTGAATACTAAATAACTGCAGTAGTTGCTTATAATCACCACTACTGGTTCAATGTAATTTTTCCGCCAAAAGCCAGTGTTTCGATGGTTAACTGACGTGATCTTTCTTGTTTAATCCACTGAAATTTCCTATCCTGCCGCCGCGGTTGGTGATTGGAAGTTATAACTTCTAACCCATCAGTGCCCCAGGCCTGAATGTTGCCGCAGTGTCAGCGTCTCCAATTACTAGTGTCGCGATGGTTTCTACATTGGCAATTCGAAGTTGTTTCCTATAACCTATCGGCGCCCCAAGCCTCAATGCTGCCGCAATGTTGGAGCTTTAAACCACTAGCTTTGTGATCAGAAATCAGAAGCTCTAGCTACTATCCCATCAACACCTTATATCAGAATGCTACCACTGTTTCGAAGGTGAAATGAACTAATTTTATCGCTGTTAGAAGTTATTTGACGAAGGAATCGGGACTTTAGTCCTCTATGCCGTTGATGGACAATCTTGTTATTCATCGATGCACATTGTCTCTTTTGTTTTATTTTTTCAAAAATTAATATTTTTAACTGTCATTGATTTTTCTTTATCACTACAGTAGAAGTTTGAATCCGAGCTTTAGTTCCCTCTGCTGCTGCTGTTTTGGAGGTGAAACGAACTAATTTTATTGCTATCGGAATGATTTTTGTCATTTATTGGAGGCCTTGTCCGTTGCCTTACCGACACTGTGAAGATGCTTAGTTGTGAACTCTTCGATCCGTATTCCTTATTTCTTCTGATATTCGATGATTTTCTATTGTGGCGGAACCCGTAGTCAGTCTATCTCCCACCGTTGCGGCTCCTTAGTGAACTATCTTGCCGACGGTTAGTGTTTTCAAGTTTCGATGCTTTATTTAAGTAGTGGTTCCAATTTTCAATACGTGACTTTGGTGGCATTTAGTCCTTTATACTGCCAACATTGTGGAACCTTTCAGCTTTGCCTCACCGATACATAGTCCTTAGAACCTCTGATCGCCAAAGTTTTCATCTGATTGCTGAAGCCATAGTCCATATGTCTGTCAGTGGCTAATGAGATGTTCTGATCCTCACCTAAGCCATCGAAAGCTACAACTCATGAAATTTTCATCAAAAACATAAGCTTTCAAACTTTCAGTGATATTCATATCCCTCATTGCATGAATTAGATTTTTCATACTATCGAAATAAATTATTTTGGGAGATAACATCTGGCTCCTACTTGGGGATGGGAACCTCCTAGTGAGGTCCCAAGAACCCCTGACCAAAATGCCTTTCCCTAAAAGAAACTAAGTAACTTAACACTATCCTTTATTGTTCCATTGGTCATGGAGTTTATTCTGCAAGCAAAAAAACCTACTATCTACTAATTTACAATCATAAGGCCTCATAGCCTCAAATAAAATAAAGCTTCAAGAACCTCCCATTTACTGGGCCATCAAATACCTCTTCACCTTCCAGAATATACAATTTGAAGGTGTTATTCTTATGTACCTGGGCTATCACAAAAGGGCCAATCCACAAAGAGTTGAATTTTCCATGTTTCCCCTTGTCCTGTCTAACAACATCCCACTTGAGGACCCAATCTCCGACCTGGAAGTTGTCTGCCTTTGCTCTTTTGTCAAACATGCCCTTTATCCTCTGTTGATGAGCTTCTAATATTCCTACAACTTGCTCTCTTATTTTCTATAATTTTACCAAATCCATCATCCTTCTTACCATATCATTTGGTTCATCCTCCTCTTCCTGAAAGAACTTTGCCACTAGAAGGATGAGCTGGATAGGAAAGATGGCCTCAGTGCCATAAACTAGTTTGAATGGAGAAGTCCCTATGGATCTTTTGTCTGTTACCCTATCAGCCCATAAAGGAAACTTAAGCTTTGAATCCCAGCTTTTCTGATTTGTCTCTATTAGTTTCCTGATGATTTTGACAAAGCTTTTGTTGGATGACTTAGCCAGGCCATTGCCTTGTGGGTAATATGATGTGGAGTGCACCAGTTGAATACCCACTGATTCACACATTTTAACTAATGCCCTAGCCTTAAAAGATGGTGCATTATCAGCTACTAACCTTACTGGGAAACCAAACCTGCTGAAGATATTCTCATATAAAAATCTCACGATGACTTGATGACTGGCATTTCTAGTGGGTACTGCTTCTATCCATTTGGTAAAGTAGTCAGTGGCTACTAAGATCCATTTATTCTGTCCACTAGAAGATTGATTTATTTCACCTATGAAATATAGACCCCATTGCTGGAAAGGCCCATTCATTGTAACAAGCCTAAGGGGCAAGGATTTGAGCTGATGCTTCCCAATAAATCATTGACATTGGTCACAGGCCTTTACGAAAGTGCATACATCAGCAAAGAGGACTGGCCAATAGTATCCTTCTCTTAAGATCTTGTGGGCTATGGTTTTCCAGTATTGGTGGCCTCCACATGTACTGTAATGAAAGTGATGATTGACCTGCTCTGCTTCCTCTTTATCTAGACACCTTAAAAAAATTCCAGACTAATCCCTCCAGTACAACAGTTTGTCAATTATGCAAAACTTAACAGATTTCAACTTAAGAGCTCGTGCTTGGTTAGAAGTGGGTCAGGAGAAAATTCTAATTTTTGCAAAAATTGAATGATAACTGAGTACCACTCACATGAAGATATGTTCTCAGCTACTGATGGACTGTTATTCTGATCTTGATTTACTTCTATTTCAGTTGCTACCATAGTCTGCACCTTTGTTGATTTGACACATGTGAAATTTATTCGCATTAGTTCACAGTTTTATTTGGCCATGAGTTTGGCTAGACCTAATCCCCTTACCAGCTTGGTGGGTTTCACCTCTACATCAAAATCAATGATTTTGGAAATCCACTTAGCTCTCTTCCCATAAATGGCAGGCTGAGTCAAAACATCCTTCACAGCGGCTAAAGGGACATATGCAATGACCTTTGCATGGAGAATGTAGATTCTAAAAGACTTCAAAGATTTTATGAGAGCATAAGCTTGCTTCTCAATTGGGTCATACTTCAGCTCAACATCTCTCAGGGTTTTGCTAAAAAAAGCAATTGGATGATCAAGACCTTCATCATTCTTTTGTAATAGTACAGCTGCCACTGTGTCATAAGATGCAAAAGAGAAAATGTAAAAAACCTTGGTGTAGTCAGGACTAATCAGGGTTGGGCCCCCCATGATGGCTTTCTTAATGTCTTCAAAATAATTTCTTTCCTGGTCAGTCCACTTTATTTTTGCATCCTTTTTTTTAACATGACTGTTATGTGCTTTACAACCTCAGAGAAATTAGGAATGAATCTCTTGAAAAAGTTTATCTTTCCTAGAAAGGACTGAATGTCTCTTTTTGACCTTGGTATTAACAGCTGCTGAATTGCTTCCACCCTTACCTGATCGATCTTTACACCTTCAGCTGAGACTATGTGGCCCAGGAGCTTTCCTTCATTGAGTGCAAACTCAGACTTCTTGGGGTTCAATGATATTCCATACCTTTTGCACTTCAGAAATACCTTCCTTAAATGTTGTAAGTGGTCATGATGGCTGTGAGAGTAAACTGTTAAGTTATCCAGATATATCAGCACAAATTTATCTTTTAGCCATACAAAAGCTAGGTCCATGGCTCTTTGAAAAGTAGCCCCAACATTTATTATCCCAAATGGCATTTTAGCATACATGAAGGTGCCCCGGGGGGTGGTAAAGGTAGTCTTTTCTTGGTCATCAGGGTGCACAACAACTTGGTTGTATCCAGAGAAGTCATCAAGGAAGGACATAACTCTAGCCCTCAATACTTTCTGCAATAGGTGTTCCATCTTGGGAAGTGGATAGTTGTCCTTCTTGGAACACTTGTTCAGGTTTCTAAAATCCACACACAACCTAATTTCTCTATTTTTCCTTCTTACCACTACTAGGTTTGCAATCCACTTGGAATATCCGAGGGGAACTATGACCTTGGCTTTAAGGAGCTTGTGGATCTCTTTTTCAATCATTGCTAATAGGAGAGGGCTGATGGATCTTAGATTATGTTTGAAAGGAATGGTGTCCTTCTCCAAAGGAATTCTATGCTGGATGATATTGGTGTCATAAGTTTTTAGGTCACTATACTCCCAGGGAAAAACTTCAGCAAACTCTTTTATCAAGATGCAAAATTTAGACTTATGATCAGCATTTAACCCCATGGAAAGATTTATCAGTTTAGGACGGCTTTGGCTGCCTATGTTTTGCTCTTGGATAGAAGGGTCTAGATCCTTTTTAGCAGGCTTGAGAGGGATGTCATTGTGATCAAACAGTTCTTCCAGTGGTACTAGACCTCGGGGTATGTAGTTGTTGGGAAATTGGACAATATTTTGCTCAGTCACTTTATCTTTTAACTTGAGCTGTTTGTATTCCTCCATGTTAAGGTTTTCCTGGTCTATGTGTATGTCAGAGAATTCATCTACTAACTAAATGAATTTACTAAGCTCGTCATCATTCTCAAACACCCTCCAAAATTTTACATTGTCTGGTAGAGAGGGTCTGTACTTGACCTAAACATCATAGCTGAGCTTAGGGGGTAAAGGAGGAACAAACAGACTTGTAGAGATGGCCAGGGAATCAACCAGGTGATTCAAATCCCTAGGAATATATGAAAGTTCAAAAAACATAAAGGAGTCTTTGAGTTTCCATACCTTGTCCCTGTAGACCTTCAATCTGATATTTTTTGTCTGAAAAGCGTTGTTGACCTGCTGTATGATGAGGTCTACGTCTCCAAAAATATTCATGCACATGATCGCCATACCCTTGGCAGCTTTAACTCCTAGCAGCAAGGCTTCATATTCTGCTACGTTGTTCGTGGTTTTGAAATCAAGCTTATAAGACAGGTGAATGTTTTCCTTAGATGGGGAGATCAATACTACACCCGCGCTTGCTGATCTTTGAGCGCTAGCCCCATTAGAATACATGGTCCAAATTGTCGTTGTTACTTATTCAGGATGTTGGTGGGTGGTCTTAGTGAGATGAGCTGACGTCTACTGATTATCATCTATTTGCAAAATGAAAGACCCAAAATCAGTGTCCACTGCGTAGATGGGGTGATTCACTAAGTGGCTCTCCTTGCTTATAATGTATGCTAGCTGATTTTCTCTGTACAGCCTCTTAGTCTCCCCTCCAAACATGGGAATGGTGGCATATGTGAGATCCATCTGAAGGGTGCTACCTAGTCTTTTTCTCCATGACCAAGACAGCAAGAGGCCAAATTTTGGAGGAATATCAGCCACTACAATGTCCATCATTACGCTTTTCGAAGGTAGATGCGTTAAGTTTACAGCAAGGTCTTTGATGAGGCCCAAGCACTTGAAATTCCTGGAGTCAAAGGAGAATAAATCATGGTAGGGATTGGTGATGCTGAGGCCAATCTCATCCATCACAGCCTTTGGAATTAGGTTATGAGTGGCTACTAAATCCAACAGGCAGTTATAGAGGATTTTATCATGGATGTTCAAGGATATATAGAATGGTAGGTAGGAGTCCTTTAGGTCTTCGATCATGGGGCCCAGGGTTACAACATGATTTTCATCTTGCAATTTCACAAAGTCGGTGTCAATGTGCACCTTGGAGTGAAGGGAATTCCGAATGGAGGTTTTGAATGCATCATTCTTCATTAGCTCAATTAAAGGGAAAGGGATTTTCAGTTTTTGAATTTTAGACTCAAGGTTGAAGGAATAATGCAGCCTATCTGGAAACCTTATCTCATGAGCTATAGCTTTGAGTTGGACTTGATCAGGTGTGGCTGAAGGTGTTGGTTTATGCAATGCTTTGGATGGGATAGCCACTTTCTTTGGTAAAACAACAACCTTTCTAGCTGGTGCAGTAGGCTGCTTGATAGGCACAACATTCTTCTTGAGGGGAGAAACTATCCTAGACCTCAGTTTGTAACCTCCCTGACCATCAGCCTGATAGACAGCCTCTTCAGTGATCTGCTCATTAATCAGGGCTTCCTCATATTCTGCCTCTGTCAGAAAATAATAGTCCACCTCATCCTCCATGCAGTGGATATTGTCTTCAGCTTCTCCTTCTTCTTCAACGAATTCTGGATTTTCTTCTAATACAACATTTTGAAATGGAGCTCTTATCCTCTGATCTTCCCCTAGATTTCTCTCCCTTCTGAGAATCTGAACTGGGGGGTTTCCTCTTCTATAAGGAAAAAAATTTGGGTTTCAAGGAGCAAATTCACTTGGCCCTTTAGCCCTTGTAGGTAGATGTCCTTGGTTCTTCAATTTAGAGATTTCAGTAGTTAGGTTATCTAACAGTTTGGTCATTTTTTCAATCTTGTTCTCTGATGCTGAAGCCCCACTATAGTCTGTTGGCTGATTTTTCCTGTCTATCTTCCCTTTTACCTTCTGAGATGCTAGAATGTTTGACTCTACCTCTAGGGCAGCATCCTGCATGAGTGATAAGGAAACAAGCCTCCTTTCTCTAAGAAGCAAGAAGAAGTTAGAGTCAAAGGAATTTGCATAAGTTATCCTAGCTGAGGTATCAGTGGGCTGAATTTCGGTAGGGATCTTGCTGTACATATTGTTGAATCTCTTGGTAAAGTTGGAGACAGACTCCCCATTTTCTCTTTTCAGGTTGCTGAATTTTGTGATATAGTAGAGGTGGTCCCTCATTTCTCCCCAATGCTTTAGGAAAATGTCATCTAGGGCCTCTATGCCTGCCACTGATCTGGCAGGAAGTTCCTTGAACCACTTCCTAGCCTGGCCATCTAGGCTTTGCACAAAAACCGTAGTGCATACATCTTCTTGTTCTATGTTAATATTTTTAGCATAACTATAAAAAGCCTCTAGATGTTCTTCAACAGTGAAATCCCCTTCCCCTGTAAACTTAGGCATATACATGAGATAATCCCTAGTAGGCATGGCTGCGAGAGGATTTGGGAGAATTAAGGGTGCATACCTAGCTACCAGGATCCTTTCCATCTTGGTCAATTGAGGGGAAACCATATTGGAAATGGGTAGGGATAGGGCTGTGGAAGGAAGCACTGATGAAGATACTTGCTGAGAAGGTGGTGTTATACTTATCCAAGTGGAGTCACCGGGAATTGGATATTCACAAGCAATAATGCTTGAAGATGCCCAACCCCTAGATTTTTCTGATGTATCTAAAAATTCCCAGGAATTAAGAGTTTCAGCAGAAGAAATAATAGCCAAAAGATTTCTTGAAATACTTGGTGTAGATTTTTGTGCAGCACTGCTGGTCTATCTTACTAAAGCCCTGGATTTCCTCAAAATTTCTTCTGATTCTGAAATAGGTGTTGCTAGTGGCCCCTTTGGGTTTGCTCTGGTACTTGGTCTTCTTGAATCCACCTTATATCAATGGAGTCACCAGATAGATGATTAAAACCATAATAATGTCCTAGCTTTGTCTATAATCAAAGCATGGATCTATGTCGTCTCCCAGAGAAGCTGAGCTTCAATCTCCTCTCCCCGGCAACGGGGCCAGTTTGTTATCACTCCAGGAAAATCCTCTAGGTTGTAGCTTGAGGATTCCTGGTAACTTATAATGTTTTTAGGGTTTTCTGATATGGATCAAGTTAGTTGACCTATATAACCTTTCCACTCTCAAGGCATGCATAAAAATCACTTGTTTACAAGGCTTTTAGTTGCAATTGCTCAGAAGTTCGACAATAAGGTGCAGGGATGGAGAACTCACTAGGATGGCAGACTTACATACAAAACACATGCATATAAATGGATAAATTCTGATGAGGATGGTATTATAAATAAAATAGCACTAATAAACCAATAGGATGACAGCTATAAACTAAGTTAATCAATCTGAAAATGACCAAAATGCACATTCAGGCATAAATACAGTAAAGAAAGAGATGATGGCTTAACAGATCACAACAAAAGAGAATATATCATGAATAAGTAAGATGAGAAGCATGAAAGCATTATAGGCTTATAAATCCATGAATTTGAACCCTTATTATAAAATCGGTCTCAGGCTTTATATATAGCCTTCTACAAAAAATACAGATCCTAAAAATTTGATTTGTTTACACCAAAAATACTTGAAAGTGATAGTTTTTTCATATTAGGGTTTCAAACCCTACCTAACTATTTTTATAACTTATGATGAAGATCTAGTTCACTGACTGAATACTAAATAACTGTAGTAGTCGCTGATAATCACCACTACTGGTTCAATGTAATTTTGCCGCCAAAAGCCAGTGTTTTGGCGGTTAATTGACGTGCCCTTTCTTGTTTAATCCACTGAAATTTCCTATCCTGCCGCCGCGGTTGGTGATCAAAAGCTATAACCTATAACCTATTGGAGCCCCAGGCTTGAATGTTGCCTCAGTGTCAATGTCTCCAATTACTAGCGTTGCGATGGTTTCTACATCGACGATCGAAAGCTGTTTCCTCTAACCCATCGGCGCCCCAAGCCTCAATGTTGCCGCAATGTCAGAGCTTTAAACCACCAGATTTGCGATCGAAAATTGGAAGATCTAGCCACTATCCCATTAGCTCCTTAGACCGAAACGCTGCCGCTATTTCAGAGGTGAAACGAACTAATTTTGTCGTTGTCGAAAGTATTTTGACGAAGGAATTGGGACATTAGTCCTCTATGCCGCTGATGGACAATGTTGTTATTCACCGGTGTGCGTTGTCTCTTTTGTTTTATATTTTCAAAAATTTATATTTTTAACTGTCGGCGATTTTTCTTTATCGCTATCAGAGGTCAGTAAAAGTTTGAATCGGAGCTTTAGTTCCCTATGCCGCTGATGTTTCGAAGGTGAAACAAACTAATTTTATTGCTATCAGAATGATTTTTGTCATTTATCGGAGGCCTTGTCCATTGCCTTACCGACATTGCGGAGATGCTTAGTTGTGAACTCGCCGATTCATAGTCCTTAGTTCTTCTGATCGCCAATGATTTTCTATTGTGGTGAAACCTGTAGTCAGTCTGTCTCCCACCGTTGTGGCTCCTTAGTGAACTATCTTACCGATGGTTAGTGTTTTCAAGTTCCAACGCTATATTTAAGAAGTGGTTTCGATTTTCGATACGTGACTTCAGTGGCATTTAGTGCTTTATATCGCCGACATTGGGAACCTTTCAACTTTGACTCATTGATATGTAGTCCTTAGAACCTCCGATCGCTGAATTTTTCATCTGATCATGGAAGCCGTAGTCCGTATGTCTGTCAATGGCTAATGAGATGTTCTGATCATCGCCTAAGCCACCGAAAGCTACAACTCGTGAAATTTTCATAAAAAATATAGGCTTTCAAACTATCAGTGATATTCATATCCCTCATTGGATGAATTAGATTCTTCATACTATCAAAATAAATTATTTTTGGAGATAACAGATTCGTTTTGGGACAGGCCATAAATTATGACCCACACCAGGTGATTTCCAAAAGGAGACAGGCTAATAAAAACAAGCCATTTAAGTACACAAAAATAGCTATAGTTATGGAAGGTGTGAATTGGGATGATTATCCTAATCTCACCATAAAGGAGTTCAGAATGGGACAAAACTCTGCCTCATCCCTGGATGGAGAAAATTCCTCCGAAATGGACCTATCCAACATAGTTACAATGGCTAGAGATGTTTCATCATTGGTGATTTTTTTGGAGAATACTAAGAAGAGAGACCATGTAGAACCCATGGATACTGATGATATAGACACTGCCAGCATGACAAAAAAGCATAAAGTGGAACTAGAACAACAGATAGTGCAGTTAAAAAGAAGTGGTATGAGAGGCCATATGAAGATGGGTAGTGGAAATGGAAAACAAAAACAAGAAGAACCCATAATAGTTGGGTTAGAACTACAAGAGTATGTATTTGATGGGAAGGCCCCAAGAAAATATGTTTCTAAAGAATATTTTCTAAACACATATAGAGAGACAGTCGATAAAACCTTGGATGAGACAATGAGGTTATATGATGAAATAAGGCAGTTACCTGGGCCAAGCGTAGCATTGAAGAATGTGAGAGATCATGATACAGACACCCTAAGTCTAGTCGTGTCAATGGGTAATAAAGTGTCAGAGGTCAGGGTGAACCTAGGGCAAGTTCATACTCCATATATCATATACCTTAATAGAGAAACCGAGGATATCCTGAATACTAGACTGCTAAAAGCCACTTTACATATGTCCAAGCTGGAGTCTAGTAAAACAGAGACTCAATACCTATTGAGGAAAGTGAGAGTTGAAAACAAGGGTCTGAAGGTCCAATTTCAAAAGTTGTAAGACGAATCGGTGAAAGTGGATGGACATGCAGATAAAGGAGCATTGGATCAAAAGTTGCTGGATGAGAAAGAAAAAGAAATCCAAGTGCTTAAAAAGAAGTTAAAAATCCCTTCTTCCTAGCTCATTCAAACCTATGAGTTGATTGAGTTCGAGAAGGAAAGGGAGGCTTTAAATATTGAGTTAACTGATTGCAAGGCTAGACTTTTGAAGCTCGAGGATAAAGAGAGACAATGGGAGAAGGAAACTAAGTTGCTAAAGGAAAGTGAAGAGGGTATGAAGGTTAAGCTAGAAGCCAAGGAGAAGGAGCTACAAGAGAAAGGTGAAGCGATGGAAATCCCCTCCATTGTACCCAATACAGAGACAGAAACTGCCTCCTTGGCTAGTGCTATTTCTTAGGTAAAGCTAATGGATGTAGAGCTTACTCGATTAAAGCAACAAAATAATAATTTGGAAGACATAGCTTTGAAAAGGGAAGAAGAGAGAAAGAAATTGGCAGAAAGATGTCAGGAATTGCTAGAAAAAAATACCAAGTTAAATAAGCAAGTGACCGACCAAATGGCCCTGCAAGGATGCTGGCATATGATCTGGGATAAAATCATTTTAGAAGCCGACAAGTTCAGACCTTATTTAAATTTCATTTCAAATAAGGAGAATGCCTTGGAAATGGCCAAGAAAAAGATCTCAATAGTAAAGGGAGAATTGCATAAAAGACTAGTGGGTGTAGCTGAGAATGCTGTTAATTTTGTAAGTATCTTTTCAGACAAACACGGCTGCATGTATGATATCCAAAACAGATTGGCTGTTATTTCAGGAGTTAGGAAGGTAATTGGAAAATAGAGAATTCTGGATACTGTACAAGCCAAAATTGATATTATAGATCACAAAGTAAAAGTGGTGATCGAATTATTTAAAGCACTGGCCGTAAACAAGGGGATTCCTTTCTTCTGGGAAGAAAAAGGACCTTTGTTGACTTAGGAAGAGTATCTGGATAAATTGATCCTTCTTACGGATGATCACAATAGTTTCAGGGATATGCAGCACACCCTGTCGCGCCTCGTTGTATTTGAACAATTGGCTGGAGCATTTGAATTTTTAGCTGATTTTAAAGCCACTTGTGCGGCAGTACCTAATTTCTTGTACACAGAGAATATGGAGCTCAAAGTACTAGCACACAGCATGGCTATTGTGAATTTACCGGGTCTAGATTTGTGCAAGTCAATTTAATTGTATGGGTCAAACAAGCTGAGATTACAACCTTAAAGATCTCAAGGGAGGAGGCCTGAAAAGTTTTCTTCAAGGTGTACTTGTTTGCGGTCATCCTTCTCAAGTTTTGTGCAGTTGTCAATGCTTGAGATATATAGAAAAAAGGCTTTTAGCCTATTTCTTTTGATATTTTGCAGTTTATTTCTATCTTATCTAAATCATGGTGTATATGCCACATTCAAGTTTGTTAGAAGTTTGTTCTTCGGTTCGTAACTAATTTTGATTATGAGGTCGGTCGAAGAGGTTCGAAAACATTATAAATATACCTCTTTCATAGGAAGAAAGGGTTGAAACTCGAGTGATTTTGGATTTGTATGTATTCAAGCTTTTCTTAATAAAATTACAGATATGGAGTCGATCTTTTTCGAGGGATTCATGTGTTGTTCCATATTACAGTCTCTCCTTTCTTTCTCTGGTGAATGTTTTCCTTTTTATCTATTCATTGTGTTTTATTTCACTTCTGGAATGAGTGTATGATAGTTTAGAATTCATAATCGTATGCTTTAGCTATTCTTTTCAAAGGTCCACAAACCATTTCTTCTAAAGTTAATACATAATTCATTTTGTAATGCTCTGTGTTAATGGTTTGCTCATGTTCTTCACTTACCACCAGAAAACCAATATTTGATTGTAAATGAATGGCTATCTTTCCTCTGCGTTAAATTCTCCTTGCATTAAGTTCTATTATATATGTATTTCACATCTTGACTCCATATCCCAATGGTCCTATATCTCGTTTCAACCAATATTATAAACAATACACATTTTCATCTGTATATATCTGGAATTGTTAATATTTGGTGAGAGATCCATCTCGAGAGAGAAGAAAGCCATTCTTCCCTTCAAAAGTGGTTTTTTTGTTACGTGGGAATACTCCTTTCACAACCTTTGCTGGATTTCTAGTGCTAGCAAACTAGCACCATCTTTGGGGATGAAGGTTCAAATATTCCCTAAGCATGAACGACATGGAGCAGATTTGATTGTAAATGATGAATAGTAGTCAGACCATCAAAAATGTTGTACGTTTTTCACCTGGCGACTCCACTGGTGATATGATCCAGAGATCTAGTTTTCAAAGAAGTTGGTAGGCTCCACTGGGGAAATGAGCTCATTATAAAAATATAGAAATGCATGATCAGAGGATAAGGTACTTGGGTTTCATTTTCCTCCAAGATGTTTTGTCCTTTTTTATAAATCTTTTATTATCTATTCCTAAGTCTATTAAAACATTTTTTCAATATGCCTTACCCCGAAAACAGAACCATGAATTTACTCCGGTATATCCTTCTTTAGAAATTGAAAGTCCTCTCTCACACTATACATTTGATCTTGATCGAAATATTTCATTTGAAACACATGACCTTAAAGGCCACCCTTGTGAAACCCATGGAACCTCAATGGACAATACTTACATTCCACCTAGCCTTGTTTCCTCCACTACCCCAAATCGGTACATACCCATTCACTTACCTCTTGTTCTTCATGATTTCCCTACAAAACATTACAAATACCATCCCACGGGGTCTTCACTTAGTGAAACCATGCCATAGCACATTCCTTCATGGCATATGAAATAATACCCCTATTTTCAAAAAATATTGGAAAATACCTCCCAAAATCATTTTTTTTAACCCCTTCCCAATATGCCTTCCCAATTTAAAAAGAACCCTATTTTCACTATATATTGCATGTATCCGTTTTTTCATTTACATTTTTTATACCCATTTATATTTCTACCTAGTATATTGACATGATACCCCACATGCATTCTACATTGCATCTTTCTTCTTTCGATGTATATTGTGGATGCACATTACTTCACCCACAATGATCAACATCACAGAGATCACATTCATTTCCTAAATTAACACTAGTTTGTCATTTTTTTCTAGGTTCCTGCACAAGATCAAAGCTTAAGGCAAAACCATACAATATGAAAATGTTCAAATCAAAGTTCTAGATAGGGATAATGAGTGGATGACCTTCGACATGATTAACATTAATAGTGTGTTAATTGTACATATACAACAAATACATTTTTTTCCAGGTGCCTGAAAAAAATCAGAGCTTAAGATGAAAACATACAACGTTGTGTTTAAAATTTTGTAACATGGCATATAGAGTGCACCCTTTTCAGGACATTATTCAATGGTCACATACTCATCATGTCTCACATAAATACTCCAAAGTTTAAAATGATTAACAGTTGACGAGGATGGATGTTCAAAAACCCATTGGCAACAATTAAAGACTTGCATTGGCATCGTCTTCTAAAATGTCTTTTTCATAAGGTATTTCAGTAAATTCACATTCCAAATCTGCTAAAACTCTTCACAAGTTTCGTTATAGTTGGGTTCTATACCAAGTAGTGGCTAACTTTAAAATCTTGATGTCATAATTCTTTTTATGTTACCTCGATAAACAAGCTATTGTCTATTTATGACATCAACTGCTAGCCACATATAATTCCACATAAAATGCAGGTAAAGTGATATATGGCCAAATACTAAACCAGATGAGGGATTGGATGCTGAACATAGCATCCAACCAAAATCAATATCCATGAGCTTAAAAGAACACATTTGTTGTCAACTACATCTATAGCTCAAGCAATTGTGAGAGTATTATCCTTCCCACCCAAGATCAATTTCCTCAAGTGACATGTTGAGCTCTTAATGAGTATATTAGTGTATTGGCCTTGATCCCTAAAGAATCCAGTTCACCCTGGGTACCATCGTCCGAATGAGAAGTACCTAGTGGGTTTCCCTGGGGACATGTATTGCACGGAACAAAAAACAAATGCATTTACTGTATGTAATGTGGTCTCTCTATGAGGAATTTATTAGAATGGGAATTCATGGAGATACATTTGCGAGCCCATATAAGAGGCTGGATTGAAACTGGGCCTTAAAAATCATGTACTTCCTAGTTAGCAAAGTTAAATATGGCTCATGTGACTATAATAAACAGTAACTGGTAAAATCTTAGCCACTAGACCAAACCTGCTTTGTAAAATATTTTCTCGCACTTTGGTAAATCAAAATAGGTTTGGTAAAAATATCATGAGATACGTTTGCATGCCAAGGAATCTTGTTAAGAATGATCAAACTAAATGCAACTCAACTCTGGATTTTTATCTTCCTTTATGTAGCTAACAAGCTAGTTTAATCTTCTCTTAATTATAACTGCTTGAGCAGAGCAACGACCAAACCATTTCACATTGCAGGTTACTGGAGATAAAGTGTAACTAAATGACAAGATATGTTAAATTGGGATTTAAAGAAAAAAACTACGGGTACTTTCTCTTATATACTTTAATATGAATTAATAACCCATTTGTTAAGTCACCTTTAATAACAAATATATGACTGTGTTATGCAAAACAGCCCCAGGGTTATGAAAACATATATGGGTAGGTTCTGGCTGTAGTTCATGAACTCAGTTTTCTATACCCATGCATATGGTGTTTAATTGCAAAACCTGTGTTGCAAAAGAAGCCCATTTTTTCTTGATACATAAATAAGTCATAATTATGCTTTAATATTGGCAATCAATCTTGAACATGATAAATGAAGTGTTGAGATGGGAGAAGATCCTGTTCTGCAGCAATTGAATTGAGATTCAAGAACACAATTTGATTTCCTGAGTCCTTATTGATTATATAAGAACAAAACAGTGATCAATGTTCCCATCAAATAACATAATGAACATGAAATGTATTTTGCCAATTGTACAATTGAATAAAAAGTACATATGATGCAATTCAATTTCCTTTCCATCATGACAAATAATATGCAAAACACCTGGGAAAAGGACACATCCAACTATATATGAGCATCACGAACAAATACCCCACCTCCAGGAATGGAAGTTGCAACGTATGTTTTCATACAGGATGGTAGTTGAAACCAGGTTGGATACTATTGGAATCCAATATCATGTATCTTTCCCTTGTTCTAAATGTCTCACTACCCAAACAATGTAACTACACTATCCAAGAAATGTGATTCCACCCTTCTGTGGTGTCCAGGTATAAACAAATGTTCACTTTTAGATGAAAAAATATATTTCGATCTTTCTCCTCATGGCTTAGTTGTAGACAATTCTCTCCCGCATGAGAAGGAATTTTGTTGTTGGAAGAACAAAATTTGGATTTTCTCCCTGAAGCTCATGTGAAAACAAGAAAATGATTCTGATGCTCTCCTTCCATTCTTATCTTTCCTGTATGTTCAACCTTCAATGCTTCTCACATATACAACTTGGTAAGGGATTGGCGTAGAAGTTTTCCTCCAATTTTGGGAAATCCCCAGATTCTCTTGGATAAGGAGCTCCTTGTCAGTCAGAGTGTAAATTATTCAATTTGGATACACATTTCTTCCATGAAATCTGACCTTGATCGAAATTATCTGTTAGTTTCACTAGATTTTGCCTATCATACAAGCCAATTAGTAAAAATTTCTGAAGCATAACGAATTTATAAGCATGGTAACAAAATTGATCTTTGAAAATATTAAGAGGTACTTGTCTGGACTGATAGTTTCCTGAAACCTTCAAACTGCCTATGCCCTTGCACTAATTTTGCCACGTTCCCAACATAAGTATAAAAAAAACCATCACTTTCTAGAGCTATAATATAATCCAATGCGGCAAGCCTGTTCTGATAGTTTTCAAAAGTGTTGAACTCCTCTTCTATAGCTAGAGTTGAATGGGTAAAGAAATTGGGAAATTCATCATACAGAACTTTCATGCTGTCACTCCAAAAATTTTCCCCTGCTACAATGTAAATGTTTGTTGTGGATGGAAATCCTAAGGATTTCAAAAGAAGTGCAGTCTCACGGGGAGTCATAGGACAACCTCCTTGTGTCCTTTTCTCCTCACCATCAATATATTTCTCCTTCCAGTGATTGAATTCATATCTCATTTTTTTAAGCTCTTCTGCTTCCCATGATGTCAAGTTATGCGCAAAACCAATGAATGACAGCATGTCCTTCTCATATCTACACCATTGTGAGAATAAAGGAAACAAACTAGCAAATCAATATATGGAATATGATGTGCACACATATTCATATGTACACCCGGTGCATGACAAAAGGTTAAAAACATGCACTGCAGTGGAATCTATAAGCATATCACTCATTCATTTTTCATTGTGTACACTACATCATGAAGTTATTTACTGTACCTTAAATGAAGTGCAATGTAATAATTTCCATCCTTCCAAATCTTGGACACCAAAGTATTTCCAAGTTCTTCAATGGATGTTGTATATCTCAAGGCTTGATAATTTGCACAACACCTCAGCTTTTGAATGGAACTAGGAATACCATTATTGGCAAGTCAGGAATCTGTGTGAGTGAAGTATAGGATCTTGTGCTGCTTCAGCAAGGGAAGTAATTCTGTGTTGTAATAAGAGGTCTGCATTAATATATTTCATGATAAGAAACCATAATAATTAATTATAGACACTTTACAAGTAACAAAGATCACTTTTGTGAATGGCCTGACCTTTGACCAAGATACATGATATTTTTTTTAAGGTTCAACTTTTGCATACAAAGATGGTAGGGACTCCACAATGTTGATGTCATCTTTCAGAGTGTCGATAAAGTGGATCCAATCAAAAAGATCCTTGAAGTCACTGCAGAAAATATGAATTTAATAACCCATAAATGTTTTAACAAATTCAAGGACTTGAATGTTTGAATGGCAAAAAATTTAGGACTAATATACCTTGGATCGGTCCAAAAAGAAGAATGATCCAAAGAAGGAATAACAAGATTTACATTTATGATTCTTACAACATCAACCATGTCACATATTTGTAAAGTGGAATGCAAAAACATAAACGAAACTCTTGCTTCTCAATACTTCATTTGAAATGAAATAGAAATTAGGACCTAGTTCATATATTACAGTTTATCTGAAGTTGACAGACAAATCCTTTTAGGAATTTGTAAATGAATGGAAACCCCAAGCATTAATAGCCATGTTAAACATACCCCAATTTGCATTTGATTCAAACCACCATTTGCATTGACCAGAAGGTATCCATTTGTACCCAAACCAGGCCCTAAAAATAAGAAACAAAATAATAATTGCATGACTCAACAATACAATGGAAACTTGATATATTTATTTGGTAGTAATCTATAAGTCAGAAGCAATGTCAACATAAACTTACTTCTAAAACTTTTGGAGCAAACAATACACTGCTCAAAATTGTCACTTTTTGGTTTCAACCAGAGTGCTGAATTCTGTAAGGTTGCAAAAAAAGCTAATAAATATTGGGTTTGTAGTTACAAGGAAACGATAGCTTCACAAATAGTTGTCATTGGGCCTTTGGAAAATGATAAGCTCTTCACTGACCACGTCACATGACCAAGGTCTGCTACCCAGATAGTATAAATGTTTTTGAAAGTCTATGATAACTACTTTCCAACTTGTTTGAATTATTACCTTTTCCAATATTAAGCATGCACGAACCCATTTTAAGTGCAAAGAAACTAAATTTTCTTAATGTTGTTACATAGCCCTTTTCCCATCTGTTGAACACTTCCAATGCATCTACAAATGGATAGGATTGTTACTGTATGAAGCTAATTTTTACTCTAAAATAAAATTAGGATTAGATCTGAACTATCCTAGGCTAAACCAAATGCAGGAAACAACCCTAGATTTCAAGTTTTGGATACTTGAATTTGCTCTGCTTTGTCTATTTGATTTGAAATTGCATCTGATGACTCAACCCACATATATTTCCCAGTATCACTTTCCTCCGTAAGGTGTTCAGCCATCTCGTATTCATAATTTGGTAATGTTTGTATACTTGATAAAGTACAAGAAAGATCCTAACAACAACCTGAGTAGAGCATAAGATAAGAAGATGCTAGAGTTTCGGATCTTTGAAAACCATGCCAAATAGTAGCATACCACAATCTGCTTCTTCCATTAAAATTTTGTCCCTCAACAATATCAAGAAAACAAAGTGCAATAAAAAAGAAGATTAATCACACAAATACCAGAAAAATCATCATCAAAATGGTATGTAACACATAGTAATGATAACTTATTACCAAGTGCAATAAAGGGAACATGTCACTACCACAGAAAATCAAGTGTAAGGGGTAACCTTGACATTGACTAATTATAATTAACTAATTATTACAAAACCACTGAGGCTTACAATACTCAACAGCGGATTCTCTCAGTTTGCTATGAATATAAATTTTGTTTTTGATCTGCCAAAATAAGAATTATATCAATTTTAATGGAGCTCCTGCAGTTAGAGCATTTTCACAGGTTGACAGGGTGGTTGTGTGTCAACCTATCTTTGCAGATCACAATGGAAGTTCAAAATATTGAGCTTGATGTTGGTCGCCATAAGATCCTAAATTACTAGTGTGGGGTCCCTGCACCATGAGCTGGGAGCCTCCTACTCCATCTATGGTTCCCTGAATCCCCTTGCAAAAATTGCAATGGAATAGTGGGTAGACCAAAAATAGGGTTGGCAGAGTGCTGAGAGAACCACCACAGTCATCCTCAAGCCGAAAACAGGGAACTGACTGAAAGAGTTCCTATGTTGGCCCTGGTGATTTTGGAAGCTAAGAAGCAACTGCTGCAGGGGAATGACACATAGTGATTGGTTTCTCACATACCAAACCACAGTTGGATGGTTAGGGAGTGTCATGCAAGAATAATGAAAATGATTCAGTTGGACTTTGGCATGGTTCTTGTAGTAGCATAATATTCCAGTATTATGTTCTTTGTCCTTGATACATTCGGTTCTGCACTCGCTATTATGGCCTTTTAAATTTTTGCACTCCTTGACTTATTTGTTCACAGCAACTTGGGATTTGATAAAAAAATTCTCAAATGTGGTAGTCAATATTGTTATGCCATAGAAATTGGGGCAAGGAAGGCCCTCACAATGAGTTCTTGGTTGACTGACCTTGTAACCTCTTTTCCCTTTGGCATCCAAAACTCTTATGAGTTTCTGAGAGCATTTGTAAAGCTCCTCTGAGTATTCTCTGCAGTCTTCCTTCGCTACCTCCACTTATATAGTTGTTCACTAAAATTGTCATGGAACATGGACCTTCAATAGCATGTAATACTTCTACATTTTTGGAGAAATGGAGACTCCCTAGATTTGGGACCAGTGGAAGATACATCCTTTGCATCACAACTGTACCTATTCCAGATTTGAGTTTTCTGGGCAGATAAAATAATTTGAGTGGATCTACCTGAAATGGGGAAGGCCAGAGAAATGGCATGCACCATGAGATTGAATTCTAATTGCAGAGAGGAAGGATTGGTTGATCATTGATAATACAAAAGCAATGACCCATGACATGGAATCGTTCTTGTGTATATGGGCATATGCATGCAACACAATGATCTATATTCTAAATAGCCTCACAAGATATTTAACAATAGAACATCCAAGGAAGCCTTCACTAGTGATAAGCCTCAAGTATCACTCTTTGGTATAGTTGGTTGTCATGTTTATATGCATGTCTACTTGATGAAAATAGGACTAAGTTTGAACCTTCAAGCATCATGGATATATTTGTTGGTTATGGTGAGACCTCTATTGCTACCGCAACTGTCCTCCCCAAATTTATTCTTATTTAAATTCTGGGCCCCTCCTCATCATTTTTCCTGGTTGGGTCGTTAAAATGCTTGAGCCTCTCGAGCATATCCTCTTTTTCGTTTTACTTTGAAAATTGGATGCCAGCAGGTTTATTCATTGCCATGTTCAATTTCAGTTAAGTCATGGATTTCTGGCTGTGAAGAAGTAAAATTTTGTTCTTTAGGGAAGCCTTCGCGAAGAAAGCGATTTTGGTTGTCAACGCTGCTCAGATCCTGGATTTTTCCCATAATCGGGCCTTATTTTGCTGTTGGATCGGAAGCTGCAAAGTATCAGCCTCTCCGCCGTTGCGGCTCCAAGATCTTTTCTCCGTCCGAAGTCTGAACCCATCCGACGCCCGATTCATTTTAGCCTTCGATCACTTGCCCGTAGCCTCTCCTCCTCTGCCGTTGTGGCTGGGTGATCTCTTCCACTCCTGATCTAAGTGTCTTCCTATGTCCGACTAAGTTGTCCCGTCTGCCCTGCATATCCTCTAACCCTCCTCCTCCGCCGCTGCGGCTCCTAGAGTCTTCTGGTTTCCGAAACTAAAAACTGTCTGACGTCCGATTTATGGCATATCCCGCCCGCGTTTCGCTTGGCTGTGACTTAAGCCTTGCCCGACGTTGCAGCTGGCAGATCCTCCTGGCCCCCGAGCTCCCTTCCTCCTGACTGCCGACTTGAATTTTTCCCACCAGTGACCATAAGATATTTTTCTAGGCCTGTATGTAGTGCACCCAGCCTTTTCCTTGTAAGATGGTTGTTAATTGATAATATTTATTGTTGAACCATGCTCGTGAATTGACTGCAGGAAGTTTCAAGGAGACTGGTCAATCCACCGCGATAAGAAGAAAGACTAACCCGCTCGGCGGAGGTCTGACTGAAACGAGGCAAATGGAGAATAAAGTCCGAAGCTGTAAAGGCATGATCCCAGAAACGGATCAGTTACCAAGTATTTCATGATCACCTACTGATAAGAGATCGGAATATGAAGCGTTGAAGAAACTGAAAGACCATGCGTCTAGGGAGGAAAACGAGGCACTCAGTAGTTGTAGTTTAAATATTGGAAAGGGGGAAGAAGAAAGGGATTTTTCCCCTGGAAAATTTTGTAAATGTTTGCTTGTAAGAGGAACTACTTCGTTTTGCAAAGGAAACTGCAATTTTTTGCTTGTTGGAGAGAGTGAAAAGTGGAATGTATCAATGCAACGCAATGAATAATGTTGAAGAGGAACTATTTCATTTTCAGCTGTGTTTCATTTACTGTAAGAGTATTTAATGTTATGAACCTATGTTCTTGTTGAATGTTCTTCAGTAGCTTCTGGGATATTGATTTCACTATGAGTAATGAATGTTGTTATAAAATGATCGGCTATTTGGTTATTTGAATATCTTGAAGTGCTCATGTGTCTTAAAGGAAATATCAGCTACCTGTGATTCTTCATAATGCATGTGCAAAAAATGTATTGCTCACCCAAAATGATAACCTTTCTCCCTAGGGATAGATAAGATAGTTAGTTGTTGCTTTTAAATCTGATTTGGCTGCTTGCGAGCATAAGATGATAGGTAAGAACCTGCACATCACATTGTGACCGCTCCCTACATCTTGATCGCTCTGCATTTAGTTAGGCACTTGCACCTCATTTCATAAAGTCAAAATACAAAAACTCGCTGGGCCGGGCCGCAACCGGTAAAGCCTTCGTTTTGTTTCTTGACCTACGGTAGCCGGACTGCAAACCGGACAGATTCCCTATTCCAAACAGTCAACGGGCTAGTTGGGAACGTTGATTGGGGAGAACCTCTTACTGTTGCCGCCTGTGAATTTCCAGGCATCAACAGTTTTGGCGCTAGAAGGAGGGCCGCCAGTGCATGGCTGGACGGGGAAACCCGTTTTCCCGAGATTATTCCGCTGATTACAGTTCAGAAAGTAGTGGACCGCGTAATCCAATTCCAAAAGAAGAAAATAGAGAACATCTATATGCTGTTGGTAACGAAGTTGTTAACGATCTGAGAAGACATACCCGTGCTTATGTAAAGAAGATTGGAGGGTTGCCGATTATCCATGAATTGCCTAGAAGAGAGTACAAGAAGAAAGACCGTCCTATAGTAGAAGATTCAGTGTTGGTTGGAGACTGGGAAGAACTTGTGGAAACCGCCTTACAGGAAGTTGAATTTCCTTTGAACCAAGTAGGCCCAGACACCCCTTATAGTTCTCCTGTTCACACCCCTGTTGGTTCACCTCCTCACACTCCTATTGGTTCACCTCCTCGCTCTCCACCTCAACTCATGGCCGGTGTTAAAGCCAACAAACCTCCTCCCAATCCACCTAATCCACCACCTGCATGGAAAGCCAGGTCACCCCTAAACCTGACTCCCCCTTTGCATGACCTACCTCAAGCCTTCGAGAAGTTACTGCCTAAATTTGACCCCAATGAGAAGATCCTAGTGGATGATCACCTACAAAGTTTCTACTTGGAAATAGAAGGTCTGAGGGCTGGGGAACATGAGGATGTAGTGTGCAGACTTTTCCCGCATACCCTCAAAGGAGCTGCTGCATCTTGGTATTTTGGGTTTCCTGCTAATTCTATCCCGGATTGGGATACTTTCGAGAGAATTTTCAGAAGTAAGTATGCAGTTCAAAAGACCCACGCGGCCCTCATGAAAGGACTGTGTGCTTTGAAGAAGGAGAAAAAAGAAAAAGTACACAGTTTCACGCAAAGGTTTGCAGCGTATCTAAAAAAATTTTCCGAAACAGACAAGCCTTCAGATAAAGTACTAATTGAGTACTACACTTTAGCTTTGGGTCCAGATTTGGCCATGTTTGCTAAAGGTAGGGCCAAGCCTACTTTGATAGAGACCTATGAAGAAGAAGAAGTGGTGGAAGTAGAAAGAGAAAGTATCGAAGACTATCCGGAACAATCGGGAGAAAGAGGCGCAGGAAGAAAGACCTTACTGTTCAATAAGCCTAAGGAAGAAAAGTCACCAGACCTGGAGAATATGGCCAAAATGATGCAAAAGATGTCTAATAAGATCATAGAATTGGAAAAAGAGAAGGAAACACAGAAGTTCTACAGGCCTTATTATAAGAAAAGGGAGGAGAACAATCAGTCCCAACCTCCCCCTCACAATACTGCGTCTATGAACCTGACAGAGATAGGGATGGAAAATTTCTGCACCTTTCACCAGCAACCTCACTCCGAAAGGAACTGTCTGCAATGGATAAATTCAATGACGTTAGTCATGAATCAGATGTTAGATTCGATACTAACGGAAGAAGATGATGATGAAAAGAAAGAAAGTGCTGCTTCTACCTCTACCAAGGGACAGGAAGAAGAGACCATGGCATTATGGAATTCTGTCTCCTTGCTCGATGCAGAAGATAAAAATACTCAGGGACACAAAGATGTCAGGGAGGCTAACGTGACAACTAGAATCCAAGAGACGATTAGTGATGACAGTCTTTTACTTCCAAAGATCAGAAGGCTGCAAAGAAACATCAAGAAAAAATTCCAAAATAAATCCTTGGCTGATAAGGTTCTGAAATTCACTATTACCAGCCAACATCCCAAGCAGAACAGAATGTTGCCCAAGCCAAACGAAGAGAGGGTGAGTTCTGATAAATCTCAGTCCATTAAACAACAAATTGAATATGACATTGTTGAAGATTTAAAGAAGATAAAGGCAAATGTCCCGCTGATTGAGATGTGCAAAGTACCTCAACAAAAGGAAAAGTTGTTGAAAGCGCTGGAAACATCAGAAGAGGAGCGGCCCACTGACAATCAACCTCTGGACGAAGAAGAAATCGGAGAAGCTAGCACTAGAGGTAAGTCTAAAACTAAACAACCACCCTTCCTCCTGACATTTGAAATTTTTAATCATAACATTCACAATTGTCTAGTAGACTCAGGGGAGTCAATTAATGTCATGCCCGTATCAGTATGTAAGAAAATCAATGGGAAGTTTAAGCCAACCACGTGGAGGGTGGTGCAATTGGATAGGAAAGATGTTAAGGTAATTGGTGAAATGGAGGACGTTCTAATTCGTCTGGAATCAAATGACAAAGTATTCCAAGTTATCAACATCGTGGTGGCTGATATACCAGACGCTTATGGCCTGGTCCTGAGTAGAGATTGGTCAGCTAAATTGAATGGATATTTTGCCTCAGATTGGTCACACCTGTGGTTTCCATACAAAGGAAGCCCCAATCAGATTAAGGTTTTGAGAGAGCCTCACATGAAGTACAATGTTACCCAATTGGATGAGAAGAATATACCAGTCGAATCTGTGTTGGGAAACTACTTTCTTGAACTAGAACCATGGAACTATCAAGCGGAGAAGGCCAGTGACACATCTGACACCCAGCCTGAACTCCTTCGATTCTCACAGGCTGATGAGTTTGATTGTAAAATAATAGATTTAGTAGTAGAAGTGGATTCTTTTTTAGTAGATAATGTTTTTTGGACTTTATTTTTTAACGGATCTAAAACTTTAGAAGGGTCAGGGGCCGGCTGCATCCTCATTGATCCACAAAAAAATAAACACTTCCTGTCCTGTAGATTAGAGTTTGAGTGTACTAACAATACGGTTGAGTATGAAGCACTGCTGCAGGGACTCAAGAAAGCGATTAAGCTAAAGGTTAGTAATTTAAAAGTTTTTGGGGATTCAGAAATAGTTGTAAAGCAAATAAGAAATCAAATACATTGTGTTTCCCCCCATTTGAAATCTTACCAAAGTGAGGTATGGGATTTGCTTAAATGTTTTCATGCATTCAATATTGTTTCAATCCTAAGAATGAAAAACGCGGCCGCTGATCTTTTGGCCACATCAGCTGCCAGGATGGTGCCCACTAATAACAAATGTTCTATTGAATTACTTTTCAGGCCCTCCATACCAGATATGATCACCAATCTGAGGGTGTTCGATGATGACCAGCAAATCATAGAATGTTTGACCAACGAAGATGTATTCAAAGGAGCGATCATCGATGATGAAAAACACCAAGCCGAGATGAAATTTGACAATTTCGTGCCTAAAGGAGTTAGAACATTAGAGAAGATGTTTGACTTGAATGAAAAATTCCGAAGACCCGCTAATGTAAAGATGCACAGCTCAACCCTACAGTTCGAACTGATAAACTTGGGGACTGAGATGGATCCTAAGTTTGTGAACCTCGGCAAATGCTGTTCACCTGCCGAAAGGGATAGGTTTGTCAATTTGTTCAAGCAGTACAAATATGTCTTTGCCTGGACTTACACAGATTTGAAGACCTACGACACTAGCATTATTAATCATATCATCCCTATTAAAGCAGGTGTCAAGCCATATCAGCAGCCGTTAAGGAAGATGCACTTCAAGTTGGAGCCACTGATTCAAAGCGAAGTGAAAAAATTGCTGGACTCTAGGATTATTTTTAAAGTCCGGCATTCAGAGTGGGTGTCAAATTTGGTGCCGGTCAGAAAAAAGTCGAGAGAAATCAGAATGTGCGTGGACTTCAGAAACTTAAACCGTGCCTCAGACAAAGACAACTATCCGGTGCCTCCCATGGAGCAATTGCTATAGATGGTTTCTGGTTCTGAATTGTTCTCATTGTTATACGGATTCTCTGGCTACAACCAAGTGTTAGTGGCCGAGGAAGATAGAATGAAGACAACGCTTAGAACTAAATGGGGAACTTTCGCATATAGAAGAATGCCTTTTGGACTGATTAATGCTGGCGCGACATTTCAGAGAGCTATGGATATAACTTTCCGTGGAATGATTGGACGAAGTGTAGTGGTCTACCTTGATGATATCACAATATTTTCAAAGAAAAGAGGGGAGCACGCGTTCCACCTAAAGCAAATTTTCGAGCACTGTCGTAAGTACGGCATTTCCCTCAATCCTAAGAAGTGCGTATTCGCGGTCACAGAAGGAAAATTACTGGGGCATATAGTTTCAAAGAGAGGTATATCTATAGACCCAGAAAGAATCAAGGCCATTGAACAAATCCCCATGCCCCATAATAAAAAGGGAATGCAATCCTTCATGGGGACAATAAACTTCGTGCGTAGGTTTGTGCCTGATTTTGCTCAGACTGTCAAGCCACTGCAGCAGATGGTCAAGCATAATGCACAGTTTAAGTGGATTGAAACTGAAAAGACTGCTTTTAACAAAATCAAGACTGATGTTTCCCATGCACCCTCCCTGAAAATTCTAGACTTTGATAAAGACTTCATTATGTACACATTTGCATCTGATGATTCATTGGCAGCTGTGCTTCCACAAAAAGAGGACGGGGGTGATGAATTCCCAATCTCTTTCATGAGCACTGGGCTCCAAGGGGCTGAGTTAAACTACCTAGCCATTGATAAGCAAGCTTACGCAGTATTTAAGGCAGTGAATCTTTTCAGGCCTTATATATTAAAAAATCGGACCAAGGTAATAGTCCCTTACCCAGCGGTAAGATCTCTTCTCATTCAGAAAGAGTTGGGAGAAAGAAGGGGCAACTGGGTAATAGCCCTTCAAGAATACGACCTTGAATTCAAACCGGCTACTATAGTGAAAGGTCAAGGGCTATGCAAATTGATGAATGGAAGTAGAAACAACGAAGACCAAGCATGGAAAGAGGAAGCCGAATTGCATGTAAAGGATGTATGCCCTATGTTTACAGCTCCTGAGTCCTGGTATAGGGACCTTATGCATTACTTACAGTCGGTGATATTACCAGAACATTGGAATTCCAAACAAAGAAGAGCTCTGCGTCTCAAATCAGCCTCCTATCATCTTGTTGAAGGAGTGTTATTCAGAAAGAATTATGACGGGGTTCTCCTTAGGTGTTTAGAAAAGGAAGATGCAAAGAAAGTAATGGCAAAATTACATGACGGTTCGGCTGAGGGACATTATTCCGGTGACACTACAGCTCACAAAATCCTTAGAGCCAGTTACTATTGGCCTACACTCTTCAAGGATGCACATGCACATGTCAGGAAATGTGATATTTGTCAAAGGTGTGGTGGAAGATAGCCCAAGGCAGCCGCACCCCTAAAGCCTGTTATGATCACAGAACCATTTGAACAATGGGGGTTGGACATTATCGGGGAAATAAAACCAAATTATTCCCTGCTGCACAAGTACATTCTTACTGCGACTGATTATTTCACCCGCTGGGTCGAAGCTATCCCATTGCGCAAGATCAACGAGGACGAAGTCATCAGATTCCTACAAGATCATATCATGACCAGGTTTGGAGTTCCAATTTCAGTAGTTTTTGATAATGCCAAATACTTTTCATCAATTAAATTGACTGCATTTGCTCATGATAAAGGGATAAAATTACATTATTCTGCTAACTACTATCTGCAAGGGAATGGCCTGGCTGAATCCTCTAATAAAAACCTCATTAGAATCCTAAAGAAGACTATCATAGAAAACCAGCGAAGTTGGCACTTAGCCTTACCCAACGCCCTGTGGGCTGACAGAGTCACCCCCAAGTCTGGAATAGGAGTGTCACCCTATAACCTTGTGTACGGTAAGGAAGCTATCCTGCATCCCAATATCATGCTGCCATCTTCCATACTAGCTCAAGAGTCTAGGGGGTCGGATGACGAGGTTCTCCAAATAAGAATATATAATCTCCTGAAGGCAGAAGAGGCCAGATCCAAGGCTAGAGAACGTTTTAAACAGAAGCAAGAGTCAGTTAAGAGATGGTTTGACAAACATAAAGCTGGGAAAAAGGACTTTGAGGTAGGAGACTTAGTCCTCAAATGGGATCACCCCCATGATGAGAAAGGAAAGCATACCAAGTTCCAGTAGTTATGGGTAGGCCCTTTTCAGATTGTAGCCAAACTTGGCCCTGCTACATATAAGCTGCAATATTTATAGGGATGGGAGGAGAACTTGCCAGTTAATGGTTTGGTTCTCAAACCTTACTTTTCTTGAGTTTCTTTGGTTTTTCCGCCTTGTATATAAATAAGCTGTGGTTTGTTTTCGAGTCATGCTTCCATTCGATTTAATTTCAAGTTTTTTGATTTTCAATAAGGGGAACGAATTTGCAGTTGTATGGAGGATATCAAGGTCTTTTGGGAATAGCAAATACGTTGATTTCCAGCCTGTGTATTGCTAAAAGATTTCTTACAGCCTAACAGTTTTCTCGAATAAAATGTTGTGTGCGTTGAAGTCCTGCTTAACCCCTACGAATTAAACTGGATTCGAAGAGTCTGGAGTACTATGTCAGGGCTCCATCCATGTCACATTTAAAATTTTCTAAGGAGCGACAATAAAGGACCCATGGGTGGAAGCAAGGTGAACAGTGTATTAAATATAAATGATCCCATGCCAAGAAACGAATGCCAAAAGGCAAGTAAAGAGTCAAAACTTCTATAAAAGCATCATAAATCAAAGCAAGTGCTGAATCATAAATACTAAATTGCCAAAAGATCCTCTCCATCCGTGAGCTGAAACTTAAAGTACATCACTCACACAAAAGGGCACTATGGGATAGAGGATCCTGAATTAAAATTCAGTAAGAAAGGCGTACAGAGGAACTCAGATGAAAGGGACAAAATTCCAAAAGCACAAAAGTGTTAAAATGGCATGGGAACAAGGAACAAATGAATATTGCTGTTTACCGTCTGCTATAACCCCGTGGTGTCCACACTGTTAGCTACCTGAAAATAGAGGTAATAATGAAACTCATACTCTGGCCTCAGCATAGTTATCTGGACTTAAGGGTCTCGGTTTTCCTTTTCCCTAGTGGACCATCATCAATGATTAAGGTACACACTTCTGTTGGTCGAGGAATCCATATGGCTGGAAGAATTCATTAGAAGCATTATGGTTAAACAATATGTTGCTCAAAGTATAATCTCCCAGAGATCTAGGTACACCAGGAAATCGCTAGTTGTTGCTGCTGCAACTGTCCTCCCCAAATTTATTCTTATTTAAATTCTAGGCCCCTCCTCATCATTTTGCCTGGTTGGGTCGTTAAAATGCTTGAGCCTCTCGGGCATATCCTCTTTTTCGTTTTACTTTGAAAATTGGATGCCAGCAGGTTTATTCATTGCCATGTTCAATTTCAGTTAAGTTGTGGATTTCTGGCCGTGAAGAAGTAAAATTTTGTTCTTCAGGGTAGCCTTCGCGAAGAAAGCAATTTTGGTTGTCAACGCTACTCAGATCCTGGAGTTTTCCCGTAATCGGGCCTTATTTTGCTATTGTATCGAAAGCTGCAAAGTCTCAGCCTCTCCGCCATTGCGGCTCCAAGATCTTTTCTCCGTCCAAAGTCTGAACCCATCCGACGCCCGATTCATTTTAGCCTTCGATCGCTTTCCCGTAGCCTCTCCTCCTCTGCCGTTGCGGCTGGGTGATCTCTTCCGCTCCTGATCTGAGTGTCTTCCTATGTCCGACTAAGTTGTCCCGTCCGCCCTGCGTATCCTCTAACCCTCCTCCTCCGCCGTTGCGGCTCCTAGAGTCTTATGGTTTCCGAAACTAAAAACTATTCGACGTCCTATTTATGGCATATCCCACCCGCGTTTCACTTGGCTGTGACTTAAGCCTCGCCCGACGTTGCGGCTGGCAGATCCTCCTGGCCCCCGAGCTCCCTTCCTCCTGACTGCCGACTTGAATTTTTCCTGACGGTGACCATAAGATATTTTTCCAGGCCTGTATGTAGTGCACCCAGCCTTTTCCTTGTAATATGGTGGTTAATTGATAATATTTATTGTTGAACCATGCTCGTGAATTGACTGCAGGCAGTTTCAAGGAGACTGGTCAATTCACCACGATAAGAAGAAAGACTAACCCGCTTGGTGGAGGTCTGACTAAAACGAGGAAAATGGAGAATAAAGTCTGAAGCTGTAAAGGCATGATCCCAGAAACGTATCAGTTACCAAGTATTTCATGATCACCTACTGACAAGAGATTGGAATATGAAGCGTTGAAGAAACTGAAAGACCACGCGTCTGGGGAGGAAAACGAGGCACTCAGTAGTTGTAGTTTAAATATTGGAAAGGGGGAAGAAGAAAGGGATTTTTCCCCTGGAAAATTTTGTAAATGTTTGCTTGTAAGAGGAACTACTTCGTTTTGCAAAGGAAACTGCAATTTTTTGCTTGTTGGAGAGAGTGAAAAGTGGAATGTATCAATGCAATGCAATGAATAATGTTGAAGAGGAACTATTTCATTTTCAACTGTGTTTCATTTACTGTAATAGTATTTAATGTTATGAACCTATGTTCTTGTTGAATGTTCTTCAGTAGTTTCTGGGATATTGATTTCACTGTGAGTAATGAATGTTGTTATAAAATGATCGGCTATCTGGTTATTTGAATATCTTGAAGTGCTCATGTGTCTTAAAGGAAATATCAGCTACCTGTGATTCTTCATAATGCATGTGCAAAAAAATGTATTGCTCACCCAAAATGATAACCTTGCTCCCTAGGGATAGATAAGATAGTTCGTTGTTGCTTTTAAATATGATTTGGCTGCTTGCGAGCATAAGACGATAGGTAAGAACCTACGCATCACATTGTGACCACTCCCTGCATCTTGATCGCTCTGCATTTAGTTAGGCACTTGCATCTCATTTCTTAAAGTCAAAATACAAAAACTCGGTGGGCCGGGTCGCAACTGGTAAAGCCTTCGTTTTGTTTCTTGACCTATGATAGCCGGACTGCAAACCGGACGGATTCCCTATTCCAAAAAGTCAACGGGATAGTTGGGAACGTTGATTGGGGAAAATCTCTTACTGTTGCCGCCTGCGAATTTCTAGGCATCAACCACCACCAAAGCTCATTGGATCTATATTCTACATGATAGAAGATAGTGGTAGCCTTTATTGTAAGTTTTTTGTGTTGATGATGTAGTATCCTAGCCACTGATATTGCGTCGTCCTGCATGCCACTATTATTTTCATCTTTTGGATGTTGATTTATGTGAGGACTTGCCACCATTCATAATGAGTTTTGCTGCCATTGATAATAAGCCTTTGGGCCAACCAATAATGATGTTTCCAATAGTTTTTTTGTAAGTGCATAACTATAATTTTTTATACACCTATTATGTCAAATGCAACTGTACGTAGGTGGAAATTGAGCAATTGTTAGTTAATTGCAAAGCCCATAATCAACCAAGGTCCAAGGATTAAACTGTGAACATAAGAAAGTCCTACAAAAAGTGTCTCCAGAATGTTAGCAGCAATTTTGAGGAAAGGAATGAGGCTTTGCAAGGATGATTTCTATGCAAAAAAGGAACATAAATACATAGATCCATGACCATGCTAAACATGTATTTTGGTACTAATTCTATTTTCTAGCTCTTAAGTTCTATTCTTTGCATGTAATTGTGAAGGAAATTTAAAATAAGGAGATACTTGCAGCAAGATGTTTTAGTCCCTTAGGTTCATTGGGCTTGCTTGATTGAAGACAATCTATGAAGATGAGAATGGGCATGGGGCAATGCTGATTGGATATGCCTGTTGGATCTAATTATATGTTATCAGTCAAAATATTTCTACAAAACAAAGTTGCAAGCAAGGACATCATGAGGTTTCAGAAAATGTAGGAATTTATTTGCCATCTGCTTCAGAATATGGTCAGCTCAAGAGAACGCTGCACTATTTCCAACATTTGCATTGACTAGAAGGTATCTATTTGTACCCAACCCAGGCCTTGAAAATAAGAAATAAAATAATAATTGCATAACTCAACATTACAATGGAAACTTGATATATTGGTTTGGTAGGGTTTGGTAGGAAGCTATGAGTCGGAAGCAATGTCAACAGAAAATTACTTTTAAAACTTTTGGACCAAACAATACACTACTCAAAATTGTCACTTTTTGGTTTCAACCAGAGTGCTGAATTCTGTAAGGTTGCAAAAAAAGATAATAAATATTGGGTTTGTAATTACAAGGAAACACCAGCTTCATAGATAGTTTCCATTTGGCCTTTGGAAAATGATCTACCCTTCACTGACCACATCACATTACCAAGGTCTAGTATCTAGACAGTATAATTTTTTTTGAAAGTCTATGTTAACTACTTTCCAACTTGTTTGAATTATTACCTTTGTCAATATTAAGCATGCCCAAACCCATTTTAAGTGCAAAGAAACTAACTTTTCTTAACGTCGTTCCATGAACCCTTTCCCATCTGTTGAACACTTCCAATGCATCTACAAATGGATAGGATTGTTATTATATGAAGCTAATTTTTACTCTAACATAAAATTAGGATTAGATTTGAACTATCCCAGGCTAAACCAAATGTAGGAAACAACCCTAGATTTCAAGTTTTGGATACCTGAATTTGTTTCACTTTGTGTGTTTGATTTGAAATTGCATTTGATGACTCAACCCACACAGATTTTCCAGTATCATTTTCCTTTGTAAGGTGTTCATCCATCTCGTCTTCATGATTTGGTAATGTTTGTATACCTGATAAAGTACGAGAAAGATCCTGATAATAACCCGAGTAGAGCATAAGATAAGAAGATGCTAGAGTTCCAAATCTTTGAAAACCATGCCAAATAGTAGCATACCACAATCTGCTTCTTCCGTTAAAAGTTTGTCCCTCAAAAATAGCAAGAAAACAAAGTGCAATAAAAAAGAAGATTAACACTACTACATTTCGATCCAAAATCTCACGGTTACTTCCGATGGCGCGTGAATTTTTCCTTTTAAACCTACCAAAAATCACAAAGATATATTTTTTTTTGTAAATGTGGCCACACACGTCGGTTAAGTGACGGATATTTTCATAACCGTCGCTTAACCGATGGCGCGTTGGTCAAAAAAAGGCCATTCAAACAACTAAAGAAATATAGGGCGCGTAACCGTCGCTTAACCGACGGCGCGTTAGTAAAAAAAAACCAAATAGGGCGCACGGGAACCATTCATTTTTCACTGGCTTCTGTTCTTCTTCTTTTCATTTTGTATGTATGCGATCTTCATTCGTTTCAGAGATAAAATAGTGAAGGGAAAGGTGCCATGTTGTTTGAAACAAAGGGGCAATGGACGCCCTTGTTAACAGGATCCTGCATTGCATCATTTAAGGGAGATTTAAAGGCAGGATTCTATAGGATTCTATTGGTTTTAATGGACTTTGGATTGCTATTGCAGGAAAAATAGCCAATTTTATCTGTTTTGGGCGCGGAAGAAATCATAGCATTTGAGACAAAGCTACATTGATCATCGGGATTCCACAAATGGTATAGCTTTTCAAGAACTTTCGATTGTTATTGCAGGAAACATAGTTATTTTCCTTTGCTTTAGTCAACCTGTCGAAAGAAATCATACAATTCAGCCAAAGATTTATTCAGATTCTAATCTTTTTTGCAATTTCATAAATTGAAAGTAGCGGTGGGGTGTTGGTAGCGTCCAGTTTGATCATTGCTTAAAGGCTTGCCTTATTATGGGAAATTTTAGGGAAATGTTTGGCACACACCACAACCATTGGGATAAGCAGAAACCCATATGGAGGGGCAATACCAATGTGCTCAGAAAGAATGTCACCGTGAGGTTTTTGGATTTGTATTCCTTCACTATTGAAGGGACTCTTGATGATGTGAATCTCTTCAATGAGGTGAGAGAGAGGGTGCGAGAGCAGGGTCGAGTTTGGTGGGCTCTGGAGGCCAGTAAAGGGGCTGGTTGGTATTTGCAGCCCAAGATATCTTCACTTTATGAAGGGATTGCTGTGTCTTCGCTCTCACTTTCTGTCCTCGCTAATACCATTGCCTTGAAGAGGCTGATCAGGAAGGGGATTCTCCTTGCATTGAGGCCAAAGGTCTAGCTGTCGGTTTCAGGTGCGGCGAAGAAACGGTCCACTGTGCCAGATAGCTACTATCAGGACCTTTTAAAGGTTGTTCAAGGGAAGGTCACTCCTGCAATGCGGCAGATCGATCATGTAAGTTGCATTGTTTACATTTTATTCTCTCAGTTTTTTTTTTATATTTTTTGACGGAATATATATCCCTCATTATTATTTTACAAATACCCTGACTACCTTGATGCACTTAGATAACATATACTGAAATACATAAACAATATAGGCGATCATACCACCAGGCTTTCTTTCAGATTCATCATGGCATTTAGCCATTTACATTTTGCAAGCACGGTTCCTGGCCATTTGCGAACCATCACTTTCACAAACCTAGCATTCAGCAATTACAAAAATAAACTTCTGCTCTCTTTAGCTTAGGCAGACTTCTCTATCTTTCTCTCCTTCCAGCCACACAAAATCCTTAAGAGGCTACATTTTCCCCTCGCTGTCTTCAAGCGTTTCTTTTGGAAGAATTTGCCCCTTCTCGATCTGCTGCTTTTTTTTATAATCACTTTGCTTGGGATTCCTCTGCTAGGGTTTCCAGATTACATGCTATGTAGTTATTTTTTTTCAAAGTTGATCATATCAACTTTGCCTGCTGCGCCTGTCTGCATTTTCCTGACAGGAAATGCCTCAAATGTTTTTTGGGCAATTTGTTACCATTTATGTTCTGGAAAAGAAGCAAAGTGGTTACACAGTTGGGTCTATGCTAAATTCTCTAGTCAATTTAAGGGCATTTACTGGATTGAACTTTTGCACAACAAAGCTCTTAAATACTTGCACACTACTAAATATACGATAATATCTCCAAAAAAACATTTCTTATTGCAAGAAAAAGTTGTCTTTCTTCCTTAGTTTCACAACCTGTGTAAATAAAATAAGAATCAGTTTCCTAAAAAACAAAGTGAAGCTTAGGTGTAAAAATGCTCTAGGCAGGTGTAAGGGGTTAAAATGGCGGGCAACTCTGCAATATGATTGTAATATCTCAGTTTTGATTCTTAGAAAGAATTGGAAGTGGGAGAAAAAGAAAAGAAACCTCCCAGGTAAAAATACTCCCAGGTAAATTAAACACAAACATTTGTATTTGGAGAAATGCAAAAGAAAGCTGTGATAGCTCCCCTGTATGGCCAAAATGAACATTATGGCGCAGAATTCTGCTAAAACTTATGAAGTATTCAATTTCAAGCAACTTGTCTCTGCCCAATTCAGGACTCCATGGCAAAGCACCAGCTTCCTTAACATCAATATCTGATAGAGTGATCCAGCCAAGTACAAAACAATATCTTTCAAGTATAAGCTCATCCACTTGGGAAGCTTCCCTATTCTGCCACACTTCCAAAATGCGATAAACAACAGAATAGAGACCAGACCAATTTAAACCCAGATCTTGAAGAACTTTGTGTTCTACAATACCCCAGTTATGAACCCCACTAACGTCAATCAGTTGCTGAAAGAGATCAACCATTCCATGCTCTTCTGTGACTCCCTCATTCACATTTATAACACTTTGTACCACATGATATACCCATGATTTTAAATAGCCTATTCCTGTGGGAAGCTGAAAAGTTCCTCCTTGTGTAATCTGTATTAACTTATTTCTTATATTGAACATCAACCAGGATGGGAAGGTTGTAGAGTGGAGAATCATGTGCCGAAGAATCAACATCAGTTTTGAAATTAGCAAAGACCAGCAAACCTTCTAAAGTCTCATTATGGGTACAGTAACGTCTCTATTTATATTCATATGAGCACCCCCAGAATCCAGTTGCATCTCTGGGGAAATAGCAAAATCAAGTAGGAAAAATTATAGAAGAATGTACGATGTGTAGGGAAAGGATTGGAAACTTATTTTTAGTACATTTCTTCTTATCCTTATTGGAAAAATTAGTAAATTACAGAAGAATGTGGGGGTGGGGGTGTGGGTGGGGGAGTGGGGTCATTGGGTTGCAAGGGTTCACATATCAATTGGAAACTTATTAAATGTGGGGGTCTTGGTAAGGGGTGGGGCCATTAGTTTGCAAGGGTTCAGAACTTCAACATCAATTGGAAACTTATTTTAATACATTTATGCTTATCCTTGTATTTCCATAACACCAGGTATGTGGAAAACCTGAGCTAAAAAGTATTCCCGGTTGAAATTCTTTGAAGTAAGGTAATAACTAATGAAATCCATTTCGCCAGTCATTGTTCTCTAATGAATACTCTCCCTCAGCATAGTTCTAGATTGCAGCAGGACATAGAAAAGTCATGCAATCCTACTTCCAAAATTCATCCTTGTTTTCATATTAGAAGGTTGTGGACCAAGAGTGAGTCTATGCAAGCAAATGGTTCATGAGAAGAATCGATGACACACATGTTCTTACACATTGCATCAATTGTCTTGGTAGTGTTGGAAAGTTTAGTTGATCCTTGGAAAAATAGTAAATTTGAATATCCTCTCTTCAGTTATGTCATCTTGACATTTTAGGGGTTGTAATATTGACATATTTTATGTACACCGCTTCAAATTCCAATCAAACAAGGCTCCATTGGGTTCTCCTGTGGTTGAAGACATTTTTTTGTCACCCCAAATTTCTTCTCTTTATTTCCTCTTCACCAACCTTGACCTGTATGACTCGTAAAGCCTTAAGGGCAGCCTTTCCTATGTTTTGTAGCGTCTTCTTGCTTCTTTTGTTATGCTAACTATTCTTCTCTCCTCTTATTCCAATATTGTTGTATTTGTCTTTGGGGATTGTATCAGTTGACTGATTAGCCATCTAGCAAAGACCAGCAAACCAATTGTGTGCTGTTAAGTTCCACTGGAGGACAACTTACATTGCTGAGGGTAGAAAAAATATTCTCTGCCTTTTTTATTTTTTCAAATGCATTTGAAGAATGAAAAGCCATGAGAAGAACTTCCAAATGAAATAGGGATGGAATACTTGCACAAAATTCTTGGATATTTAAGCACTCGATACTGGTAACTATTCTTGGGGTTCCGAGGATGTGACCCATCAATATAGGCCCCAAAGGCCACCATACCATCCATTTCGGCATGTCATGCCAAGTGAGTGAGATACCAGGGTGCTCCATGCATAATGAAAGACCACATTATTTAGGTGTCAAATACATGTGATGAGTACAACAAACAGAGGTAAGAGTATACGACTTATTACATAATTTTTCACTAAGATGAAGGGGTATGATCAAATTTCTTCGGTGGCTTTTGCGACTTAGAGGTCAAAATTTCAAATTCTAATGAATCCATCTTATACAATGTACATGCTCAATATGGCACTAACCACATTAGAAGTATCACCCTCTACATCTGCTCAGAACTACCATTGTTCTGTTGTAAAGTATTAAAAAAGCTTCAAACTGATTGAGAACATGCACAAGTTAACAAATGAAGAATCTTTCAAAAGTCGACTCCTTGATTCAATCGACAAATTACAGAATTTTCAATGAGAAAACATGGCAAACAAATTGGTCAACGTAAACCCTGGGTTTCTATTGTGAGGTAGCAAGTACATTTTATTGTTGGTTCCAGAAATATGTCCCAAGGGGCTGCACCACATAGCACGGACTTCCTTTTTCCTAGTTGATCTATTCTGCCAAATTTGCCTGGGGCTTGCACCCGGCGCTCATCCCCTTTTAACATTGCATAATCTCACATGAAATAACAATAAACCCATGCATGATTGCAGCCCATATCCTTCTAAGATAAAAAAAATACCTTTGGCAGTACAGGTATGTTAAAATACAAAGAGAGCAACAGGCAAGAAAGGTATTCAATGTTGAAATAGTGTCACATAGCATACAGGAGTTTCTCAGTATCCCAATAAAGTCAGAATGATATGAATTTATTGCTTGTGTAAGCTTTATTGCGCAAGGAACTTCAGTTTTAAGCAAACATATCAAAATTTGAAACAATTATTAGAAAAGCAATTATCAGTCTACACTCTAGAGCCAGTCCTGAATGGTTGAAGAACAAAAATCTAGTTTCTGCCCGAAGAATCAGGACATTCCAAGATTTACATGATTTACATGAAGTCATCTGAATCTATCTCTCAACTCCTTGTATTTATACACCATGAGTTGAGAAAAAAGCATATTTAGCTAGGGAGGAGATCATAAAAGGGTAGTCCTGGAAGACATGCATAAAACTGGTATATGTCTGGATGACATCCAATTGACAAATAAAATGTCAACTCCATCTAATAATTTCAAGAATCATATAGATAGGGGTATGCCTTTTATCTTTTATGAATCTCATTATACCAGCTTCTAAATTACAGAAAACAAGTTCGCCATTTGCAATAAATAGACGTACTTCATCCTTGACTTCTGCAGGATCCTTCTTTAGCTTCTTTCTCTTGATACTTGAAAATCCATTTTTGTAATCACAGACCATCACTGTCTCTTCCTTGGTGATGTTAGATACCTTTCTACCCTAAAACTATGATTTTTTGTGTAAGTTGACATCTTCCAGCCTAGTTCAACCATTTAAAAAAAATTTGATATAATATAAAATATTTTCAATTTCTTTGTCTCATTGAAGTGGCCTCCATGTGTCATGTATTTTGGTCAACAGGGTCTATCCCAGGTGGTTGAGATAAGAAAAGTTGTTCTCCCCACCAAGAATCAATTCCCGCAAGTGAGATTTCCAGCTCTTAATTAGCATATTGTTGTATCGGCCTGGAGTCATGAAGAATCTGCTTTACTCTGGGTACCATCCTCAGAATGAGGGGAAGAGGAAGTGCCTGGTGGGTTTCCCTGGGATGTGTATTTCACAAAAGAAGCATGCCCTGTATTTTACTAATATTATTGTTTAACAGATCACATCTATTTCTAGGTTCCAAATGAATTACCTACAAAAGAATACTAAGATAATCTATCGAGGATCTATATCCCTTGGTTATCTACCAAACCAGTCTATTAAGTTTAGCATCTTGAAACATTCTTCAGCCTCTCTATCTATCATAGACAACTTTAAGAGTGTGAGTTCCTATGCAGAAAACATAGGATTTATGCCCAAGAAAGGCAGAAAATCCAATCTGAAAGCATTCTCCCCCCTTATGTTCAACTATTCATTGTTCAAAAGGATCCATTTCAGATAGCTATCAGACCAGATAATGATGGCTACTCTTCTATTTTAGATGCTAACCAGGAAGTTGATCTTCCTCAGACTCCATACACTTGGCTGCTTTAGTTAACCATTTATAGTTCTGGAAGCAAATGTCCTTTTTGACCTAGTTGAGGTTGTTTTTTTAATTATTCCTTGTCCCCTTTTCTTCAACCCACAGGATGGTGCCCAAAAATGGCTGATCCATTTGTGGTATCTAATCTGTTCTGTTTGGCATCTTGAAACATTCTTGAGGCTCTCCATCTAGCATAGACAACTTTAAGAGTGAGTTCCAATTCCCATGCAGTAACACAGGATTTATGTCCAAATGTGGCGAAAAGTCCAATCAACTATACAAAAGGATCCATATCAGATAGGTTCTCAGACCAGATAATGATGCCTTCTCTTCTATTTTGGATGATAGCCAGGAAGTTGCTCTTCCTCAGACTCCATAGACTTGGCTGTTTTATTGAGGACCTTTCATGGTGCTGCATTGTCACTGGGATACTTTCTTTTCCTGGAGTATTATCTATTTCATTTTTTTAGGGTTATCCTTTTGGGTTCCCAACCTTTTTCTATTTTCATCCAAAAAAAGAAATGTTGAATCTGCAGTTTACTCTTGTTAAGGTCTTCTTACATGGCACCAGATTGCTATCTTGTTGAATCTGATGAATATGACAAAGTTGTAGCAATTATGTTGTAGTAGAAGGAATCAAGAATTTAACCCTATATCCTTATTGCTAATGCCCATATACTCAACTCTGTAATTGAGGAATCAATCACTTAACCCAATATCCTTATTGCTAATGCCCATATGAGTATAGGATGGAAGAAAAAAAGAAGAAAAGGGGAAATACCAATGCAAAAGATCATCCTCCTGACAACAACCACAGGCAACAGAGGAACCACAAGAAAACTAGCCTATGTTGTCAAAACTGGCGACTCAAAACACAACAAAGAGGATATTATAGGAACAGGAATGATCTGCGAGGCTGCCTTCTTGCACAAGTAATGCACAACCAGCTCTTCATCTGTAGGGAAGAATCTGAATCCTGGAGGCCACTGATTATGCACAAGTAATGCACAATGATATCTGGCTTGCTTGCATAGCTCCTCTAGATGTATGGCTACTCTGATTGTACCCAATCCCTTTATTCCCCCCATTACACAGAGAGAGGATGGTATCTTTTTACATAGATAAGACCATGAGTTACCATCCTAAATTCCTTAACAAAAATGTATTAAACCCCTAAATTTTTTTTTAGTTGGAAATACAACATGAGCATTGAATCTGCCTCATTTGTGGCTATTGGAGACCTACTATATTAATGATGATGGAAACCTCTATATCTAGTATGAAACCCTCCATAAGTGGGGGCATCCTCCAAATATGGCCAACAAATCATGTCCACATAACATCCTCCTTAATATCAAACTAGAAGGATGTCCAAGTGGTGAAAGCGGCTTTAAAAAGGTGAAAAAAAGGGCCTGAAAGATGACCCCAGTGCTCCCAAAATATTAAGAATTTGTCTGAGCGTTCTGCACCTTTGGAAATATCTGGGAAAGAGCTTTCCAACCATATATGGCACCCCCCAAAGCTAGGATGAGTGAGATCTACCGTTCTGAAGATAGGGTAGGTACCAAACTGCTGAAAAATGGCCCAGAAAGATGACTTGATTGCTCTAATGCCTTAGAGAACTAGACTGAGCGCTTAGCACCATAAGCTAGCTCGGTGAAAGAACTTTCCATCCATAAATAATAAGCTTCCATCTGAGCTAGGGCATTCTAGAACCAAGGGTTTGAAGACAAGGTTCTGTTTTGCACAATTCACCCTGGAAACAACATGAAAACCAGCTGCAAAGCCATGAATAACATGAACCAACCTAGGCGTCTCTCACTACTGTCTTGGACAGGTTGCTACAGTTCTGACCGGAAATAAGGTACAGTAATGCTCTCTGCGGTGCACCCAAAACTTGTTTACAGGACTGTTTTTTTCCCTCTACTAACAAATCTGGAATATGTGCTTATCAGAAGTCTGCTACAGGAGTCCTTAGCTAGCTGCTTTAGGAAGATAATGTCATTTTCATAGTATCCAATAGATTTAGAATTACAGCATACCCTAGTATTGAGAAAAATGTGGACAGATCCATGCTTGTTTTCACCCACAACAGTCCTTCAAATTGGAGTAAAAGGGGCTGATTAATGACTAATCAGCTACACTCAATGATTTCCTTTATCTTGGTTCTTTCACCCTGTTCACATTATAAGGTTCTGGATGACAGTAAGAATGATACAAGTCTGTTATAGATCTTGCCCAGAATTGGAAATGATGATGTTCACTTCTGTTAGAAGGTCAGAAACAGGCCTGATTTTGACTTGCATACCCATGTTTTCCTTCATCCCTGAAGATAACAGTAATATGAATCTCTGCCATTGATGCTTCTTTAAACACATATACTTTGCTGCGTGTAGATGAAGGATCTCTAATAAGCAAGTCCACAACATACTATTGGCTCAAAAGGAACTGCTGTTCATACAAATTTCTGGGTGATAGTATGATGGAAGAATGTTATAGGTTTTCCCAGATTGATCTTTCAATTGCCCAGATTGCTAGGTGCCTCATTCCTAGCTTCATTTCTGCCCTCAAACCAGCAGTCTTGACTCCTAAACCCTCAATGATAATCCAAATCCCTGTACCTGCTTAAACATTTGACAAAAATCATAAATAGGCGCCCATGCAAGAATGGGGGTAACAGGGCCCTTTTTTGGTGGAAATGGGGTTAGGAATTTGAGAAGTTGATTCAACAGTATGATACCAAAAATATTTATTCTCTTATGTAATGGAAGCACCCTTTGTCTCCTTTTTGAATGCTAGATAGAGATCTTTTGACCTAGAGATCAAGTGGATTCATTGGTTGCATAGTGTTTGGTCACTTTGATTCGGCTATAAGCTCCGAGTTTCTTCTTGGTCGGTTGTTTATAAGGGGCTACCTTCCAAAGCCTGCCTTGCCAAGCACCATTGGTTGAACCTTGTGTAACTGTGACAAAACTTGTACTTCTTCCTAAAAATGTGAATGCCTCTAAAATATTATCACAGGTATATTTACTTTTTCAGTCTCTAGAATCATATAGCCATAAAATTTATTCATAAGAACATGTTTTCTTTGATATTCTGGTTGCTAAATTCAGACGCTATCATATTTATCTGAATATAGCTACCTCGTGCATTGAAATCAATAGCACCATCCAATATCTCATCTAGTATGAAGTGGCCTGTCACTGGCGGAGTTCATGGTTTGATGTCATTTGATAACAGTTCCATTGTGGAAATTATTTACATAAATGG